>VRYO01001878.1:3705245-3731648 GCA_009812075.1 Sialia sialis
GCCACACCTATTTCACTGAAGAATCGAGCCGATCCCAGAAGTGCAGCTAATCACCAGATGTGGCTTATTTATGGACAAATTCTGGCAAAATGCCAACCCGCAAGTGTGACCCGGCTGGGGAGGCAGCTTCTGGGGAGCTGCGGCTGGGCAGGGAGCTGCTGAGGAGCTGTGGCTGGGCAGGGAGCTGCCGGGGAGCAGCAGGAGGGGGGTGGCTGGGGAGCTGCCGTGGAGCCACTGCCGGCTGGGTGCCGAGCTGCTTGCTGGCTTCACTTCGGGTGCCCAGCTGCTTGCCAGCTTCACTTCACGTGCCCAGCCCGCTGAGCTGCCACTTTTGAGTGGTGCGGGGAGCTGCCGTTGCTGCTGAGCAGGCAGAGACATGTGGCAGCCAGCACCAGGGGCAGGAGTGCCAGGGCCCGCGGCATGGCGAGGGTGCCTGGGGCTGCATTTAAAGGCTTCACCGGTCTGTGAAAATTGTTTGTAAATTGAGCACCTGACAGCAAACCCCGCGATGGCATGGTTCTGTTACTAACTCGTTACTTTGTTGCACATGGATCCTCGCTTCAAAAAAATAAAAGTGCGGCTTATCACCCGGTGCGGCTTGTTTATGTGAAATTAGTGTACATATCTATCTTTCTCTTTCAAGCAGTGCAATCACAGCAATATTAGGCACAATTCTAGTGATATCTGGGAAGGTATTCATGGCTTTGGGTCTAGCGGTGAAATGTCTACTTATTTTTTAATATGTTGTGCTCAGAGAACAACACAGTTAAAAAATGCAGCAGAGCTAAAAGTCCAATTAGCAAGCTGTTTTAATCCTAATTGTCATTTACACTTCAAAATTTTCTGAAAAAAGAGTTTTTTTATTAATTTACCTTCACTCGGCAGAGTCTTTTCTATAAAACCTGCTTTTTTAATATAGAAAATTTAAATTATTGAGATAATTAAAATTTTTTTTGTGCAAGATTTTGCCTCCATGTGACATAGTATATTCACTAGATTGTTGATCAAATTGTTCATGAGAAATATTAGCTCAAGATGGTCTGGCAGAAATATCAGTGATAGCTTAATGTAAAGATTAAACAAACATAAGAAATTCAAACAGAAAAGGCTAAAATACGTATTGAAGTCTTCTCACACTTTCTGTGTAATTGAAGAAATCTGATTAAGGATAGAATTTTCTCCATCTTAATATACTTTACAATTACTCATACTCAATGAAAAATGTCAGGGCGTGGTGCACAAATACATTAGAAATATTATGGTCTGAGGGTTTTTTTAGTTTTTCATAGCTCAAAAGACCTTTTCTACTAAGTTCAGTTTTTCTCTGACTAAGGCTCTGCTTAGCAAGAGTTTAACCCAGAATAAATGCTGAGTACCACAATGTAACATTTTAATTGTATACAATATGGTTACTGACAGTCACCTAGGTCACCTTGAAAGATGTTATACATGAGTGTACTCTTAGCTCCATCTCTTGTCTTCACCAGTGTGTTCATATACACTATGTGTGCTGTTAGCCTTGTCTTTAATTCCATATAGATATATATATATATATACATATATACTATATAGATTAAAATAAAATGCATCCAGAAATATACATCCATTTTCCTTTGCATATACTATTTATGTATAAAGGAATCATGGTCCATCAGTACCTTTTCTTGGGTTTGTGACACATAGACCTGGGGCATATTTTTCTTTCAGGAAATTAAGATATTTGTGCTGTGTGCTGTCCATGTCCTGGATAAGGAAATTCTCCTAAAATTACATGTGCATAGTGACTAGAGTGTGAAGCAGGAGATATAAAGTTATGTTACATAAACTAGACTTTCATATAGCTCATAAGTGCAATTATCTCATGGTCTTTTAAAATAACTAGCGTGCAAGAGTCAACTGTTCATGCAGTGAGTGTATCTGTGATAGCAAGAGACACATCTATTAATAGATTTCAGCAAATATTATTCCTTAATATTATATATAGTATAATAAATTCCCTATGATATATTATTCAACAAATATTATAGTGGGCATTATTTCTTTTGAAAAGTAAGTCTGAAAATGAGAAAACTCACCCTCAAACCAGACTGCATTAATAGATGTGCCTCACAGGGACATCACACACTCTGCTCAGTTCAGGGCAGGCACAATGCACAGCAACCATAACCCAGGCAGTGCAGGACTAACATCTGGGGGAGAAGACTTTGCCATTTCTATGGAACCAGGCCTTCACCAGGACATCTCCTGTTGCTTGGTATTCATTCACAGCCACCTCCCTACCAGTGCTGTGGCTTTGCTGCCACTGCCTGCCATACTTAAGCTCCTGACTCATGGTCTTGACCCATTCTGTGGGTGGAATGCACAATCTGTTGGCTTGAATACTGGAGCAGAAAATAATAAGTGAGATGCTTTCTAATTTTCTAAATGAGAATATCTTATTTATGTGTGCTTGTATGCAATAAAAGGGAAGGTAAAAAAATTAATTCAGACTTTCCCTTCAACATAATGTATAAGAACATTCCACTGATTTCTTCCTCTTCTTGTCTATTAGTTAGGAAAATCTGATGAAGAAGAATTATGGCCCTATGTGTGCTCAGGGGAAAAAAAAAGAGTTTTCAGTTGCTTTCTTTTAGATTTATTGACTCGCAGTTTTAGAAAATACAAAGTAAAACTATACTCTTGCTTGAAAGGAGGTGTAGGTGGAAGCCAGCCACAGTAGCACAGCTGTGTGCTTCCTTCCCTGGCTGCAGACCCAAAGCCATCAAAGCTCTTTTTAACTGCTGGCCAGTCAGGATAGTTCTGGAAGAACAGAAGGGTTGGTGCTGAAAAACATTGGCCCCTTATGCATTTTCCAAATTTACTCAGGGAAGGCAGAGAATAGTCAGTTTTGTACATAATCATGCAATATGATCCTAAAGCTATAGGTCTTTAACAAAAATTCAATGTATTTCTGCTTATGGATTATGAAGAACTTGAATAATTTCATTTTCTTACCAGAGCCTCAATAGTTCTGATAATCTCATTCTTTATTGGGGCTAGAAGTGAAGTTTTAACACTCCCTTTGCCTCTCTTATTTGCATGAGTTAAGAATATCACCCACAGCTCGTGTAAATGTATCCTTCCATGTTTCACTTACCATTTTCCATTCTGGATTTTTAGTAGAAAATTGAAATTAATTGCTTCAGGAATTTCATAATTAAGATATTCTATTTAGCTTGTGGAGTGTTAGATGATAAAGGAAATCTTATTAAAAATTATTTAACAAGTAAGTATTATTTCAATATTTTTGAATCTATTCTTGCTGCAAAATACAGTTGTTAGCCCCAGGCCCGAATAAATTCAGTAGGACTTTTTCAATTACATCCTGTTATTTCAGATTATCTGCCAAACGTGATGCTATGAATCTATCCCAACTTCAGAGCCTCCTTCAGGTTGCCTGTCTTTTCCAGGAACAGTGATAATTATATTAAGAAATTTTAAAGATGAGCAAAACAGACATTTTTTTTTTTTCCCCACAAAAAATTTTGTAACCATAACTGAAAAGAATAAAAATTATGCAATTGTCAAAATATCACAATTTATGTGAGAATATTTAATGATTTTTTTGTTATATGCAAATAAATATTAAATAAAATATTTAAATATTTAAATATTTTAACTCTACCTGAAAATTAGTATTTAAAAGCTTTTTATCACTGAAATAAAATTTAAATTAAAAGGAAGTTTTAGCTTTACATCATGTTAATGCTTACTTGGAAATTTACTGTATTGTAGCTAATTTTTTTTCTAAAATATAGTGTAAGAGATTCATAATTTGGGCTGATGACACCCCTAAAAAATCCTGTGATGGTTATTTTACACCATTTGTTTTTTTCCTCATTTCTATCAACTGCACTTTCAAAGAAAATATACAATTATTCACTGTCTAGAGTAGCAAATCCTGCAAACTGAGAAAGGACATCCTCTGGTACAGACTTTTTGAAGAGTTTTAGAGAATTGTGAAAAAGCACATTGTACTTTAGCTCTGTTAAGAACATACTGAATTTTCATTTACTTAACTAAACTAAAATACATTCATACAGTCTTTCCTCATAACTGGGATCCCCAGCATTCCAGTGCATAATTTAATTTATTGATTCCTGTAGTATCTTCAGGCTCAGTCTGCACTCACATAATGCAACACACACAAATATGAAATGAAATCAGTGTGCATGAGAACTTATTTTATTCAAAAATTTTTCACTAAATAAGAATAAAATATTCAGCCACTTTTTAAAAATATTTATTTGATGATGAATTTTTCTGTTTTCTTTCTTAATGTTACACTAAATAGAAATAATAATGTATGTTAAATAGATGTAGATTATATTTTCATTTACTGTTTTAGTGGAAAGAACATATTTGCCGATATAAAATTTTCACTTTGAGATTAGTTTTTCAGACTTTTTTATCCTCCTAATATTTTCCCATGAAAATAACAGTTTCAACAAGAAATTTTCAATGCAAAATAATCCAATAAAATCTTCATAATTCTTTACTGAAAAACAAGGATAAGCAGCTTAGTGTGGTCTATTTGCCAGTATTGCTCTTTTAACCAGCAAGAAAAGTGCAGACTAAACTACACCAACTTTTTAATTCTTGCTTGTGAGGCTTTTTTCCAATCCCTGCAGGGACATTTTTTTCTTTATAATATAAGTAAAGTGGAAGAGTTAACCTCCACAGTATTGAGAGACACTGTATTAGCTGCTGACAGGAGGATAATATTTTTAAGTAACATAAAATCATCTCACTGATTGACAGAACACACATACTATAAAGGCAAATGTAAGAAAAATTCAAAGGAATTGCTTGAAATGAAATAACATTCAAGCAAGCTAAGAGGATAAAAGATACAATCCCAACTGGAAGGCTAAAAAGCAAACATATAGAAAAATGTTGCAGAACACAACTTATTATGATTTTTTTCATCCTCTTCAGTCTTTTCATTTACAGTATCAGAGCCATCCCTAAGACTTTCTTCCCCTGAGGAAAAGGAATACAAGTATTTTAGTTTATGTCAGTTTGTCTCACTTTGTCCTTACATGAGGTAATGGGTATTAACTACACAGCTAATAGTTTATAATTGTTGTTTCAGAAAGAGATTTAGTTTTAGTGTAGTTCTGAATGACATGTATTTGTTCAGATCCATGAAACTAGAAGTCTACTTTGAAATTCTACTATGCATGAGTAATTTTGCTTTTTTGTTTGCTATTTGTTCAGTGTCTAAAACTGAAACCTGGAAAGATATTTGTAGAGGAAAGCAAAACCAAGAAAATATTATGATGACACTTTTGGAGGTCAGAAACAAAATGTCAAGTGCCATCAGACCAATGAAAACTGCAAGAGTTGAAAGTTGTTGTTTAAAGCAGACAAAGGACTAAAATATTTCATCATTTTTGTCAAGAAAATGTCCCTCTGAGAACTGGATGCTTAAGACTTCCTTTAGTCACTAATGTACAGTAATCCAAAGTCCACTTACATCTCTCTTTGCTCAATAAATGCTGAAGCTGCATTTCCATTCACAGCACTGAAGTCTACATTCAGGGTGATCATCTCAGCAGACTGAGCACAGTGCACACTGCAGCATCTTAGGAAGGACATTGTCTGTGCTTTTCCTTAGTTCTTGTTCTCTGTACATGCTTCAGGTCACAGAGCAGGACTGAAATCCTGCAAGTGAATTTGTTCAGGTAACTTCTCAAGGATCATAGGAATGAGGGTTGTTTAGGGGAACACATTTGTTTACCAAGGATAATATGATTCTTTGTTGATCTTTTGACCTCATTCACTATAACAGAGGGTGTTATACATTGATGCAAAGTGGAATATGCAGGTTAGATTCACAAACAGTTTGGTATGGAGAAATGACATTGTACAGTACTGTGAGGAGATCCTGACTCAGGCCATGAACACTTTGTAAACGAATGACTATAGAGGCCCACACAAACTCAGTGCTTTAAAGTCATTTTTCAGCTTCTAGTTTTGAAGCTAGCTGAAATAAGGCCCCCAGACCAATGGAGAGGAAAACGAAGAGTAGAGCCTAAAACCAGGGAGAATATTCTCAATGTCTTTGTAATAACCAGCTGAATAGAAGGCAAGAAGTAAAAGCTAGTAGTTGGGGTTTTGTGCCAATTCAGATGATTCCTGATCAAGAAAAAGGTGAATTCTTTGCCTCTATGTGAGGAACTCTGACCCTGAGGAAATAATATAACTTGACATTTCAGGAGATTGTTATATTTCTATTATTCCTACATTTACTTGTCTCAGGTAATTCATACCACCTGTTCACTTGCTTTTAGAAAGGGCAAGAATGACTAGGGCCCAACCCACACTTGCAAATCAATATAAACAATTTGGTAAAGAGCAAAGAGAGGTAGATCCCATTAGATCACTGAAACTTTGATGGTGTATTTTGGATTTAAGCATTTTCAAGAAAATTGTTGCTTAAAAGAAAGTAGCATTATTGGTACTGCTTGTGTGGCACTTCATGACCATGAATGGAGAAATGGGAATAAAATTGTTCCCATATTTTGTCACCTTTAAAATAAATGGGAACATTTCAACAAATTGATTTGGGGTTGTCAATAATTGTCTGTAGTCCATTCTATTTTTGCAGCAATATGTTTTTGAGACAGATTTTTTAAGCACAGGTTTTGTTCAGACTTTATCCTCCTTGATCCTTCCACACACTGTATTGGTTTGCATGCCTTCCACAGCCTCTGCTTTGCACTGCTGTTCACATGCATCTTCTTATCTTAGCATATGTTTTCAACACTACTTCAAACTAGTTTATCTCCTGCATTTTACCTTGTATCCAGAAAGTTAGCATTTACCTTGTGGTTAGTTTAGGACATGCTGTTTGGAGGGATACATTGACTTCAAAAAAATAACAGTTTTCTTACTTCAGATTCTGCATTTCCTTATTTACAGTGCCATTTTAAGGTATTTTCAGAAGTCAATGATTTTTTCATATTTTCTCTTGGTTCACAGAACATTTGGCAGAACTAGATGCAAAAAGGAAATCCATTTGATTTTTGAAGTTTCCAAAGGAAATTCTACATGACTTTTTACTTTATGTGAGTCTACAATTTTTTTTTAAACACGTTTCATGTGTGTGTGTTTCTGAAATTTGTTGCTATCTTTATTGCTTTTTTGCACAAATTATCCTGATGTTTCTGTTTTCTTTACCATCTTTGCCTTACTTGGCTGGAAGACACTTGACACCTTTACTTCAAGGTGTGGATCTTCTTGGTGGGCACAATTTCCACACATGGTAGGAGTGAGATTAGTTTTCAGATTATGTATGTGTATCATATTATCACTCTATTAATTTCCATAGAATCTGTAGAGTGTGGTTCTCTGACATATGTCTTTGCTTGAAATTCCTTGCTGCACTTGATTTTATTTTCTATCAAAGGTTGTATTTGAATCTGTTTGTTAGCAGCCCATAATACCATAAGAGAGGTTATGAGACATTGCTTTTCACAAATACATCTTCCATTAGAAAGAAACAGTCTGTTAACATTTCTGCAATTTCACCTAATCCTGCACCATTTCTGTGGGTAAACTGGTAATACAGTAATATCAGCGTATGGATGCTAGGCAAGAGTTTCTGTCTCCAGAAATCTCATCTGTTACTCATTTTTATTTTGGAGCCATACACTTCACTGCTGGTGGGTGGGCCACCTTCTCTGCATCTATGGTTGACTGGAAAAACCTTCAACTTCTTTTAACTTATTTTTTCTCTCCTTTTCAATTGTGAAATGGAAATAAAGTTGCCTTCTTTCCTATCTGTATTTTCATTCCTCTGATACTGATACTAGATACTGTTATTTTCTTATTACATCAAGGAAGCTGTATGGGATATTTGGGCTTTAGGGTTTTGGGTTAGATTGGGGTATTTTGGTCAGATTTTTGTTAATGCAACACAAAGAATGAAAATAAATGTTTACTGTAATAACAATATTAAAATTTTAAATCCAGTGAGCTGAGAATTTTTCTCATAAGATGTGCTACTGTAGCTGGGATTTTGATTAAGTCTTCTGATTTTAATTCCTCTGCCTCGGTATATATGAAAAATAATGTACAGGGTTCTATTAGCTCTCCCCACATGAACACACTGTCCATGAGAAAATTATTCTAGGCTTGATTTTCATCTCTGTTTTTGTTTATCCCTCAGAATCAAGCTTCATACCCAACAGAATGGCAGATAGAGCATGTGGCAGACAGCTAATGACTCATAATGACAGACTCATAAACAAGCTAATGCATGGTAGGGAAGGTTATTTTTTCTTCCAGAACTCTCTACCAGAGGCATGTCCTTCCTTGTCCTTTTTGTTTTACTGGAGTTATGTGCAGGATAAGTACAGGAAAGATGATTTCACAACTGTTTAGTTTTTGAAACATATCCTTAAATTTGAAATGAACGTGATACCTGACATATTTGATTCAGAAAACAAAACGTGCTTTTAGTGTGTGAAGCCTCCCCTCCATCTGGAGGTTTGGTTGGTAGCAGAATAAAGCAGCAGGAGAAATGGATCTCAGCCCTGCACAGGCAGAGCAATGACAACCACAGGCTCTATTTGAGTTTCTTCCGGAAGGAAGAGCATAGCTGGCGGAACACCTCACAGCTGTTGCACAAATCTACATTATAGAATGAACTGTGGATAACAAGTCCCAGTAATTCATGGACTTACAGATGCGCTGAAGCAGCACTGTTCTGCATAGTTGATGGAAGAACTTTTGAATATGTTTGTTTTCCCTTATTGACTGTATTATTTTTAATCATGCAGCACTAATACTTTGTGGCTGAGCAGCAGGAAACCTGCCTGTTTGCTTTGTTCTGCCTGCTGCAATCTGAAGTCCTCAGGAAAACGAAATATTGCACCTCCCTAGGGTGAGATCCCTCTGGTAAAAGATAAAAAAGCAATTGAAAGCAGCACCAGAGGAAAAATTATGACCAAGCCAGGTAGAATCATTATTAAAAGATTTTTTTAAAA
Organism: Sialia sialis; assembly: GCA_009812075.1. Classification (NCBI taxonomy): domain Eukaryota; kingdom Metazoa; phylum Chordata; class Aves; order Passeriformes; family Turdidae; genus Sialia; species Sialia sialis. The sequence continues at coordinate 3,714,281 of VRYO01001878.1, forward strand.
ATATGTCTCCTAAGCAGAAATGATTGCTCTGCCTTTAAAAACTTACTTTATTTTTTAAATTTTCAGCATAAATATAGATATTGAGAACGCAATTTTGGTAGTTCACTTTAACAAAATGCTGTGGGTATACCCACCTCAAAGCCTCAGTTCATTCAAGGTCCTCTCAAAGAAAGTTGTCAGGGTACACGAAGGGAAGCTTTTTTTCTGATAAAGAAGAGTGTTAAACACTGATAATTGGATCATTGGGCTTTCTTGGCATGTTGTTTCCATAAGGGGAGCTAATATCAGTAGCTGTCATTCAGAGCAGCAGATGGAAATTTGAAGATGTCTTCTGCAAATAAAACCCTCACTAAATTAATAATGTTTAGACTTACCATCAAGTAACATAAATTAATGAGATTTGAGGCAAAAACATCCATGTTCATACAAAAACATAACACGATAAAGAGACTTAAATGACTCAAAGGATTAGTATAACTGTGCCCAAAGACCTTTTTATTCTTTTGAACAAGAGCTATTATACAGTACAGAGCCAGATTTCCAATGCTTTGTAAAGGTGGAGTATACAAGGGAGAGCCTGATGCTTTATCAGGTTCTTTTGCTGAGAGCCAAAGCTTTACTGAAATAAACATTCAATGTCATGAAAATAACCTTTGAGCTACTTTTTTCCCCCCTCCCCAGAATGATGCAGTTGATCCTGCCTACATACTGTCAATTCTGTCTTCTTTCCTTGAAAGGAAGTTCAAATGTTGAAAATTTGCTAAGCTAGTGAACAAATCCCCACAATTTGGAGGAATAAGGAAATTGAATGAGGGCTACTGACAAAGAGAAGGAGAGAATATGGTTTCTGACTAAGCATGCAAGGATGTCAGGTTTATTGGAGATGCATGGGAAGATGCTAGAGGAAGAAGTTATATGGGGCATAAAGCATTGTAATAGAAATTATGCAAACTGCTGTTCAGCAGATGTGGAATGTGTGGGCGGAACTGGAAAAAGAAGAAAAGATATGAAACAAATATCCCAAAATCTACACCTAAAATTATGATTCAGACATATAGTATGAGAAAAAGAGCAGGTTGAGTAAACAGCAGCCACTGAAGAAGATAGCAAAAATACAAAAATATTTAGAGGCCAAAAGACAGGAGGGAGCAAGTCACAACATGGTGGTATTAGGCATGTGATGGTCATTTTTAGACACATCTTATACACATCCTCAGACAGAAGTGAGAAGAAGGAGAGGAAGGGCACAGATGTGGGAAAGAGTTCTGAGTTGTGGTGGGAGGGAGGAGATAATATGATGTATGTGGATGGTCCACAGGATGAGGAAAAAGGGCATCCCAATTGCAACAAATATCACCAGAAAATGTCAGACTTGTAAATGGAAGTGTAAATGTGTGTGCATGACATGGGAAAAAACGGATAGCTCTAAGAAATGAAGAAAGCAAAGCTTTCAAAGAGTCCAACATAGAAGATGAAACAGTCAAGTTAGGCATTAAGAAGGTAAGAAATATAAGGATATAATGCAGAAAAGGGTTGTGGAGAGTGGCAACTGGTATAGGACAGAAAACTGAAGGAAGTATCTGAAAAGCACAGTGAAAATATATCTGTCCCACTTCACCACACAAGCTTGCACTATGTCAACCTGACACAGATGTGAAAAGGATGTTCTGTTGAAGAACACATGCAGGAAGCGCTCTGCTGCTCTCTCAGTTACCACTGTGGATCCATACAACCCAGGAGACAAACCTACTGTCATTTTGACAAATATTCCTTCTCCCAGAGGACATTTCATTGTTGAATGGTCCAATTTGCCTAAAAAAAGCCAATATAGATGTCACTAAATACAGTGAGACTTTTTTTGCCAGTAGATGGACATATTTTTTCTTAGTGTCACTTTGAGTTTGTAAAAAATGGGAGACATCAAGCCGCTGTCTACTTTTCTTCTGTAAAGGGAAAAATAATGTGTTTGAACAGGACATATTAGAACTCCACACATTTGAAGCCCCATCTGTGTTCTGAAGTAAGCGTTTACAATCCTCAGTCTTCCATCTTTCCTGCTCTGACACTTTCTGCTCCATCATATTAGCATTTTAACAATGTACATTGTCATTTTAAAAAAAATGCGACTTTCATGTTGCTCTTTAATTTACACAGAACAGACAGGGTCAGGCATTAAATATCCAGCATTCATTTCAGAGTTTCCTTTCCTATAAAACAGTCTACATTTGCATGGAGACAATATAAATCAAAACCCCAAGAAGCCAGAAATCTATCCTTGAAGTTGGTAGTAGTATTATCTCCCAGGATTTACTTGATTTGTTCTAATGTCTGGGTATGTCTGGATATACCTAATAAAAAGACCATATATCATATGTTTAGAGTTTCTTTAAGTCAGAAAAATTGGCACCAAATAATGTGCATAAATATAAAATATTAACCCTTCATCATCACCTTATTTGGAAAAATCATTTTGCACAGTGGCTCAGGTGAAGCACAATGTAAAATAAACAACACGTGTTCAGCATGTAGACAGATCAGAGCCACACACATTGCCCTACTGAAATCCTGAGTAAAAAATCCTTTGCATTATTAATCTAAACACGCAATACTAAATAAATACAAAAGAAAAATTTAGACATGCTTCAAGTCTCAAATCCCATATTCATTTGAAGTGAAAATCTGTGTTTTATCTATTAGGAAACAGTGCCACAGTTTTCCACTTATACGCATAAACCTATTTTAGAAAATTGATTACTCATTGAGAATTTGAGGCTGCTGAAGCAGCAGGGGCTTGTGCACCTGAGGGGTAGTTCTATGGGGTGTTACTCAAGTCTACTAGTACCTCTGCTAGTAGCACTATGTGGAGTGAGGCAGGAAGACTGCCTTGTCTATACTTCTGGTGTATGCATCCATACATCTAATAAACAGAGACAAGGGAAACCTGCTGTCTCCCATAGAATAATAGGAATTCAAAACCACACAGAACAAAAGATTCTACCAGCAAGTTCATGCACTGTAGTCCTGTTTTCCTTGTGAACACACAGCATATGCTGACATCCTCTGCTCACATGTACGGGTGAATGACCCATCCAGAGGCTGTTTCGGATATGGAAGTATCTGGGTTTCTTTAGCTCAATCTACTCATCCACTAGCAAGTCCTAAAGCAAATCATTTGTGAGCTTGGGCACAGTCACTTCATAAATACTATTGATGCCATTATCACTAAGTTATACAACCAAAAAGGTAAAAAAGGCACATAGACACAAAAGAAAAACAGGAGCCTTTCAGTGGATATAGATTATATCCTCTGAAACAACTGAGGTCTTTGAATTGAGTCTCAGGAATTGAAACTTGATATTCCTATACCATTTTGGGCCAAACGTCTCCAGTTCAAGGATGAAAGAGCTAATCAGAACACATGGAAGTTTTCCATTTGTTTTAATTTGCTTTGGATTGGGTCCAAAGAATGCATTTTGTTGTCCTGTGGTACTCATGCGCAGCTGTTCATAAAAGTTAAATTCAGTTTTAAAAGCTATGCCTAAACCAGGATATTATGGAATCCAGCTCAAAGCCAAGACTCATCCCATTCCTTTGTCTGTTTTTCTCTCCATAACCAATTTTCACTGGTCATGGTGTCTTAGCTGTTATCCTTTTTCACATATTGCTGACTCTATTTTTGTAGCAGGCAAAACAGAAAAAACAGGTGCAGTCCATTTTAGAAAAAGAGATTTCAGGATTTGTTTTCATTCTACACTGGAACAAAAGACTTCTGGACCTTTTGAAATTTTTCATGGGAAGGGGGATCAAGTCTATCCTAGAATGGCTACTAACTTTGCAGCTGGGGAAATACTTATTTTGCTGTCTCACTTTTTCTTTTTGTTGGTAAACCACTCATTAAATGGTCATTTTCAGTAGATTTCATTTTTGTTCAGAAGAACAAGTATTCTTGATTGTCTTTGACTTCAGAAGCCTGATGTCAAGATGAAAGAATCTATCAATAAAACCAAAGTTTTCCAAGAAATGTTCCCATTTCAATTAACTGTAATTTCCAGTTTTGTGGAAAGAAAAAAGAGTTTTTCCTACAGGATGTAGTGTAAATGCAAAGGAGGCTTTGCTAAAAGTAAAATGAAGGAAGTATTCCAGGTAGCTTTTGTTCACATTTTTGAAGTCCAAGATCTGACCAGTAAAACTCTAGATTTTGATAGTACTCCATCCTTTAAAAAAATAGACTTTGAAAGAATATGAAAAGTTACTTTATCTTCTTCATTTGCTTGTCTAATAAAATCTAAAGTTGCAAACCAAGATATTTCAGTTTCAAAATACTTGCCTGAATTTTTTATTAATTTTCTACTCATGCAACCCCAAGGAGACCATTCTTCTCATCTCACTGCTTTGCTTTTGGTAGTGTCCACCTCTCCAAAGTTTTGCTTTTCTGTAGTTCACCCCTCTTGCCCTCAGGTTTGCTTATTCTTAATTTTACCTTCATTACTTTTAAACTGTTTTCCCTAAAGGGAAAAAATTTAGGTTCTAAATATTTCTTTTAATATATTAACTTTTTAGTAAAGTCTTATCTTTTAACAGCTTTCATCTCTAACTCTGTTTGTTCCTTATCTTCCTGCTTGTCTATTTTACCATTGTCTTTTCCCTGCGAAGAACTGTTACTCTGGATAGTTTTCCAGGGGTGCCTTATCAGTGCTGAAAGCAGATGTCTTCAAACACATTTAATCTCACAGTCAGTATTATTCTTCAATTATTTTTCTTGATATTATTTTATGTTGAACTCCCAGGGACCAGATCCTTAGGTGTCACAAAGTGCATATTGAAATGATTGTAGCTTTAAAAATCCCACTTACCACAGTGCAAACTCTGTGACACTGACATTTTCCTGAAAAGTGAAAGGTCCAATATTCACAACTAATAAAAAACCCTGAATTCAAGCGTATAAGCTTAGTCAAGGGATAATGATATCAATAATTTTTGTCTTCTGATGACAGGCTGATCCTTACTTAACAGAAAGTGTGCAGTGTAGATGATTTTAGGCTTTCACATGATTTTTCATTGAAAGTTCATACCCGTGAAGCATCCTGAGTAAAGGGACACATTGATGGGGCATGTTGAGATGCTGATTAGTAACTCTGATGTATGAAGTTAATTGAAGAAGCTGCAAATCTTCACCATTTTCATAATCAAGATAGATAGAATTACAACTCAAAGGCGTATTCTGCTCAGTAGGAAAATGACAAAAGAATAAAGATATTTTTGCAGCTTTTGTGCTAGAAAGAGGCTACAATGTGACTGAATTTCCAGAAATTTAAAGCTGCTCCAGAATAAGTTATATTCTGTGCTGAGTCTTTCACTCTCTACATGTTGTGACCTTACAAAGGGGAGAAGCTAAAAGGAACACAATTTGAGAACATCCATTTTTCCCATCATAGCTGCAGCACTATCAATCAGGCATATTGTGGGTGATAGAGACAAGAAATTAATATCATTTGTACAGCATGGATGTTCACACTCCTGCTGTTCACTCTCTCTCTCATGCCTGATGATAAAGCTCTCTTCAATATATCACCTATTAAGCTTCACAACTGTGCAGAAATTGTCAGCAAAAATGCCAACAGCACTTTCTTTTGGTACTCTAAAATTTAAACAAAGAGAAAATAGTCAGGAAAATGCTTCATGTTTTCTTTGAATTGTTGACATAGTGTAACAACATTCAAGCATTGCAGCCAAATGCATGATTCCGAGAAAAAAATTAATATTAAAAACTTATATATTCCAAAAGCTGTAATTCAATGTAAGAATAAGAAAAACCTGAGTTCATGTACTGTGGAGTTATTATCACTATTGTTTTCTTCCCTAGAGCTTTTTTATCTAAAGCTTTTAAACTATCAAAAAATGAAAAGCTTCAAATTGGAAGTTTGATTATCCTTGGTCATACTTAAAGTTACCTTTCAAACAAAATCCATAAAAACATTCCATAAAAGCACTCTCAGACCACTAGAAGCAGTTCTGTATCTTTAGAACTTGCATTCTTGTGCTCACAGGAAATGGAATAGGATGGCAAAATTTCAAGCTGTAGGAGCACAGCCACTATAACTATCACACCACTATTCTATGAAAATTCAATCTCAGGATGCAACACTTTGAGGATTTTAGAACCTCTGGGATTTTTTAGCCATAGTGGAGAATGTTTTCCAGTTCTGTTTTCAATGGACTATTTTGAGATGTGCCTGGATCATTAGACCTTCTGGGGAAAGGAAGACAGAGCTATTGCCCAGATGAAGGTAAAATGCAGAATCCACGGCATTATGGATCTATAGTATGCAATAGGAAGGTACACAGAGAACCAAGACCGTTCAAGGTATAAAAGAATTAATGGTCTTGCAGAATAGGAAGTATTTTTGAGTTTTTGTAATACTTTGCACTTCAAAAAAAATCACAGTGTTTAGAAACATCCATACAGAAATCACAGAATATTCTGAGTTGGAAGGGACCCACAAGGATCAAGTCCATCTCAAATGAATGGCTCATATGGAGATCAAACACACAACCTTGGCACTATTAGCACCATGCTCTAACCAACTGAGCTAATATATTATCTGAGAAATTACTGGATTTGAATAGGACACAAGTAAAATCAAACATTTCTTTTAGAAACAAGTATCTGATCATCTTTTCAATCCTTCAGGTATTCTTGGTCCCACTACTCTTTCCCCAAGGGATAGGCAATGCTTCAATACTTGATTTTGCAAAATAAATGAAAGAGAGGGAGATTCTAACCAATACCAAGCTGAACTATACCTATTTAAAATTCATTTTTAGTTTTAGACCTGACTTTCACATTCATCAAGTCAGTGAAAAGTGGCTGTGTTAACAAGGTATGAATCACGTTCCACATTTAGCTATCCATCTCTTGAACTGGAGCCAGAGCCAAGATACTCTCTGTAGTTTGCATGGGATGTCTAACTTTAAGACAAGCTAAAATTAAGTGACATGAATCGAAACCATAAGTTACTCTAGGGTTTAAACAAAATCTGAAATTGAGCTCTATCCCACTGGCATAAAAATGTTTCTTAAACATAAGACCATTTTTCTCCCTAATATTATATGCAAGAATACTGTTACCTCTGGCACTACTTTACTTTAAAAGCTTAGCCTGAAGTTAACATCTATCTTACGGTAGGTGTTGCATAGCATTTTGCAGTTTTGTTTGGTTTGGGATTTTTTAAAGGCAGAAAAAAGGAAGACCAAACATAAAAAGATGGAGCTGTACTCCCCAGGATCTGAAGCTTTTCTGGTTTTATCAGCTCCTAGAGGGAAGGATCCTTACGAGGGGTCCATTCTTTCAAGTTTCTAACAAAGTGTGATGGTAACCACCCCAAAGATTTTGTAGAGTAGAGAAATTCATGTGTTTTGCACAAAAAAGCTGAGAAAGACCACACACTGTATACTATAGCCTTTCCTATGATTGCCTTAAACATTTTGTCTTATTTAACCTGTTCATTATGTTACGGTTTTTCTACACCTATGGGAAAAAATATTGAAAAAAACCCCCTTATCTTGTGACAGTTTCCTTCCTTGTAATGTATTTGAGACAAATCATATACATGAAAATCCTTATTTTTTTTCTTGAATCCAAGGAATTCTAAATTTCCAGAAGAGAGAAACCTTCTTCACAAATTTAACAAATACAACAGGGACATGCATTCTAGATAGTTACACAGAACATTCTGTTCATTTTTGACATGTTATCTTCCTATGTAAAATTGAGAAATGGGAAAGCTGTGTTGTTTTTGGGCACTTTTGAAAATTTCTGCTCCTATCTCTGTTACATATTTTTCTGTCCATGTCTACATAAAAAATATGGAGAGAAATTTTCCATTATCTTTCTGTAAGAAATTTCTTTAATCTACTATATGCTTAAAATCAATTTGTTTTTTCAATTAATTTTCTATTTTTTAATCTTAAGTTAAATTAATCTTCAAAAGAAAATAAATATTTTTTGTCAAAGACAAGATCTGTAATGATGAAACTTAGAATATGTTAAAACTGCTAAATTAATTTCAAGCCAAAAGAGATACTTTGTTTTGGCTATAGCTTTCAGTCTTTCCTGCTATACCAAAATGACCAATTGTCAAATCTTTCCTGAAGGAACTTAAATGTCTTTATTTGTATCTTGGATTCAAAGAAGTAGGTCCAAAGTAATTGCACAGTACACAATAATTTTTGCACAGTTACGGAAAGTACTAAAATGTTACAGAGCTGTACAATGCTTTTAATCATTGGACTATACTAAAAAGGAAATTACTATAAGTAGTAATGTTAATTGTTCCTCTGAACATAATTTGAAGATTGGAAAATAAATCAGTTCCAGAATGTAGGGGCAATCAAAGCGTTATAGAAAGGACATTGTCACAGGCTTTTGACTCCACTGGACACTCTGGTTCTGTGCAGACGTAACTGAGTGTCCATCTAACTGAGCTCATATGGGCCAGAAATTATTTGATTTACAACCAATGAGCAACTGTTCCTGTGATAGCTGAAATTTTAAGGGAAAAAGCTGCTTTCAGCATCTTCAGTTCTAACCCAAAAAGATTGTAATGAATTTTCCTCTATACTTTGCAGAAGGGAGAAGGTGGGGAAGTGATAGAAGTTATTGGAACTCAGATATTATTTAACCTCAGATGTTTGGCATGGGTTTGTAGTTTTCACTTAGAATTTGTACACTCATTTTTGATTTTCATTTGCCTTGAGAGTTCTAGAATATAACATCTGTCCAAAAGGTCTCTATAATGCTTAGCCTTCAGCTTTTTGATGAACGAGCTTACCTGCAACCTGACAGTCCAAAAAAAACGATTGAAAAAAGCAAAGTCTTTAACAAAAGCTCTCTTGTAATCACTCCAGTGTATTTGAGACTTAATTGGATAAATCTCTTTGGAATTAAATCTGTTAGCATTACCTTATTGGTTTGATCCGTCCTCATCAGTACTGGTGATGAATCCCTCTCAGCTAAGGTAAACCAGAAACAATTGTGTTTGCATTGTTAAAGTAATTAAATATTAGGGCATGCTAAGGGAATGAAACAGGCTTTCTTTACTTTATGAAAAACCTTTGAACTTTTAAAAAAAACCCTTTGGAAAAATATTCTTTTTTACTCATTGACTCACAGAATTTTCTTTACATCTTAGAAACAATTCCACCACTGCAGGATACTTTGTGAATGAGCAGTAGCAGATATATTTGTCTCAAATGAGTCATCTGTCTTCTTCTGCTGAGATCAGCGGCAGGCTGTTCTGCCTTGATTTGCTCTATAATAGAACTTACTCTTTCCCTTCATTCCTCAGTAAGAAAAAGTGCATGGCAATCAGACCTAAAGTCATGCCATCCTGTGGACAGAAAATCAGTTATAGGGAGGTTTGGTTCTTCTTCTGCCCTAATAGCTCTATATTTATGTTTTTATATAACATATATAAATATATTTGTTGTATTATATATATGTTGGATAAATATATACTATATTTTATATAAACATATATGTGTGTGTGTGTGTGTGTGTGTCTGTTTTTCATTAACATGCTAGGGCAAAATACTGGCAGCATTCTGAATCTTTCTTATTTTTAATTCTCAGAGAAAACTTGAGTGCCTAAAAAAACTATAATCTTTTAGTTCCAGGGGAAACCAAACTTTTCTTGTATTCACAGCATTCATTAGGAGACAACCATTAAAGCTGTTGTACAGAGAATGACTTTTCTCTGTTTCCTTTGTAAGGATCCTGGTTGTGATCCTTTATTTCCTCATTAAAATGATACCATCTCCTTTCCTGATTGTGACCTGTTTCAATCTTGCAAATGTTGCTAGTATTGATCTAGATTTGACTTGGAGATAATAAGGTTTTGCAACCAAACTTGTGGGATTCTGAAAGCTGCCTGCAAAGTTCGATCTTTAGCTGAAGTTAAGTGCGTTCTGCCTGCGCTTCTGTTTCTCCCAAGTGCTTTTGTCAATTGCTGCTTTAAGATATATTCAGTGCTTTTAAGAAGTGCCTTTAGTTTATTGGTACTTTATTCCTAATTATATGACCAAGCTATATACCTTTGCTTTTAAAGCATATTCATTGGCATCCTGTCAGGCAGTACATGGATATTTATACTTAAATTGTTTGGTTTAATGTATGGCTTGGCCTTGACTCCTGTTATCTAGAAGAAGTATCGATTCTGGACCCAGTTTGCTCTGCAGTCTTCAGATACAAGCTTGTTAACTGACCTAAATCTTAGATCAACAACTGTGACAGAGTTTGCCTTAGGGAAAAAAGGGTGTTACAAATCCCCTGTGTTGAATATTGTGCCTTAGTGGTTTAGAGAGGCCTTGGTGATAGAACTGCCTGTTTCCAAATTGCTACAAAAGTAGATCAGTTCACTGACTTACACTGAGATATATTTGAATAAAGAACAACAAAGCAAATCTATATTACTTTGTATAATTGCTGTATGTTTCCTTGTATTGTTACTGCATTACTAGTTGAGGAGCGTACCTGTGATCAAACAATATCAGATCAAGTAGCTCAGTACTTCTGTCTTTCATTGCAGGTTTTGCACTACAATCACTCTATTTGAGTTACTCCAGTAGGACCTGACCCTGAGATTAGGTCATTTGGTTAGAGCATGGTGGTCAAGGGTCCAATCCCCATACGGGCCATTCACTTTAGAAATTGACCAGATGATCCTTCTGGGTTCCTTTTAACTCAAGCTATTCTGTGAATAGAAAATCTGTACTTCCTTTGCTAAGATTATCTGATTGAGAACTTTTTCTATACAAATGCAGAAAATAAGTGCAGATAATAAAGGCATAAGAAACAAACACAGACACATAGGCCTGACGGACAAACATAAGACCAGGACAAAATCAAAACCTCATCAGTCACACTGAATTACTGATGGGCTATCATGAAATTGCAGGCAAACAGAGGATTTCTCGAGAGGGTCAAGAACTTGAGGTCTGGGATACTGGAGGTTGGAGGATGGTGTTCAGTGGGACTAGGAAAACTAAGAAGGAATGAAACTCATGAAGGTCCTACATCTGGGCAAATGGCAAACACAGACACAGCTACAGGCTGGATGCAGACTGAGAGCAGCCCTGCAGGAGGACGACTTGGGGGTGATCATTGATGTAAAGCTCAACACAAGCCAGCAATGAACAAGGAGAACATGAGAAACAAGGAACAAAGGTGGACTATTTAACTGGCTAGCATTAGAAGACCAAACCAATATTTAATTTATATCTCTTTTACTGTTCTATTTTAGAAAAAAGTAGATAGTTGCCACTAGAGGACAGGATGAGAAATTTAGGCATCCATATTGGAAGTAATATACATTTGGGTGAAATTAATTTTATTTGGAAATTGAAATTTGGCATTTTAAAGCTGTATCTTTATGCATTTTTAGAGGTTAAATACGATGGCTAGGAACTGGGACAAGTCAGTTGTGGAAAATACCCACAGAAATTTCTAGGTATAGTTAATAGAGAGACAAACAATATATGGTATAAATGCAGTTCTGACCATAAATATTTGGGAAGGAATTCTTTGGGTACTTGGGAAAAATCAGATTTTTCTCTGAAATAATTGCAAGACCCATGGAAAGAGGTTGTCACAAGAATTAAAGTCTTGTCCAATCTGAAATTATGTGAAAAATTTAAAAGTTCCGTTAGACTCAGAACTCTCTAGCCAGCAAAGTTAGGCACCTGCAGAAGCAGCCAGCAGAGCTCCAGTAGATTGTTTGATGGGGTTTCTAAACTTCCAGATTAAGTAACATTTAGATTACCTGCATCCTGTCCTACTTTACATCACATCAATTTGTAACTGAATTTCATAAATTGTCTTCAGAATTCTTGTTCTGCATTCAAACATAAAGATTGCAAGACATGCGGAATTTTGAACATATTTGAATAAAAATATACACTTATTAAATGTCTTCAAGTGCCATGTGCCATATCAGTGTGATAACAACCTGATAGCGTATGGAAATTTGGGAATGGATGTAAGAATTTGAATCAGATAAAGTGTCAGAACATGATAGCAAGACAGCATATATATTGTGAAGGCTGGTTGGCAGGATTAAGCGGGAAAACTGGGTTAAGGAATAGGAGTGAATAAAACGGTATGCTTCTGGATGCAAGAAAAATACTTACTGATGCCTGCCTGGTATGTGACAATATGCCAGAAGTTATTTATTAAATACCTCTAAGATGACAGACAAAGAAGGCATTATCTTAGAAATATCATAGCACTATGTTATGGTGAGGTAAAATATTTAAGAGACGAAAACTAAGTAATTAGGCTCATTTAGCTAAGTTTAGAATAAAATTCCAGTTTTCCTTTTTAGCAAGAAAATATCAAGAAAATGACTGTTGCATCACTTTACACAGTCCTGTAATACCCCAATCTCTAATTTTTATCTCAGTTCTCCAAAAAAGTTCTTGTTGCAAGTAAACATGTCAAAGGAGTTTGCATACACCAAAGCTTATCTTTGTATTAAGGGATGATTTTAATTGGAAAATAGAATCACTGGGCTTAAAGAACTGGAGCACAATGGCAGTATAATCTACAAAATATAAGCACAAGTTGATTATGTGAGCCAGGAACAATGGAGCCTTGCCCCTATTTACATTCTGCACAATATGGTTCTGAAACACATGGCAAGATTGCAGTCGTGTTCTAAGAAATCTGAGTCTATGACTGCATAAAATTACACTTACGTTCACAACAAGGTTTTCATCATATGCTTAGTGGAAGGTTTTCTCATACGGATTGCATTTTGGCCATCAGGTTGGGCAAGGACCTTATTTTCTATTAGCTATGTATGTGGAAGGAGAAATCTCATAGAATGAACTAACTCAAAGGCAGCTATGTCTGTCCTTGTCCTGCTAAGTATGCTGTTGTTAGGTTTTTCATAACAAAGTTTTTTCTTCCTTTCTTTAAATCTTGATGATCGCAGAATGGAAAGACTAGCATGATTCTGAAAAGAAGAATATTAAAAAAATAAAATCTATTTCTACATGTCCAAGAAGTCATGGGATCTTCCTCCACTGCAATGAACAGCAAGTCTGTGAACTGGTAAATAGCTATTGGCATAGAAGGGGCACTCATCCAAAACAGAGATCAGAAAGCAGCAAAAACAATGTCATATTACTTATGACATTCAGATCAAAAACAACATGCAGTTGAGATATATGCTTAGTATTTTTGCCTGTTTCTGCTTTAGGTTATTCCTTTCTGCTACCTAAAGGAAGAATATATTCACTGACATTTAAAAAACTATATCAGATCTTAGAGTTTTTATTATTCATACTTATTTTTAAAATATATTTTATGGGGATTTGAGGCTAAAATATCCCTTATTGAGTAAGTAATGGTGAATTACACATTAAAAAGATGTCTGTAAAAATGAGTCTGTAAAATTCTTCTGATTAAAAATTGTTATCAAAAAAACCCAAATCAAACCAAACAAACATGAAGCATTACTTGATGCCCAGAAACAATCACTACAGTGATTAGAAATACCAGATGATGCACTTGAAGTTTCTATAAAGAAACAATAAGCTGACTTTCTCTACTACAAAAACTAGATGAAAATTTGGTATGAGGAATTGAGACATAAACTTCTTACTAAAAAACCAGTTTGGAGTTTTTATATCTCCTATTTTGTAGTATAAACCTGTGTCATGACCTTTGTTATTTCAGCAAACCTGGTTTAAAATAATTTTGTTTGAAAAATAAATTAAGGGCACTTATTTGATTTTGAATACAAGTTTTAATAAAATATAAAAAGAGCAGAGGTCAGTCATTGGTGCTAAGGGCAAATTCTAAAAAGTAATAACCATATTCCTATTGATTTTAGTGATGCAGAATCAACTACAGTTGACTAACATGATATTACTTTTTATTAATTTTCACCTACTTTTAGATTCAAAGCAATCTTGCAGATCTGTATCTGGAAATAAAAGGATAAAATATATCAAGAATTTACTGACATGTTATATACAGAATGGATTGTTAATCTATAGAGCTAAGCTTGTCAACATTCAACAAAAGCAATGCAGGACAAGTCGCTCTCTTCCCAGCTAGGTCCCTAGCACTTTTATGCAGGAAAATTATTTTGACTCACGTTGTTTATATTGCAGGTGAAGTGAGAAAATATTAAGTAAGAACATGAGAAATTTTATTTGTTTGTAAAATGTAGTAAAATGTGAGCTTGAGAGGAAAAAAATAGGATCTTGTAAGGACTGAAGAGCCAAACCACGCTGAAGTTGCTAGAGGTGCAGGATAAATAAAACGACCTTTGATGGAATGGGAGGACAGTGGTGTCAGCAATAATGGATCATTTCCTAAGATGATTTGAGCTGGTAACTGCAGGTGAATTTCTGGTCCCAATCAAAAAACTACTGATTTATTAAGCCCAAAATTCAGCCAGTGGTATTCCACTCAAGTATTTGTAAATTTTCTGTCTCTCAGGCAGAGCCAAGATCTTTACCCTCTAGACTAAATATTTTGGGATGTGGTACTGCCCTACTTTAGACTATGAAAAGGGCAATTTGGGCAATTACTGGTACAGATGCAGACATTCTGCCACTTCAGACTCAAGGCCAACTATGACAGAATTTTCCATCCCCTTTAAGTTCCTTCTCAGCCTGGTGAGTTTTCATGTACAGAGATATTGCAGGTGTGTTGTAGCATCATACAGTAAGGCACATTAGAGCTTTGTGTATGCTAACTAAAAAGAAAATTGCTATATACTAAAACCCTTTGAACACTTTTCCTCTGAAATTTAGAAGCAACTTTTTGCCACTGTGCTACCAACTACCCAGATGAGTAGATAAAATTGCTATGAGCTCTTCAAATACTTAAATTTAATTGACAAGACAGACTGTCAGTGAAGGAAATATCATAAATACAGGGGAATAGAATGTATTTTTATTACTAAACCTTGCATACTCATTTATTTGAGGCATAAAAATGTTTGTGGGACAAGTAATGATAATAACATTTTGAAGCAAGGCATTTTCAAGATGAGAAAAATAAAAGGTGTCATCAAAAAAGGATAAACAAAGCAATAATGTATAAAATGTGGAAAGAAAATTTTAAGAAACTGACACTAAGAAATAAATTAAGAAATTATAAAGCGAAAGTATAAAGTACAGGATTACTTGTTATTTCACATTTACTGATTGCTTCTATGTCAAAAATATAAAGTCTAATTGTCACATTTGAATTCCAGGTGACACAATCTAAAGCTGATCTATACATCATATGTCTCATTACTTATAGTCTTATTTTTTCCCACATTCTCAGACCCTTGATCATTCCTTCCAGCACTTGTTTAATATAATTCAGGGCAAGCATTCAAAGAGTGATAGCATTATTGCCTTTAGCAGAGCATCTTTCATACCAAATGATGTTGAAGTACCCTCCAAACTGGTTTACACATTTGAAATTACAGTACAGTTCAACCTTCTGGGGTTGGTGAGAAGGAATGAGTAAGTTCAATTAGGAGGAACACTGCATTTCCCTTGCAGCCAGGTATCCTCATGATTTACTCACCTGTACAGTTCCAGGAACTATCTCTCAAGTCCTACAGAATGAGCAGTAGCTCTGGTAAGATACTCTAGGTTCTGTGGGCAGATAACTTTATTGTGCCCTAACATGGTGATTAGTGCAGATGATGTCCAGGCCAGCTGAACAAAGAGGTGTTTCTTCATACCTTGCTCAACCCTAAAGGCTTTGATTTTGAAGTTAAATTCAGGAATTACTCTGTGCTTCTGATACCATAAAAATTCACAAGGGAGGAAAAATATAGCTCCTGAAATATTAGGTACTGTGTCTCAGAAAAATCTGTCATAGAGAAACTCCCCGAACAGATCCTAACTCCTGGTTGTTGGGTTTTTTTTTTTTTAACAAGATATTTATGCTGATCTGCAAAACAATTAAAAGATATTTTTAATTGAACTGACAATATCTGCTGACACTAAAATAGCCAGCATAGTATAAATGAAGGGTCACTGTAAAGAATTGTGGAAAGGTCTCACAATCAATCAAATTCCATCCACAATTAAATATAAATAAATGAGATAAATATGATAAAAAACTTTACTGCAATGCTGTACACAGTAATGGGCAAGTCAAATGCTAGGAATGACTAATAAAATAAAAGAAAATAGACAAAACATTTATGGAAAAGATACAAAGAAGAGCAAGAAGAAAATCTGTAACTATAGGGATGAATGGTCTTCAGTCTGCAGAAGAGATGATGGAGGGGATCACAAGTACTAGGTTTTATAAACAGAAGGAATTGGAAGAAATCAGCCTCAGCTGTTTATTGTCTTGTGCAGTACATAATAAGGAGCTCTACTAGAGCTAGCATTTACAGACAAAACACAAACTTCTTCCTATGTAGCTGTTGGAGTTTCTTTGCCATGGGATGCTGCATAGACAAAATTATTTCATGAGATCAAAAAACAAGACATTAAATCGGGTCAGAAATACCTCACTGATGGTTATTAACTACCACCTATCCCTCTGTCTCAAGTTGATGTTGTGTCTACCCCTTCTCCCTGCTTCCCCACCCCCACCCCGCTGTCTGCACGGAGCTGTTGGCAGCTCCTCCCTGTTGCTGCCTGGCTGCTGCCCTGCTGCTGCTGCCTGGCTGCTGCTCTTGCGTGGCTGCTGCCTTGCTGCTGCTGCCTGGCTGCTGCTCTTGCTTGGCTGCTGCCCTGCTGCTGCTGCAGCCCCAGCTGCTGCTGATTTTTATTTTCCTTCCCCTCTCTTCTTCCTCTCATCTCCAGGATCTGTGCCAGCTCCGGACGAGACCTGCAGGGCTGTTCTGGAGCCCGCAAGGGAGGCTCTTCACCCTTCCCAGCAGCGACTGTCTGAGCTCATCGATCCTCGCTCACTTTGGTGAATTGTTTTCTTGGTGCTGGGAAGTGTTTTCCTGTGTTCATTAATAAATCGTTTTTTTCCACTTTTCCCTCTGAGGAAAAATTCTTTCCAAGCCCGGTAGGGGGGAAGAATCATGGGGAGTTTATTCTCTGGGGGGCTCCTTTGGAGGTTTTCCCCCAATTTTGTCCTAAACTTGAACAAATACTTTTTGGTGGCCCATACGGGGAGGCCAGAGAAAGTGGAAAAAACTTTACTCTAGTAATATTCTGTTTTCAATTGTTTGGTATTGGTATTGGTATGTTTATCAAATCCATAATGTCTTTTGGTGTAGAAGTTTGCCTGTATGTTTGGACTTTAGGTTTTTTTGAAGTGTTAATAGCCTTGTGGTCCTTGGGTTTGTTCTCTTATCCAGAAATAGCCCCAGTGTTGTCCCTAATA
>VRYO01001878.1:3732648-3763023 GCA_009812075.1 Sialia sialis
AAACATTAAATCCCAGGAAGTGAAGTGAGTATCTTGGGAACTGTAGTATTGCACTGCTTGTATTTGCTTTTCTAAGTGTTTTATTACTAGCACATGTTGGAATAGGTTTGCCTTTGATTTGACTCATTGTGGTCCCGTTATGTGGTCCTTATTACTTTTATCAGCTGGAGATCAAGACTTTCCATAATAACAGAGAAACAATAAAGATTTGGTCAGTAAGGAGAGCTCAGGCTGTACTGTGACGACAAATTGAAATCACATCAGAAGAAATTTAAACATGTTCTATTTATAAATGGTCCTTAAGCATAAAACCCTCATACTCTGCAGAGCTGAAATCTAATTCAGACAAAGAAGTTTATTATATGGACTCTTCCTGAATTTCTGTAGCTATTAAAACTTGAATAGACTGGCAAATTAAAAAAAAAATTCCACATGCTGGTATGCCTTCAAAAAAACATTTCCTTATGAATAGCTTAATGGCCAACAGTATAGGAAGAGTTGAATACATCATGATACAATGAACTAAATATTAAGATGGCAAAGAACAAATTCTATCTCAAACCAGTACATCTACTGAGCTGGCTGTCTCTGTCACCCATGCAGAATCATTCAGGACCAGGCTCCTGATAGCCACAGTGGCCTGCAGGGGACCCACATTGGAGCAGTCTGTTCCTGAATGGATGATGCCATGGGAAGGACCCATGCTGGAGCAGGGGACCAGCATGAGCTGGTACAGGGTTACCACACTTTGGGAAATTCACTCTTTATTTCCCAGGATGAAATTACAGTAACTTCACGAATATAAGCCACACCTTTTTCATTGAAGAATCCAGTCTTCCCCACTAGTGCAGCTAATCATCAGGTGCGGCTGATTAATGGACAAATCCCTGCGAAATGCTAACCCAGAAGTGCGAGCTGGCTGGGGAGGGAACTGCCACGGCTAGCAGTGGCCGGCACTGCGGCAGCAAGCAGCGGTGAGTGGCGCAGCAGCGGGTGGGGCCGCGGCAAGTGGCGACGAGCAGGGTGGTGGGGCCACAGGCGAGTGGGGGGGGCGGCAGAGGAGTGCCCGGAGTGGAGTGGTGCCGGCAGTGTGTGAGCTGCAGGGCTGTGGGAGAGCAGTGCTGTGGGTAGGTGAGCGGGCGGCGGGGCCACGGGAGGGGGAAAGGGCCGTGAGTGCTGGAGCCCGCGGCACGGGGAGGGCCTGTGGGGCTGCGTTTAAAGGCTCCTCCGGTCTGTGAAAACTGTTTGCAATTTGAGCACCTGACAGCAAACCCTGCCATGGGGTGATTCTGTTACTAACTCGTTACTTTGTTGCACATGGATACTAACTTAAAAAAAAAGAAAAATGTGGCTTATATTCAGGTGTGGGTTATATATGGACAAATCCCGAGGTCTCCCTGGTTACCTGGATGTGTGGCTTATAATCAGGTGTGGCTTATAATTGTGAAATTAGTATACTTGGATCACATTTCTTTACTTCTAGATAAATTCTTTACAGCTATTGGAGCCTTTCTAGTGTGATTTTCACACCACTTTTCATAGGATCATGTTAAGTTTTTGCAAGAAATCCCTAGTTAAATACTTGGAGCACTGAGAAGATGTAAGAGTGAACTATCACTCCGGAAATAAGCGTGAAAATGCCAAACTTTCCATTATTTCCATTGTGTAAGGTACCCATGTGACTTTTAAATTTAATTCTTGCTATCTTGTGAGGACAGCTAAGAAGCATGTGAATGTGTAGGTGTGCACTGTATCACAGCAAGACTGATTCATCTAAAAGAGTCAACGGAGAGTTATGAGCTTTTGTTCTGCATCTTTGCCAAGAGATCTAATTAAAATGAAGAATTACATGGATGCTGAGGCAGGAGCTGGACTTGTCAAGCACACAATTCTGCCTGCTCAGCAGTTAAATGTGGGTGCAAGGAACTTTTTTATTACTGGTTGCATATAGATGTATGATTTTTACCTTCCTGGTAAAATAATAAAATATTTTTAAGCAACTTGAGTGCTATTAAAATGCTACAACTAACAACACAACAGAAAAGAAATACTGAAATTAAGCATTTATTTTTGTATTACTGATATTTTCCACATACAAGTATTGGTTAAAAAAGCAGACTTAGCAATATTTTAATTTTAATTATTCAGACTTAGATTACAAATAAATTTAGACATTATTAGAAATCTCTAAGATGGATTTTTAGCCATTGTATTAGCCAACATACATTGAGTATAAAGAAAGTAGTGATTATAAAGCATGAAAAAATTACAATGCTATGAAACAGCATATAGGAGTTTTAAGAACAGTGAGATATTATAGCATTTCCCATTGTACTTTGTACATTATTTTTATAGTAGGTATGTTGATTAAATAATTGACAGCAAAGAGAAGAGAAATGTTCAAACACTCTCCTAAAATGTTCGTTACTGACAGCTATGTAGGATGACCTACTCTTTAATATTACTCCATTCAGCAGCTATGAAATGGTTGAGTGCAAAGTAAGAGTGCTAGAAAAATCTATAGATGTAAGGATGAGTTGAAAATTAGGCCAAGGAACAGACTGCACTTGGGGGTTAGAAAAGAAGGATAGATTTCCCAATACGTGTGTTTTAAAAATTGATATTTTATCGAATGGTTCCACTTGACCTAGTCAAAATGGTGCATATTTTGGAGATAAGCAACACTAAGTCATAGACCAGGCCCTCTGTGTATGGCAAATATTTGTACAGCACTGTCAAAACTGCTAAATGAAATAAAGTTTCTTCCTTTTCCAAGAGCTATGAAAATATGTGTGTTGACAAATCTCATCTCTCAGGTTCATATAAAATTTTGTTGGCAATCTTAAGAAAGGGATTTAAGCCTGACCAGGAATAGGGCCTTTATATATCTGAAATGTGATATATTCTTCTGAGGATGCTTTGGCTCTCAGTCATTCTGTATGTTCAAGGGAAGGTTAGGGGTGTGACACTGGGAAGCGCCCCCTCCAAATTTTTTTAACTAGAAACTGCAGCACCTCAGTACAGGACATCAAAGAATTCAGAGATTATAATAACAAAGGACTATGAATATTTTCTCTGACTATTAGCATTAAGTGATGCTGCATCTTCAATAAGTTTATTATTTGTGACACTATGTTTAAGACTTGCCAATCTACAGGAGGAACAAGTATTAAAATATTTGAACAAAAAGAAATAAAATTCAAGGAATGTTTCCCTTAGAGAGTGACACAAAATTATAAAGCATTGCAATTTTATTCCAGAAACATTACTGTAAAAATTAAGTACTGAGGTTTTTTTCTACAATCTTATAAATATGCAAAATTCCTCTTCTTGAAGTAAGTGACCAGTTTTGCACATTACAATGACACATAGAAAATCCTTTTATTAGCAAATCAATCCTCCAGTCTTTTTCCATACAGTGCTAATATTTGATGGTAATAGAATTTTTGTTTAAGTAGCATAGGATTGCACTGCATTTCATTGACTGTTTCATGCAAAAAGATGTTAAAGAGATGTTAAATAGTGATTCAAACAGAAATCTCCTAAGACATATCTCTGACCGAAGAAATTGATCAATATACTCTTAAGGGCAGATCAAAAATTGTATGGATTTACTAGTAATATTAAATTAACAATGCATAAAACAAGTTCAACATTAGTTTTATGATGACCATAATTCATTTTCATTTATATTGAGTAACATCTTCCATATTATTTATTGCACATAATGTAAATATTGCCTTATTATAGAAAGAATTTTTAACGGACTCTTTTCTGATCTACCATTACCAGATCAATTTGTACACAGTACAGCACACAGTTTTCCAATCTTTTTGTTTCTACTGATAAATTATTTAGTTCAAGCAAATAATTGGCAACATTCATTTTTTAAACTACAACTAGAGATATTAGAGAACCATAACAAAGCACCATATCATAAGTCTCTACTTATTATCTGATATGTAAAGATGGCAGGTCATTCATAAAGTTTAGAAATAAAAATTAGTTCATTCAAGTGCTTATAAAATGAATAATAATTATTTACAGTATCAAAATCATTATAGTAGTATTTCACCTTTTTAGCTTACACATTTTTAGATTAAAGCTTCACTGTCCAAAATGTAAATCAAAATATAAGTAAATTCTTACACAATGAGCTATTAGCATTTTTTTACTCTTTGGTATTCGATTTGTTATTCATTATTTCTCTGATTGGAAAGAAATTGCTAAATTAATTATTTAACTACATATATGTTTGGAAGCTGTTATACCTCAGGAGTGACTAAAATCGGTGCAGGTGGTATCTGTAAGAACTGATGAGAAAATGTTAAGCACTACAAAGCAGAGGCATTGACATGGAAGTGAAAGGAAAAATCAATGGATCTGTCTCTGCTCTGATTTACATCCTTTGCAAACACACAATGGTGGATTTCAATGATAATGAATCATTGTGTCTCTTCCAGAACCAATGGAAAGATCCATGTTTAGGCCCTCTGAAGCTCTTTATTATATCTGGAAGTAGATGCTGTCCAGAAATAGGGGACAAAGATGAATTTGGCCCTGTCTGATCTACTGAGGGCCTTGGACATGAATGAAAACTCTGCCTAAAAAAGATCTGTGTTTATTTTTACTCCTTTTCACTGATGAGCATCAGTGGATGTACATGTAAGGCCAGTCTCTTTTTCTCTCACTCATTTGATATTACCTCATTTATAATCTCTAGAACAGTCAGTTAAAGTAGAAATATGTATTAATTGCTTTATTCCATTTGCTCACAGACTATGCCGTTTCTGCTCTTTCATCACTTTCTCTCATTCAATAGACAACAGCCAATGCTTGCTATCCTGTTGCTTAAAAACTGGAAGGACTACAAATAAAAGGAAAATCAAATGTTATTACCATGGGATGGTAATCCAGAAGTGCTCTCATCAATAATAGATTCATCAATAATAGGTATGGTCTCTTAGAGTAATTGTTTTACTTACAGTAATTTCACACTTATAAGTCGCACCTGGTTATAAGCTGCACTTTCCAGGTTGTTGGAAAGTCCAAGGAACTTGTCTATAAATAAGCCGCACCGAGTGATAAGCCACACTTTTTGTTTTTTAAAGTGAGGATCCATGTGCAACAAAGTATTGAGTTAGTAACAGAATCGTGCGATCACGGGGTTTGATGTCAGGTGTTCAATTTGCAAAGAGTTTTCACAGACCGGTGAAGCCTTTAAACACAGCCCCAGGTGCCCTCCCCATGCCACGGGCCTCGGCACTCCTGCCCCCGGTGTTGGCTGTCGCAGCTCCCTGCCTGCTCGGCAGCGGCGGTGACTCCCTGTGCCACTCAAAAGCACCAAGCATTGCAGCGCAAAAACGCTGAGAATCACTACACGAAAGTGCCACGCGTCGCCACACAAAAGCTCCAAGCGTCACAGTGAGAAAGCAGCAGCGGCCCGCCACCCGCTCACCAGTGGCTCCAGCTTGCCTCCCACCCGGAAGCGGCTCCGCAGCAGCTCCCCACCCTCCCTCCGCCTACCTGGCAACGGCTCCGTGGCAGCGGCTGCATGGCAGCTCCCTGCCTGGCAGCAGCTCTGGGGCTGCTCCCTGCCCAGCAGTGGCTCTGCGGCAGCTCCTCTACCAGCTCACACTTCCGGGGTCGGCTGAAAACTTCAGTCAAAAAGGTGCAGCTTATGAGAGTGAAATTACTGTACTTTCCCTTACTTTGCAAGAAAAGTTGATCAAAAACAAGTAAGTAGCATTTTTTGGGGACAATAGCATTTTATGTTCTGCTGCTCTCTTCTAAAGACAAATATTTTTCCAGGGCAGATTAAAGGCCAGACAAACAAGCAGAGTTTATGGGATGCTGCTCCTTTTGAAGTATCCAGAAAAGAGAGTCCTGAATTGCACTAAGAAGGGAACAGCAAGAGAAAATATAGGTGTAACAAATAAAAAAGGAGTACATGAAAAAGAGTAAGTTCAGCTGGCCAAGATGACAACAACATGAGAAATGCCAGAAATAAAAAACTATGTATAAAAAGAGGCATTACCTTACAGAACTGCTGACCAAGATGGAATTTTCCAGGGCAACCGCATCATGAATAACAAGAAGGTGTAAAAAGTCAGCAAAACTCAGATCCCTGGGGAAAGAGCAAATAGGAATAGCTGATGGTAAAGATGAAGAAACTAGGCTGTGAAAAGAGCTGTAGAAAAGAGTAGTAAATCACGTCATTGGGGAATGATCAGGAACATGTCACCCAGCCTGGTGCTTCATCTCCAAAATGTGGAGCAGGAACTGGAACCACTCTTTCCACTTTAGTCATGTATGACTTACCTCCAAGACCATGAGGGACATGAGCCTACTCTCCCTATCATCAGTGAGGGAACGTCAGGAACAATTTCTAAACATGGTAGAGACATTTTGAATATGTTTTACTATCTTGTCCTCTAATGGAGATTATTTACATTTGGTTTTAACTAAGATACTCCTTATTCTCAGCAATATGTAAAGACTGAACCCACTCTTTTTGCTCTCTCTAATAGAACCATATTTTTCAAGCAGACTAGTTGAAGAGGAAATACAAGAGAAAAAAGAAAGCAAACTGCATTTTAAAATGTTGTAATGATGTAGGATAAAGACTTTAGGTTGTTAAATAAATCAGTTTAACTAGGAACATGTAAGGCTAATAGCTGAATATTACTTTTTAACCTGTAACTTTAAAATATAGTTGTTCACACTCAGACATATTATAGCATCTAAAAGAGCTAAGCATATTTTAGATTAACAGTATGCATCTTTAATTATGTTCTCTGTAGTTAATGGTTTTGAGAATTCTGCTAGATTAAAGAGCTTCAACCTTTCAAAAAGGCTTTACCAAGCTTCTCTGACTCTACATCATAGCTGACACCAATGTCACACTCGTCTCCAGTAGATTCTTAGATGCATACACCCTAAACTGCATCCCACAGAGATTAAAAACATTACCGTTTATTACTTATACTCAAGCTTTTTTTCCCCGTGTGAAATCTTCAGCTCTGTACTGCTCTTCATGACTGTACATCAGCTGATAGCCAGCAGGACTAAGTTTTCAGATTAAATAGTCTGAATATAGTATTATTAAAAATATATCATTATACAATAACATTTAAAAATTAATATAATAAAGATATGAAATATAAAATATATTATACATGATCTAGAATATATAGAATATAGGTTATAGAATATAGAATAAAAATTATTAAAATAAATAGCATCCCAATGCAGCAATTGCTGTCCAAGTTGAGCTACAAATAACCTTCTCTATATAACTAGCTGTTGTGCATACCATGCATACCATGATAATCAGGTTTTATTGCTGCAGGTCTCCTGTATCAAGTAATAGCAAGTGTATGAGATATAAAAAACTAAAGCGATTGTTCCTTGTTGCACATCATACAACAGAGAGACACAATTATATGTTCCTACCAGTTCTAGGCAAATGAAGTTCAGAAGTTACATACAACACATTGTTTCAAGTCTGATGTTCTCAACATTTCTTGATATACCCACATATATTCAGACAATGTAATAAACTATTATCTCACTAGATATATGCATGGAGGAATGGGCTAATCTCCCAAGCACCAGGTGCTGTACTGAGTTTTGCTAATTGCAATTGAACACTGAGATTTCAGCATTCAAGAATCACCTTGGCAAACTGGAACAGATATCAAATGAGGGATTACTTTTCTTTAATGTTCTGGGGTGTGAGGGATTTCTGAGATACCCCAGCTCTAGCACATATTGAAAGCAGCCCTAACTCTGAAGCTAGATCATGCAGCTGAAGCTATGTCTTAATGAATTTTTAAATCTTCAACAATGTAGATTCTGTAATCTTCATAGACATACTTTTTCAAGGGTGTTAGTGCTTACAATTATTAAGATATTTTTTATTTTTTTATTTGTTACTTAATACATTGCCAAAAATTCTGTTGCATCCTTTTAATATGCGACTCCACCTAGAGTCTCACTAGACTGGAGAAGATGGGGAGAATCCCCTCCCTTGACCAGCTGGCCATGCTGCTCTTGATGCAGCCCAGGATCCAACTGGCTTTCTGGGCTGGGAGGGCACTTTGCCTGCTCATGTCCAGCCTCTCCTGCATCCTAAGCCCTTCTTGGCAGGGCTGCTCTGGATCTGTTTCTCCCCAGCCTGTGGTGATACAGGGGTTGATCTGACCCAACAGCAGCACCTTGCACTTGGTGCTGTTAAAACTCATGGCATTTCCACCAGCCCACTATTTGAGCTTGTCCAGGTGCCTCTAGATGGTATCCCATCCTTCAGGTGTGTCAGCTGCACCACTCAGCTTGGTGTCACCTGCAAATTTGCTGAGGGATTATCAATTGTGAGGATATTAAATAACATCATGTCCCAGTAAAGACCCCTGAAGGACACCACTTGTCTCTGATGTCCATTGGAGCACCTAGCTATTGATCACTGCCCAAAGATGTCCCTGCCACACCAGAGGGGTTAAGCTAGATGATCTTTGAGGATCCATTTCACATTATAAGATTCTATGAAATAGAAAATATGGAATTACAATAAAAGTTTGAGAGAAAATGAAAGCTGCCATAAAACTGTCTTTTTATTTCCATAACCCTTATTGTCTACCATTTATTTACTGTCTTCTGACATAAACTCATTAAAGCTTTAGGTTGACAAAAAGAAACAGACAATTTTCTCTGCACTGAGAGTCAGTGTAATCATTGCTGAGTATATTACTAATGCAGTTTTATACCTGTAGATATGAATTCAGATTGAGACAGTAGTTATTTTCACATATAACTTTGTATTGTTAGCAGGAAAATTCTTAAAATAAATTGACTATTACCTTTGGATTTTACTTGTTTTTAATGTTTCAGTCTCTAAGTGAAGTTTTCCATGAGAAATAAAGAAAATAAACAAAGAATTACCAGAGAATAGTCAAGATCCAGGATATTAGTAAGCACTGTAAAAATCTTTGGAAATTATTAAAATTTATTTTTTTCCCAAGCATCATATACATATTCAGACATATACGCATTCTGAGAAAGTCCATTATTTATGAAATTATATAATTTAATTGTTTACTCACAATCTATTAACAATTAATATGTTTACAGTAACCTCATGAGTGAGGATGTGATCAAAGTATCTATTCTATCACCATCTGTTGTGACCAGGTGGGGCAGTGATCCTTATCTCTGTGGAAGATATTCTGCTAATGGCCCACCCGTTGAAACCAGTAGGGCATTGCTCTTTATCTTTGCACCCCCCATCCTTTCTCCAGGGAGTTATCTTCTGCTAATGGCCTATTGAGTCTCACCATGTGACTGGTAAAATTACTTCATCCCATTGGGAGTTGCTTCAGGCAGGGGGGAGAACCCAGCCTTTCCTACCTAGAAAAAACCTGAAATTCTGGGACACCAAGTCGCCCTCTTTTCGCTGGACTCCAGAGGAAAACCAGACTTTTTTTCCATATGATCGCTGGACCTTTAGAGGGAGGCTACACCTTTCTACTAGACCACTGCTTCAACTGAACCACATCTGTGACAGCAGGAGGACTGTAGCCACCATTTAATGGGACTGTTACCAACACCCTGACTGACGGGTATCACCCTGACGGGGTGTCAGGTTGTACTGTGACTTTGTGTCTTAGTTTGGAGGACAGGTGTCTGCCAAGAAAGGTAGGACCCTCTCTTTGAAATGGAGAATATAAACCTCCTCTCTCCAAATTATTATAATTTTTAAATCAAGGAGCTCTTAGGCAAAGATATGGGAATTAGGAATAACAGTTCTTTACTAGGGAAATTAAAACAGAAATACAGTACTACAAAGAAACAAACTCCAAACCCTTACAAAGTCAGCGTACAGCCTGACACCCTGTCAGGCAGGGTGCTGGTAGCACTCCCATTAAATGATGGCTGCAGTCCTCTTGCAGTGACAGATGTGGTTTAGTTGAAGCAGTGGTCTTGTAGAAGATGCCATTTCCTTCCAGAGGTCTAGTAGTGGTGTGGAGAAATCTCGTTTTTTTTCTAGAGTACAGCAGAGAAGGGCTACTCGGTGTCCTAGAATTTCAGTTTTTATCTAGGTAAGAAAGGCTTTGCTCTCCCAACTGGCTGGAGCTACTCTCAGTGGGATGAAGTAATTTTGTCACTCACACAGTGAGACTCAATGGGCCATTAGCAGAAGATAACTCCCTGGAGGAAAGATGAGGGGTGCAAAGATAAAAAACAATGCCTTACTAGCTTCAATATATGGCCCATTAGCAGAGTATCTCCCAAGGAAATATAGATCATTGCCCCACCTAGTCACAATAGATGGCGATAGAATAGATACTTTGATCATATTCTGTATTGTAACCCAAGACACTTTGTCAGTGTTTGGGGTTTGTTTCTTTGTAGTACTGCATTTATATCTTAATTTTCCTAGTATTTTTATTCCTAATTCCCATATCTTTGCCTGAGAGCCCCTTCATTTCAAAATTTTAATAATTTGGAGGGAGAGGGGGTTTACATTCTCCATTTCAAAGAGAGGTTCCTGCCTTTCTTAGCAGACACCTGTCCTCCAAATCAGGACACGTGTCATGCCCTGCTGAGCCCCGTGGCCCTGTGTGTTTAGGCTCACAGCTCACACTTCCAGGTAAGCAAATTTCTGAACATTGTCCATATATAAGGCGCTCCATAGTATAAGGCACACTTCTGGGTTCGGACCAAAATGTCAGTCAAAAGGGTGCGTCTTATATGTATGAAATTACTGCAATCTATTATGCATCTAAGAAAAATTGAGAGCCAAAATAATATCACTTCTAGATGTGGATCCACAGATAATTTCCATCAGTAGGGTTATTTCTACTGTCTTCCATCCATTTGCAGTGAAAACCTAAATACTTTCTAGAGGTTTCTTAACCTTCTTGAGTTAAATGAACTAAAACTTAACTATAAGATCTGTCTCTATAGTACTATATTGCTAAGAAAAAAACCCAGAAGAGCATTAAGACCTGGGGGGCTTCTTAAGGAAAAACTGAATTAATGAAAATTATGGGGTTTGTTCCCAAAACTATAAAAGATTTGGGGTAAATTCACTGCCTAACTTTGGCAAGGGGAAAAATCAACATAATACTGGGAGGAGTCATTGGCAGAAGGTGGCATCCATAGTAGCTGGAATTATGGGTGTCATCATGTCATTAAAAGAGTCTGTACTTGAAAACACAATGCAGTTTAATAATTTCAGTAAGTAGATCAAAATCTCTGTTTCCAGATAAGACAGTTATGCTAATTCTTCTAATTTTGGTGTGAGTGTTCTAGGCACTGTAGGACAAGAATAATGACCTTTTATTTATTTATAAATTAAAAAATAATAAAGAAATAAATAATTTATCAATAATATATATATATATTTATTTATTTATTTGTGATTGACCCACTCTTAGCCCCTTCCCCAAGCCTGCTCCTACTCCTGCCCATAGCCCAAGAACCCATCACAGCTCAGTTTGTGGCCATCAATCCACACTTACTCAATGGGCAGCTCCTGCAACTCCCAGAGCGCAGCCCATAGGGACTGAGCAGGGATCCACTAGGCATTCCTGTACCCTGCTAGCATTTCAGGCAGATATCTTGCCAGTTTAGGAATTCAAATGAAAAAAGACTGTTTAGAATCACTCAAAATTAATTAAATCTTAGCCTGGGAGATTTTCTGAAAAATTTTATCAGTCTTTACTTAGGTTTGCAATTAAAATAAATAGATATTAGGGGTATATATGGACATGCCAGTTGGAAAGTAGGGAGCTCAGAAAGTAAGGACATTTATTTTAACCATAATGAGTTTAGTTTAACTCATGCAGATACAGGCTGCATCATTCAGAGATATATCACTATAACTAAAGAAATAACAATGCTGTAGGAACAGTGCATGATTTTCTAAAGTAAATAATTTCTTTCCTAGCAAGAAATAGGAGTGAGTGGGATAAAGACACAGTCTCTAGTTTCATGGCTCTTGACATCAGCTTTATACTTCAATTATTTTTAGTTTTATTCTTGAAATCTTCCTGCTGTCACTTACCATTACTTTAGAAAACCTTGAGGAATGTTGATAAAGATCAACTCTTAATGAATGTTTTTTATCTGTATTTTATTTGTTTCATATTATGCCATCCAGGAATAATAACATTGAGGTTAAATTTTTTGGAGGAAAGAAATAACACAGAAATTAATACAATCAGAGGAGGAAAGCCTAAGTCTTACATGTCAGAGTTTGCTAAACAATCTTGGAAAATATCTCACAGCAGTGTTTTAGACCAACATGAATCAGGTAGTGATTGATCTGTCTAATATAAAAATACTCAGGTTTTTGGAAAAATCTATTCTTTTTGCTTTTCATGGAGTATCAGGAACTATGAAATTATGTTTTCAACTAACTCACAGCACATAAAAAGCACTACACAGTAACATTTCATTTACAGTAATTTCACGATTATAAGCCGCACCTTTTTCATTGAAGAATCCAGCCTACCCCAGTAGTGTGGCTAATCATCAGCTGCAGCTTATTTATGGACAAATCCCAGTGAAATGCCAACCCAGAAGTGAGAGAGGGCAGGGGAGGGCGCCTGGGGCTGCGTTTAAAGGCTTCACTGGTCTATGAAAACTGTTGCAACTTGAGCACCTGACAACAAACGCTGCCCTGGCTGGATTCTGTTACTAATTCATTACTTTGTTGCACATGGATTCTCGCTTTAAAAAAAAAAATAAAAAGTGCAGCTTATATTCAGGTGTGGCTTATATATGGACAAATCCCCTGCTCTACCTGGCTACCCAGATGTGTGGCTTATAATCAGGTGCAGCTGGTAATTTTGAAATTACTGTACTTTGTCCCTTGACTTGGTAAAGTTAAATGAGTCAAGGGCAGAACTCTGACAGGCCTTTATATTTTTGCCTTTATATTGTAGCAGCTGCAAGCTAATAACGAATGTTAAATAGCCAGTACCATGTGTGGAGTTGATAGATGACATGTCAATCATCAGATTCCTGGATCTGTTTCTTCTATTAGCAATGCTTTCTGTTAATGAATCCTAGGACTAAGAATAGGCAACTGCCAGGCTGTTCAAATTATTCTGAGCACAAAATTCATAAAGGACAAAACAGATACTGGTGCTTTCTGTGTTTGAGAGGTCAGCTTTCAATCTTATGGCTAAATGCCTGCCATTCATGTATACTTTTCCAAATACCATTTTATAATTAATATAATTTTTACATGCATCATGTAGACGGCACAAGCATATTTGTGAATGAACATGCATATAGTGCACTTCTCTGTTGTAAGAAGCACAGCTGAAAAAGCTGCATAGCCCCAGTTAGGTGATCTGGACATACACATGATCTTTATAAAGCTTCTGACATTGAAATGCCTACCTATTGTCATCAGCTGAAGAGCATGTGAGGAACTGTGTGCATATCTTGGGATGGGATGAACTCAAAACCTCTCAATTTTTAGGAGAAGGTGATTTAAATAGTTGCTCTCTTTTGGTCTAGTCTAGTAAATGGCTTTCTTTAGACCTTGAATCCAATGTGCTCAATTCTCAGCAAGTTTTCTTGAGGACTTTGAAAAGCTAAAAATAGTTAGGCATGGAAATATGATCAGGTTAACAAGTACTGGTTTTTGGGAATGCCATAATGGTGTGTGCTATTGACAGCTGTGTACCATAATGAGCAAGAGATTGTACGAGATCTTTGGAGCCTCTGAGCATGAATTAAATTAGAAAAAAAGATGAAAAGGAGAACAGTCATCATCAGGTGAAGGTAAAAAACATCATGGAAATTTCCATGGGAAAAAATCCAGTGAAAATGGCTGGAGTATGGACAGCTAGACTAGAGATAAGGTTGTCCTGACTATACTGGCAGAAAAAATGGACAGACAGAAAATCAAACAAATAACGTTTTTGATTGGTTTTTTTTAAGAACTCTGCCCTACCATATTTTGGGGAATACCTTGTAAAAAATCAAATACCAATCATTCAGATACCAAAAAATCACTGAAAAGGAAGCCCGAAGTGTGTTTGAATAACAGATTGGTTGTCTCAGGAACATTCTAAATTTACTCAGAATTGCCAGCATAATAGATTACAACAGCACATCAAGGAGCATGGAATAAAATTTACCTGGCGCAGAAGCAAATTTTTATTACAACAGGGATATTTGTTATGTAAAACAGCCACTTCTAGTGACGGTATGAATTTACACCGTCTCCTGAATCCTAAAAGAAAATATCTGTTTGGTATTACATTATCACCGTTCTTTCTGATACTACTCTTTGTTTATTATTTATCATTGTACCTATAATCAGGTCTTGCAGAGAACACGGCACAAGCACAAAACATCAAAAACTAGTGTTTCATAGAACCAGTAGCTTTTCTAACTCATTTAAGTGGAAAGAGAGAAGCTCTTATCCTCTTTGCACAGTAAGTCAGGACATGATAAGGTGTCCATAATCTTCCATCCAAAACTGCTGAGCAGTTTTTGCTTTCTAGTCAATCTGCTGTTCATTCCACTTGCTGCAGTCCTGACTCATGTCGTCCACACCAGTCATGCCATAATCCTATTGATAAAAAACATTAATGAACTATAGCAAATATGGATTACTTTTTCATTAAGCCTTTAATTTCTTCATATCTATTACAAACATACTTGTCATCTTCACACAACATGTCTATTTTCTTTGCAAAAAAACATATATCCGGTAGCCAAAGTCTTCCTGTATTTTTCAGGTGCCACTGGTAGCTGTTCTTTTCATTCAGAGGCACAATTCTGGGTGGCAGTTAACCACCAAAGCACTTGGACACACTGACTGAAAGCCACATCTGGGACCTGCAGCATCTAGGAGCTTATTTTAAAGCCGGAAATAAGTGGGTTTTAGCATTTGCCATCTTTGACAGAGTATTCACAAAGTGCCTGGCTAACTAATCTGATTTGTTGAAACAGATCACTGGTTTTTGATGAACAGAAGCTTGGACACGTGTATTTGTGTCCCAAAAATATATACAGGCCATTTATAGCTGTATTTGGCATTTTTGCTCTGCCCTATATCTCTACCACCTTTCTAGGATATCTCCTCCTCTCCTCCTTGACTTTCATATGTCTCCTTTCTGCTCGTAATATTCATACAATGAAATCCACTAAGGATATTTTGCTGAATTAAAATTCACTTGTCATTAATGTGAATAAAGCTTAAATGAATCATTTATCCTGTAGTATTTACTGACTTACAGATAATAATCTTGCATTACAACTAATAGGTAAAGGTCAGTTTGCATGATTCACTGTTAATTTGTTTTCATTTAAACTAATTTACTAAGAATTTCTGCAGCATTGGTTCCCTAAGGGAATGCAGCAAAAACTATGACCTGATGACAAGTAGAACCATTAAATTATAACAGAATTATTAATAAAAGAGTTTTTTATAAATTGTTAAAAATCTTGGGAGATATTAGCAACTTATTTATGTAAGATATGGAAAGTATATCTGTAATATAATTGCATATGAATTAAAAATTTGCCTAGGGAGACTGTACAGTGGTCATAGTTTTTAAATGATTGGCAGATACATTAACATTGAATGCCCCAGGAGAAAGATAATGAATTCTGCGTTTTGCTTTTTTTTCTGACTTCCAAGGAGAACATTAGTGTGTTCTTTTGTTTGTGATGCTTGACTTTGTCATAACTAGTTGACTTAAAAAAATGAAGTCACTTACAATGCTGATCTTGCTAATTGTGTTATTTTGACATTCATTTAGCTTAGGAGACCAAGCTAGAAAAAAGAAAGAATAACAGTCTCAAGAAAAATAAGGATACTTGTTTCAAGTACATGCATGATAAGATATTTTAAGTGTCATTGTATCTTTTATTAGCATAGAGCTTCTTCACTTGTAGACAGGAAAATCAAAGATATTCTTTATTATGCTTGTTTAATTAGATGTCCTACTTACTTGGTTTATTTATTGTGACATGAGAATTAATGTATTAATTAAAAAATCTTGCCAGCCGTGGATCTGACTTAGGTGATCTGAATTAGATCAGGCTGTAACCACCTGAAGTTGATAATTGATTTATAGACTTTTGCTTGACTGTAGCATGGGAACTCCAGATGGCTAAATATAGCCAGAAGTGGGAGCTCAGAACACTCTTTTATTTCCCATTAACAACAGACACTGACATCTTTGCACTCTGCTCACTCATGAGACTACACAGACATTTTCTTTACTTCATTAAAATATTTTTCTTTGTTAAAAAAGCCATATTTGGACACATTCTTAGATGTCACATCATATGATAGTGACAGCTTATGCTCATTCTTAGTTAAAAATGTAGCTACTGGTTAACACTGTGCTTAGTAATGCACAACAGGATGCACTGCAATGTAGTGGGAAGAGCAGAAAACGAACATTTAGAAGACCTGACATCTAATTTCTTGGAACTGACACATGCTGGACGTGCCCCTTAATACCTTTTCAAACATGATATACCTGCTATCCTATTTTATCACATGCTTATAAAAACCAGTTTAAATTTTACTTCAAAAGCTCTCTTCCGAATTGTACTGCAAGAAGTGAGAAAATTTATTAGTGTCTAAATGCTTGTCTTGTTCAATTTTTCATATAAAACCATTAGTGACAGATACTAAATTTTATTCTAAAGCAGCATAATACCCGAAGAAATCTAAGAACTATTTAAATAATATTTTAAAATCTAAATATTGG
Organism: Sialia sialis; assembly: GCA_009812075.1. NCBI lineage: Eukaryota > Metazoa > Chordata > Aves > Passeriformes > Turdidae > Sialia > Sialia sialis. Next base: position 3,749,403 of record VRYO01001878.1, read on the forward strand.
GAAGATTCTATAAAAGATGGCTTATTGAAAAAATAGATAATTAAACATTAGTGGCCAAGAGACCTGGCTGCATGTGTGTCTATTTTTTTCTAATAATGCTAATGGATTTTATGAACATAATTGTGTAAAATATGAATAATTTCTTTTGGATTTAATTTGTGGAGTAAGCTAGTAAATCTTCTCACCTGCAAGAGAGTTCTTAGGGTGTTTCAGGTTTCCTCTCTCCTTTGCAATGTTTGCCAGGAAATGTAATGTCTTTATTTCTCTCTTTAGAGACGCGGATTTTTTAAAGAAAAAATTTTAACATTATTTTAAAAAATTATTTATATAAATATTTTCCCCAGTCCAGTTTTACACACGTGAAGACTTGTGGGAGCATCTACATGATCTGAAGTCTGGTGGGACTTCACTCTAGGTTACTAGCATAACCTGAGAGCATGTAATTGTCCAGAACTCTTCAGCCTCTAACTTAATTTGTTTGTTTCAAATTTAAACCATGTTTAATAAACAATTTTCTGCTGCATTGTTTTTATCATCTAATCCCAATCATCAGTTTAGTACCATTTTAGTTCACTCACTCTCTCACCTCCCCTCAATGGGGAGGACAACTGGAAATAAAAGGTAAAATTCTTGGCTTGAGATAACTACCATTTAATAATTGAAAACAATGATGATGATGATGATGATAGTATTTCTATTATTATTATTATTATAGAGACAGAGAGGAATAGCACCCCAGAGAAAGAAGTGACACCAACCTCTCCCCAGGCAGCCTCCAGTAAACTGCTCTGTTTATATATTGAGCATGACATTCTGTGGTGTGAAATATCCCAGTTTGGGTCAGCTGTCCTGACCACGCTCCCTCCTGGCTTCTTGAGCATCTCTTCACTGGCAGAGCTTGGGGAACTGGAAAGGTCTAAGGGTAAACACTACTCAGCAACAACTAAAACATCAGTCTGTTATAACATTATTCTTATGTTAAATCCAAATCATAGCACTGTACCTGATGCTAGGATGGAAATAACACTATCCCAGACAAGGCCAGGACAATTACCTACTCTCTGTTTAATTCAATATCTCATCTCTTTTGAGAAGGAATAGAAAATGCTCAGAGACAAATCCTTACCCATCCAAACCCAAAATGAGTAGGATGCTCTGGCAAAATAAATCCCCATGAATTTTTGTCTTAATCCAATTTATATTTAATTTGATATCTGAAATAGATATGGTATTGGGTGATACGACTCTGGCAAGTCTCAATATAATTATAAGCTTTTAATATCCTTATAATCTTTTCAATCTCATGTCTCCTAGATTCATCCTGAACAATGAATTTCACAGTCTTAATATATTCACTGGAAAAATCTATATCTTAATTTTATGTTATTAGGTATATAGAAATTTATTCTTTATTATTTTTAATACCCTTAAGGACTGAATTTTCCAGAGAGAGAACATTTTAGAGATGGCAAACAGCAAAACTATACAAATAGGTTTTTTTATGGAACTAAAATGAAGATACTAATTTTCTGTCAACTCTGCACAACTATGTACAGCAGGCAGTTTTATGCCTTCAGGAACGACCTAAAACAGATAGTATTTATGCAATAAATAATTTAGTACTGTAAGTATTACTTCCTTTGCTATCTTTCAAATAATTCTGGTTTGATTTTTATCACTTAAGTAGTATTGATATTTAATCAACAATAAAAAGTTTCTATTGCTCGAAAATTATTTTAAAATTAGAGACTATAGAAGAAAATTAATTTTCTAAAACGTTTAGGGGTCACATGATCTATTTTTATAATTTTGGATATAATACTATGGCAATTTTTATTGTGTTACGCTTTTCAAATCCATCACAGAAAAAGAGTAAATCTTACTGATCAATGCAAAAAGAGGATAGGAGAAAAGTTGTTCAACAAAGTAAAACCAGAAGAACTTCTGTCAGGATTTTGTAGATATCTTTATCATTCTGTATGTCTCCATCGAGAACCTTTGCTTTTCTTTCCTTGGATTTGGGTATATATCACAAGTTTTGATAAATAAAACCATATAATAGAAAGTTTAGTTACCTAGTTCTGAAATAAATGAAGTAAAATGCCAAGATAGTCCTAGTGAACTAACTCTAAAGAAGTCAGGCTGGTTTAATAAATTACAATACATGCCCAGAGACTCTTGTATCGACTCAAAAGGCAGTACAAGGAGAAAATTAAACACACACTGGATAACATTTCCAAATGAAATGCATATTTCAGTCAGTGAAAACTAAATTATGTCTATCTACGCAATGCTTTTTCAACAAGTTTCATTGTCAAATTAAGAGATTCACAAAAGTATTCTGTAGCTCTGTAGCAATAATGGGCTTCAGTAAAAACATTTTCATAATTTTCTGTGTTGTTTTTAAAGGCAATATAAAAGTAAAATTTTAGGAGTTGATGTTTAGGCATGTACTAACATTAGTTGATATATTTAGGTAAGAGGATACTAAAATATATGTCCTCTAGCAGACACCAATACCAAGAATCCTCCCCTAATTTGTCACTTCATAGGAAACATTGAAGGCTGATTCTAGACTCTGAATAGTTTAATTTGAATTGGAGATGATGCTTAAGACCTTCTGAATTGTTTGTTGTCTCATACATAGTGTTATGACTGTCATTACTGTATTTTCCTGAAGCAAGTAGCTTATGTGTCAGCTCTGAAAAACTGATTTGTCTTCCTGAGTGATACTGAAGATGAAACCGTGAAGGTATGGCCACAGTAAAGTATGAGCAGCAGCTCTGCAGAGCGAGAATAGGTTAACAAGCTACAATGCCACTGCTTACAGGGAAAGATCTATCACCAAAAAAGGATTGATGGACCTCTTTGCTCAGAATTGTTGCATTGAAGTATTTACTCTACTGGATATTCTCTAATAATTATTTTGGCTAATTGTGCAGCAAAAAGCCTAAAAAATATAAAGGATTTTACACAGTCAATTAATGGATTTTCAGCTATATGATTTTTCTTGCTTTCTGTGACTGATAATGTACTCATCTTGAATTAATTTTTAAAATTAAAAATGGAAAAATATCTGTAAGAATCAGCTAAAATAAAACCAAAGTTAAGACTGCACAAAATTGTCCTAAAAGCTGAGTAATACATTGTTACTATTGAATTGTGTTTGAAAGATGACCCAAGAATTAGGAACACATACCAGCATTGAAAAAGTACCCTGGAATAACTGTTTAGAACTTTATTACAGAATTTTTACAGGACTCATAAATGCCTTTCCAAATACCTTACACCATATGTTTGCTTCATATTGCCTATAAAGCTCAAGTAATTTATAAGTCTGCCACTTCTCTGTAAATTGATGCTATGAGTGGCTTAAATTTGTCTGATGCTGTAGGAAAAAGCCATTGAATTTTATGTTCTCTATTTTCTGGATGAGCACATCTGCCAAAATTGGTTGCTCCAATGAGTTAATAGAGCTTAATGTAGTTTATAGGTTGCCATTGAACACTTCTAATTTTGAGATGGGCTTCACTCAAAAATCAAGGCTACTGAAGAGGAAATGGTTTAAGTAATTTGAATGCTCCTGCAACCTTCAACATTCTCTGATAAGTATTTCTAAGGTAGTCTATTACGGGAGAAAAATTTAACACAGAAAAATGTGTTCCATAAATACCAGGAAAAAAATGTAATTCCACTGAAATCAAGTGGCTCCTGGGCTGTGAACTACTCACAAATATCCAATTAACCAGTCACAAAAGGAGTGCAACACCAGGAGCTGAGTAAAACCAGTTCTGGAGGTAACAGAGAACAAAGAACAAGTATACAAGTGCAAAAGATTACATATAGTGATTGTAGATGTGAATTTTGAGGTACTGTGCATTGCAGGTCAGTAAGTAAAGAATGACACTAAATATAATGTGAGACAGATGCTGGAGGGGTTAGAAAGAAACTGTCAACACAACATCATCCTCATCCCCATGTCCATGAAGAACCTGGAATGCTAAAGATTGCCATAGCCCTCCCTCACAGCCTGAAAATGTTGATCTAAACTTCCAGACAGACAGTGAAAGGTGTCAGTAATAGCAAGATGAATTCTAGAAATTTTTGAGTAGATATATCAACTTACCTGTATAAAATATAAGTGTTAATGTAGTGATAATTGGCCTAAAAATAATTATTCTATTAGATAATTAAGAATTCGACCAAAACTAAAATGCTCCTTTGCATTCACAGTCTGCACCTTTGGACCATAACAAGAGTCTGACTGGTAGGAATTTAGGCAACCCATTCTGTAACTTGGATTTAGCAAGTTTGCTATGTATTATTATAACACTTTGAAAAAGAGAAAGCTCACCATAGTAGTAATTTTGTGTATATGCACAAAATAACTATTATTTTGTATGTCCAGAGAGCCACAGAGCACCACCTGGAAGCTAGGCAAGATTTGAGACAGGTGCCTTGTATTTCTAATGCACCCTGCTCTTGAGGCAGAGTGGGCCCAGGCATGCTGCATTATTTGGCCTGGGCACCAGGACTTAATCCCTGGATGGGCATGGGGAAAATGTTCATTTAGACACAGTGATGGACTCCAGGGTGCTGGTATCTACATGCTGCTTGTTTTCAGATTCAGATCTTTGTGAGTGAATCCCCTCTCTTTTACCCTGTCTTCTTGTATTCCCGTTTTAGGTTCACCTGAGAACAGCCTGTGCTGCAATATCCTTGGCACTCAGAGATTTTGATAGGGATTGAAAGCTCTGAACACTACTGACATATAAACAAATAATGAAAGTGGAAAATGACACTCATGAAATCAAATAAAGAAGGTAACATTGGAAATACCACGGCCACATATGAAAATACAGAAATTGTGCTTCAAATCAATTTTTGAATGCAGTCTTTTAATTGGAAATCATTAAAAGTATAAGGAACAAACCAACCCAGAAATAAAAATCATACTTCCATGTTGTGATTCATCTTCTCAGTATCTTTTTGGGTTTTGTCATAGGAGTGGAATGGATTCCTTTTTACAAAAAAGAAAATCTGACTTCTCAAGGGCTTTAAAGAATAAATTCTATAAAACCCAGCGACTTTGTCTGTGTTGCTACTTCTTTTTTCATATATTTCCATATGTTTTTTATTTCCCATCTAAGAAGTCTTGAAAATCCAAAGCTATTTCTATCTTCCATGTTCATCCTGTATTTTATGTATTTTAATTTTAACAACTGGTTCTTGCTATTTCATATATCAGAATAATTTTCAATGCATATAAAGAATTATAGTACGTGCATAATGTAAGACCCACTTTCCATTTGAACAAATTGTCCATTCCACTGACAAATATATTATGCCCATTGATTTATAGATAAAAGTGTAAATTTTTTGTAAGCAACATTTTCAGGGAACTTCGTTTTAAAACAACTGCTGTCTATTTTGTTATACACAGCAACTAACAATTTTCATCTTCTTTCATTTCTCTAAGCTTTTTGGTTTTGACAATTGCTTGAAACACAGAGAATTAGATTGCCATTAAAATGCTATTGTAATTGGTCCAACTCATTCTCTCCTGTGATGAAAACTTGAAAGGAGGCAATCTTAATAAATTCTTCTTCTGTTAATATCTCCATCATCATTGTTTCACAGGGAGCTGCAGGCTTTTAAGTCTATATGGAGGTCTCCACCATGTAATTACTGGAGCTGCACTGCAAAGCCCCCCTTTTACATAATTTCTATAAGGATCCTATGAGAAAAAGAAAGGAAAAAAAAAAGATAGTACAATTGATTGCAGTAGTCCATATTTACTCAAACATTTGGGATATTTGCAGATATTTATCAGGGAAGAAACCCTTCTTAATTAACTGCTAAAAAGTTAGGAAGCAAAGAGATTATAATTAAGGAATATTATTTGTGCTTAAGATAGGAGTCCAAAATGGAGAGACAATTATGGAAACAGGGAAAAAGGGGTAAGGTTGCTAAAGTATACCAAATATCATCTTATTGTACTGTAGGAATGAAGGGATGAAAAACTTCAGAAGAAGTAAGATGAAATAATCAAGTAGAAGTAATAAGTATTTAAAATAATAACATTTTTCCAGGAACTGTGTAAAAAGTATCAAACATATAATTAGATTCCAAAGACAGATAACCATGGTACCTTTTGCTGTCAGAAGGCAAAAAATAGAAGCATCCTTTGATAGGTCATCACTGTTTTGTTCCAAGGACTGCTTCTTCCAGTAGTTCTGGGGATAGGTTCCTCTCTTTCTTGGCCACTGAAGCCCATCTGGAGGGACCTGAGGTCTCTTTGCCAGATTTGGCAGCCCTTTTGTGTTTAAAGGTTCAATTGGTTTGCTGAGAGCATTTCTCAGACACACACGTGTGCACACACACAGATGCACAGACATAGAGAAGACAATGACAACACTTGCAACACAGCCAGGCACAAGAAGGGTAATCTGTTCGACTGCATCCACATACAGGACTGATAAAACATCAGTACAGACAGCAACTGCTCCTCTTTGGCCAGTCTGGACTGAAGGTGTCTGGTGAAGGCAATGTTTTCTAGATTAACAAGTGCAGTCAGGGATCCTCCAAGAATGGCAGTCATGGATCCTCTGAGTATGCCTTTCCCAAGCACAGATATCCCCCAAATACCAGCCCACCTGATAGCCCTGCTAGACCCAGGGCATCCTACTTGTCCCTGGTCCAGCTTGAGGTTTTTGAGTCAACCAAACACACAGAGTCACATCAGGTTTGGGAAAGATATAGAAACTTACACGACCAGCACCTGACACATGGGCTGAGACCAATGATCCATCTCCAGCTGCCAGTGCAGAGTCCCTCACTCACCTCACTCTACCCCAGTTCCTCCAGCAGATGACACTGGAATCATATCCCATTCCAAACCCAGTGGCTGGATCAAGATCTCCACTTACTGCAGTTTTTAGCACTGAGACTTGCTGCCTTCCATTGATGACAGCACAGGCCCAGGAAGTTCACACCTTGAATATCCTGATTCCTCATCTTGCTTTTCCCCCCTTTTTATCAATTGCAAAGTCCAGGTTGATCACTTTCAGAGCTGTGCCTGGAGCTTCCTGATGGCTCCTCAACTTGTAACCTGGGACATTTTGTCTTTGGCTTAACCTCTATTATCCCTCATCTATTAGGGATGTATCTATCTAAAAGTTTTTCTTTTGCTTCCCCCTTTAATGTCCCCTTTGCAGTGAAAAGCCCTTCAATGAGACATATCCTCTGAGCTTCTGAACCATACCACTTCATTCCATGTACAGTAGTTTCACGATTATAAACTGCACCTGAATATAAGCCGCACTTCCGGGTAGCTGGGAAGACCACGGGATTTGTCCATATATAAGCCGCACCCGAATATAAGCCGCGCTTTTTTTTTTTTTTTTTTTTAAACTCACACAGCAGAGGGGGCGGGGCGCTCCGGCCCGGCCCCACACAGCCCGGCTTCCCAGCGGCAGGGGCCGGCCCGCCCTTGCGCAGCCCCCATTCCTGGCCATTCCCCGTTCCCACCGGCTCCCGATGGCACAGGGGCCGGGCCGCACACTTGCAGCCCCCGTTCCGGGCAGTCCCATGCTCCCGGCGGCTCCCACTTGCCACTCTGCTTGGCCGGCTCTCACTTCCGGGTTGGCATTTTGCTGGGATTTGTCCATAGATAAGCCGCACCTGAATATAAGCCGCACCACTGGGGTAGGCTGGATTCTTCAATGAAAAAGGTGCGGCTTATATTCGTGAAATTACTGTACTTAATATCATTATTTTTAAAAGGTGACTGGAAAGACATAGTTTATCAAAATTACATATAAAACATCATGCATAGAGTTTGCTTTTTATGTGGTAATGGGAAAAAAAGCATAAGTAAAGAAGCATGACAACTCTTGTAATAAATTATTTCCATATATTGGAGTATTGCAACCCTCTGAAAAATACCCAAAAAGGGGAGGAAAAGAGGCAACTTTCATATTTTTTTAATATTACTATTTAGACCTGTTCATTTATCACAAATAATCGTCACAAGAGAAAACACAGTTAGCAATTTACTTTCTCTGTGATGTAAAGCATGTGGAAAGAAAGGAGTTAACAGTTCTAATAGTTAAGTACTTAAAAGGTGTGTGAGACTCCTGCTTCCACAAATGTCATCTGAAATGGAAAGAAAATGACACACAACTTCAGTGACATGCTAAGGGTGAAATACCTTTTATTAAGCTGTCTACAGAATGAAGCATCAGTGAAATGTTTGACAGGGAAGAATATGTGCTAAGCAATGTTTTCTGACTGATTTTTAAGGGAAAATGAAAATCTTTTTTTCCAGAGAAAACTGACAGAAAAATGTTCTCATAAACAAAGATCAGGCAGTGCCATTTTATTTGTCCTTCTTTGTCTCCTCCACTTCTTTTTATAGAGTACAATTATCTTTCTAGAAAAGAGTTTTTGAAATTCAGTTTTTTTCTAATTCAAAATAAATTATTGCAAAGTAGTATATACTGGCAGGACATCTACACTAAGAGAAATACAAAGATAGTTGCTTGAGAGAAAGCGGAACATAATTAGACCATGAGATGATAAAATGTAACTAGTTTGTGAAGATGTCTAAAAATTGCACCTCATATTCTAAAAAATCTCATTCTTCTGATGATGCATCTACATTTAGTATCTTTTCTAAAAAGCACGTTTTTCAATGTTCAGAAGTTGTGATGCTTTAATTATGTTATAGTCACATTCTATGAATTTGTCATGGTGTAAGGACTTCACTATTGTCTTCTTTTAATAAATTTTGTCCCTCATTTGATTCTGTTGCATTTTCTATTATTAATCTCTTGGGCTTTTTTGGCTGAAGCCCTCCTATCAATTATGAAGGAATTATTATGTAGGAATAATTAATGTTCTGGGAAATTTTCAAGGACTACTGCATCCTAGATTTGCTATTTCTTTATGATACTGAAGTGTGATTTTTGGAGATATGGCTTCTGAGTAAACCAGCCTGTGTTAGGATATGTTTGAAGGTTTGCTCCACAATAACATCCATGCTGCTGGATGGGCAGTACGAGCAAAGGGACATGAAGAGGTCAAACTACATAGAAGAGCTGAAACAATGCAGAGGATATTGTGCCTTAGATAAAACATTATACAGATGCAGCTGCATTGACCCTGTTTTTTGCCTCCTGATTATGATGCAGCCATACCCTCAACTAATATACAAAGTTTTTCATTTTTCTATTTTAGTTTCCCACATCGATGTTACATCAAACTGTGCTCATTTTCCTTCAAGTTTTTTTGAAGGTAGGTGTCGCTAAAATCGATATTCAGCCGTAGTGAATGATTGCATGAAGGTCAGTAGCTGTGAGCACTAAGCCCTGATACAGTCAAAGCAATTTTAGCAGGATTCCATTTAACAATGAAATCTATTTACTTATTTCAACCCACTGTTATGCAACCCATAGGTAATTTTATTCATGCATTCCCACAGGGCTGTTATCCCAAATACACTGCATGCTAATACAAACTGTGTCAAAACCAGTGCTGATGAAAGTCAAGAGAAAATCAAGAGAAATTACCTATGACCCACTCATATTTCTTGTTCTTATTAGGCATAGCACACAAAACTCACCAGCACTCCAGATGTAAGAAGGGCATTACTCACAGTTTTTGCTATACTAAAAAGAATCTATTCTCAAGTTGCAAAACCACCAGAAATATATTTAATTTATTTTGTTATTCACACCAGTGTGTTTTACTCTTTCATCAATTTTTAAAATGTGACTATTTGTAAAAAATTTAACATTTTAAATATCAAGGAAAACTTTAATGTATGTTCTTTAGTGTCTAAAGCTACTTCAAATGTCATTAATATGTTATAGAAATACTGGTAAAGAGTTGGAGATAACTGGATGGCAGCTAGGAGAAATAAGTACAAGTCATTCATGATTTTGATGTTCTTCAAAGGACTGTTCCATGAGCCTCATATATTTCTTCATCCTCACCAGGACACAAAAAATAGGAGACATGGGTCGGTGTGTGCCATACAAATTGTGAATAATGCAAGTAGAATGATGTTGTCATTCTCAAGTGTTCACTGTTCATTTTTTTACCCACACCTGTTTTCTCACATAGTGAAATCCTTTTATGCGTGTAATTAAATATAAAAGTATAGGATGTGCAAAGTTAGGCTTTTGGTGGCTAATTTTTTTTCACCTTAATCTATTCTTCTGCAAAACAATACCTAATCTAAGTTATGCATTCTGAAGTTATTGGAAGGACAACAGAAGAAAGCTTTCATTAGCTACTGTAAATTATACTGTCCATTTTAATCTGGAAAGAGTAGTACAAAATTAATGATTTTTCTTTGTGTTAATGAGATCAACATCACCCAGATAGTGTCTGGGCATGTATTTTCTTTACAGTGAAACCCACAAAAAGTACAAAATGTAAGCACAGTACAATCATACACTCTATCTTTATTGATTGCCCTCTTTTGTCTAGACTTTTAATGGGAATGACAGTCATAGTTGCACAATAATAGCAATCAAAATATTTGTTATGTCATACACAAAATATCAGGGCAATTCAATTTGCAATTTTGTATTTTTTTGGGGGTTTTTCTTTTGTCTTCTTTCCATTTTTACCAATTATCTACTTTTCAATACTCACTGGCAGTTTAAGTTTATGTGTCATGTGTTTATTGTTGTTATTTTAACATGAAGACACAAAAAAAAGATGCACAAAAAACTAAGCAAAAATTATATAACATTTTTTAAGAAAGAACACAGAGTTTAAATAGTTTTTGAGGGTTTTTTTATATATGGATAATGTCTAGGTGTAGTTATGACCTTTAAAGCTCTTCTCCATCTTCAAAAACATAATATCTTGCTATCATACATCAAAGAAAAATAAAGAAAAAATAATAGTAAGAGTCATGTTTATTGCATGTGTGCCACTGATCAATACAATATTGATGTCCAAGGTGTCTTTTGTTCAAATTTTCTAGAAGCTTGTTCTACCAATACTTTCTCTGATTAAAATTAAATACAAGGAAGTAAAATCTGAACCTTTCGTGTTTTCTAGCATTTATCACATTAGTAGATATAAAGAAAAGTGAGCAGCTCATAACAGACTGCAATACTACTACAATATTATTAGAAATTAAACACTCTGTCATTATTATAGCATGAAAAGAATTCCAAGATTCATGCATAGTATCTGGGATTTTTTTCTCTAACTCCATATGTACTAATCTCTCTTCCTCATATTTTGTAGTAGTTCATTCAACAAGACATTTTAATTTTTTTGTAATGTTTTTTGCAACCTTCAAAGATATTTTCACAGTTAGTACGCCAATTTGTCTGTTCCATCAAATTACTTAGTAATTTATTCACAAGGCCAGACAGGAAAGGAGAGGAAAACAAAACATTAAAAAAATCTGGAAAAAGACCTGAGAAGAAAAGGCTTGCAACCAAATGTATATTAAATTCTACACATTATGTTTACATCTGTTCTGCGATATTAAATTAGTGAAGATCAAGGTGGACAGTAATTTTCATTCTTATGGTTAATGCTGAGAAATAGAATTTTAAGTAAAATTTTGTTGAGCTGGAAAATATATATTGGAGCTGCAGATTTCTCCAACTTTTGTGTTGGAAAGATCACTTTCATGTTGTCTGTCCACCTGATTTACAAGCTGTGCAGTTGAGCCTTAGTGCAGCAATGCTGGGAGCGCAGAAAGGTTGTGATTTTAGATTGTGTCAGGTCAGGACAGCACACTGCTCACTTATGGGTGTGTAACCATCCTTCCCACTCTGATTGTCATCTTTCCAGGTCATCTCTACGTGTTGTATCTCAAGAAATTCCAATGATGTTCTTTCAAACTAGAATGACAAATAGAACATTAATTTGCACATAAGAAATGGGCTTTGATTTAGGGCTTTGTTTCTTTTAGTTCAGTTTTTTGAGACAGGAAGGGGCATGTTTTCACCTGTAATAATATATCTATGTTCAGCATCAGTCTTTCATCTTTACTCTTTTAGCCATCCTTTTGAAGTCAGTCTGTTGGAGATTGTTTAGTTAGGTGGTTTGTTTCAATAATTACCATCCTGAAAACAACATGAAGACCAAAATGAAGGCAGCATTTCTCCAAGAGCAAGTAAACAAGATCAATTGTATTATATCCACATTCACAATAAAGAAGAAAACTAATATTTCTACCAGGACAATACAGAAAAAGGGAAAGGTGACTTCTTTGACCCAGCTGCAATTGCTGATAGAAAGTAGGCCAGAAGAGGATGGAAAAAGATATTGCTTGATTAACAATAACATTAAGGGAAACCTAGCTAATATGTAAATGTACATGGACTATATGTGGGCATTTAGGCAAGGACTTCAATGAACAATATTATCAAAAGAGAAAAATATAGCTCCAAAGCAAAATTCATTTTTCTTCCCAAAAGGTAGAAAATACAGGTAGAAAAATACAATCAAGTTAAAAAACAGGAAGTAATTTTCTCATGACACTCTACATTCAGTGCAGTGTGTGCACCTTCATCTGAGGCCAAAAAAGAAACACAGTGTCCAATATGAGGAAGACATAAAGGGAAAACTTTTTCTCTGATCTGTTCATCTTGCTGCAAAGTAATTACAGTAACACTGGGCAACCTCTGCGAAGGGTTGTGTGGAAGCATTGCAAAGGAGTGTGAGAGAGAGGGTGTAGAAATTAAATTTACATAGCATGTACTTTGTTACATAAAGTAACATCATTCCATCAGGGATTATAACAGAGAAACTAGAAAGATGGCACTGTAACTGTATTTACACGTACAATAGTAGATGTCCTCGCTCCAGGCTTAAATACCTCTGCTACCTCATCCCCTGATTATGGAAAAGAACATCAACAAAAGCACATCAGCTTTTATTAAAACACTTTATTCCTAATTCACAGCAGTGCCATGGTTTAGAAAAATCACAGCAGCCTAACATTCCTAAGAACTAACTTTCCTAATGGTAAAAGTAAAAGTGATCTGAGGCTTGAGGATATGTATTTTAATTTCCCTCACAATACATTACTTGATTAATTCACAAATAACTGTCATGGGCAGGTGCGTTTGCAAGCCTTTGGGGGCTGATATGATGCAGACTACATCTCTGGACTCAAAGTAGCTTTGAGCACATTTGCTCTAAAATGGGAGTGCCACATCACTTACTGAATTTATAAACAAGTAGGATGAATAAGCCAAGCTAAAACATTTCAAAAAGTGTTTTTGATACTTTATTCGACTAGCACTTTTACTTAGTCCAGAGCTCTCCATAACTCTATATTTTGCTTTTGGAAATAAGTTGCTTCCTCTCATGTTGTTGGAAAACCTTCTTTTTAATTTTCCCGTTCTATGTTGGGTAAGGTTCTGGACTTCTGCCCAGGCTATATAAACAAAATATCAGTGAGAGCTTGACATACTCAACAAAACATCAATGCTGTCACAGTTTAACCCCAGCTGGCAGCTTAGCACACGGCTGTTTGCTCACTTTCCCCTTATTGGATGGGAGAGAGAATCAGAAGGGTAAAAAGGGAAAGACTCATGGCTTGAGATAAAGACAGTTTAACAGGTAAAGCAGAAGT
>VRYO01001878.1:3764023-3781769 GCA_009812075.1 Sialia sialis
GGAGATTGGCATATTTCTGGAATTACCATCCAAAGGCATTCCCAGTTGTGATAGGATCAGTATTTTGCTTCAAATCTTAAATATTGGCAGCAAGAACACAGTAAGAAAGGGTCTAAATCCTCAGCCTGTGTAAACTGGCATAGCACTATAGAAATCCATTACAATTATACTGACTTTGATAAGCAGAGAGTGCAAACATTAACACATTTTATTCTAGACAAACAATGTAAAATAAATAACAAAATTAATTTTGGATCATGATAATATTTTAGAAAATAAAAGAAATAAAACCAGGTGAAATAAAGTGATGTAAATAATTCTATTCCATATAAAAGATTTTTTAAAATGAAAGCAAAATATGCAAATCAGAAGCAATACAAAGGAAACAATTCAAACAAAAAGTCATCTTAATACAAGAAAACACATGTCAAAAATCATATATGCAGTTTGTACACTCTATTTGTGAAGTAAGGTCCATGTAAATAAAAAGAATATCACAGTTCTGAGGAAATCTTTCAGGTCATACACTTCCTCACTGGACCTGAATAAAACAGTTATCTACTATCAGGAGAATTCTCTTTCTAACAATGTTACTTGCCCCAGAAAGACCTCTGCAGCTCCCAGGGCTGATGTCCCCACTGAAGACTCCCTGTTTCTGTTGAGTGCTTAATTCTAAGAGAGACGTAATTCCTTAAGGAATTCATAATTGCCTCAGAGATTGTAACCCTAAGGAAATGCAGACAATTTGAAATAATTTTTGTTCCTAGAAAAACTCCACTATAAGAGCAAAATTATAATTTTAAACTCATACTAGAAGTTTAGGAAACAGAAAGAGATTTAAAACAAATAAATAAATATTTGTGCACCCTATAGCTGCACCTGCTCTCATTTGAATTGAAGATAATCAGTTTATTTCTGGAAGCAAAATCAGCTAATTCCCAGGAGGACTGACATAACCAGTAGTCTCAAGTTCAGGCCTTCAGACCAAAGCCATTCTTCAACTCTTTCTCCATAAACATACCGATCTCTGTTACTTACCTGCCCTTCTCTCAATTTCTGCCATAGAAAAATACCCCCTTAGCAGCTTTCTGCTACTTTCTAACCTGAGAAATGATTCTGTGCATTCAACTCAATATACACAGCTGTCTTTGGCACAGCCCTGGCTGCTGTGCAGACCCAGAGAGAACCAACATCTTCTGGGATACAGGAAATCCCTCAATGGATAGGATTGAAACAGACTCAGTATTTGACTGGGATGGTAAATAAACCATTTACCTACAATGAGAAAAGGTCTCTTTTCTTACTAGGAAGAGATTATCTGCTTTCTGGAGTGAATGAAGTGATACTCTATACACCGAAATTCATATCATATGCAATCACAAAACTTTATTTGAAAATAGAGTAGAACTACCCTTCAATAGAAACTAGGTGTTACAACACTTTGGAATAAGAGTTATTCCAAGTCCATGAATGAACTAACTGCTTCCCTCCTGGTTTCATGTATAGCATCTAAATTTTTCATTATGTTTAGTGCCTTCAGCCTTGCTGTTTTGAATTACAAGGCATGCTGCCTTCAGATGTCCCTAGAAGAGGGAAAAGGGAAAAAAAAAGAATTAACAAACGAATAAACCCCCTGTATTAACAATCAAGCAAACAAGTATAGTGAGATAGGTGGAAGAGGAGGAGTCAAGTGCTTGGGACTCTACTATGGATATTAATGTAGACTGCATAAATGAGCTCTTGACCAGACTCTACCTTAGGGGCCAGGTCTATAAACAACAAGTTATCATGCAAAAGGTCGTAACACCCTTCATTGATGTCCTCAACCACACGAGTTAGTTTAGTATCAAAGACAGAGAATAAACTGTAAGTTGTGAAACAGTTTCACATAGGTTTTAATTAAGAAAGGAAATGACTACAGTGATAAGAAAGGCAAGATTTCAGACAGCCCCAGTTGTGAGTTTGGCTCAGGTATGGTCCTGCCTCTCTTCTCCTAAACCATGGACATGATTTCCTTCATCACTGTATAGACAACTCACTTAAAGAAAATGACCACTTCTATTCACAGACTCTGGGTTAAATGCTCATTTTTGCTAATTTAGGATAATTGTCTTAGAAGGTAGATGTCAGATGAATCTGAAATTAATCAGTAATTAATTTACTGGGGTAAATGGACATTGCATGTTATTCCTATGCCACTTTGAATATGTGGTAAAACCTTCTTTAAATGTGGAACTTGCATCCACTTCACTGTTCCACAGCCCCATAAAATAATTTCTGGAGGAGAACCCCAGCTGGTCTCACTGAACTCCCAGAGAGATAGCATCCCCCGCAATGAAACAATTATGTAACCAAGACAGCTGTTTACCATTCAGTTTAAACACATGAATAAACAAACTTCAGTCCCTCCTTCATGTTGCCTAAAATGTGTGTTTTGTGACACTTGCAATTAAGCTGTCTCCAATGTACATTTTAAAGTGAGAAAATATCATAGAAATGGCATACCATGTCACAATATCATTATAGCTAAAAGCTGCAGAGAAAGGATAGTCTTGTTCTAACACAGATACAGGAACAGTAATTATCAAGTCAAGTCTTTTATTAACTATTCAGGGCTTCTTCACTGTAATTATTGTATCTCTTCTTTTTTGAAGACCACTATAATGCAGCCCTCTGGCAGCCAGCTCATTAAATCTGTACCCACTATTTCTCAGAATACAAAGTGTTACACTGGACTAATTTTATTATTTATACAAAAGAAAATTATATATATGGAAATGAAGAACAAGAAATTAGAAGTTACAAATTCCTGAATCTCTCACTACTTATTACAAAAGGAATACTTTCCAAAATATATTGTGGTTTTCCCCAGCAGCATCTAACAGCTCTGCTGTTTTTGTCACAGATCTGCACATGTGTGCATTCCTCTCCAAATAATACAAACCAAACCAAACCAAACTGACAAACAAAATCCCAAGAAAAAACAAAAACAACAAAACCCAAACAAGACAAAAGAAAAAAAACCCTTTGGAATTTAAAACTACCAAAGGACAATGGCACTTCTGTAGTTTTGTATATTCCACATGAGCCTGACACAGCAAGATAGTGAATTTTCAGGAATTCACAGAGCATCATGTAAAAGAACTGAGTCTAAAGATAATAAAGATGATAAAGATCTTTATCTGCTATGCAAGAGGCAGTCTGAAAGTGCAATGCAGCTCTCTGGAGTAAGGATCCTGATGGAAGGATTATTGCTGAATTAGCTGTGCAGTGAAATTTTTCTGTAAACTATACTATATTGCTTGCATCCCCTTCCTATCCTCCAGAAAAGGAAATCTTGATAGAAACAACAAGGAAGCAAATGAGATTTCTAGGACTAATCCCACTGCTACCTAATTTATTAATTTCTATAGAGAAGGGTTATCACAAGTGATGACCTATCTTCTCTCAGGCCTGAAACTTGTAAAATTTTGACCAGTGTAACTTAAAGGCTTTTTATGACAGTTTTTGCCATGCACTGAGATGATTCCCACTACCTAAAATGAGGAGCACCGTGAGCCATATGTGACATCCTTTAAGCTTTTATTGCCTCCAGAAGGAAAGCATTAGATGACTCTGTTCTGACCCCAGCCCCAGAAATGGCTGATGGTCCATAATAAAAAAATACCACTTTTCTCCTTTATTTGACCCAGTGTATCACTAGTTTTGTTCACATCTTAATGAATCAGTCCAGATAACAGTGTAAGAATGCAAGGGTGAATGCTAAAGAGGAATATTATTAGGACACCTTGTGGAGATGAAGTGTTCCAAAGAATAACCCTTATGAGTCCTCTTTTTGAGAGGTAGAGAGCAAAGAATAAGGAGAGATCCCATGGTGGGAATTTCTTGTATTCGGAGTCACAAATATGTTATGTCGAACTCTAGTTTTAGCTATATTATTAGCAAATCTTAATCTCTAAATAGGGAATTGGGAGAAAGGTTTTTCCTTGCACAAAAACACACTGAAAAACCATGCTTGACATAGAATAATAATAATGTGAATTCATCCAAATTTGAATAGATATTGCATCTCAAAGAATTAAGGGAATTTTTGTCATTAACTGAGCACATAGACATTTGAGCAAGATTGATAACAAAGTGAATATTAGCATCAAAAAATGACCACAGCTTTACTGTGGGAATCATTTTTGCAGCTACAAAGCTAAAACTGCAAAAATTACTATGTCTACTGTTGGTCTTTGATTTTTCTGCATGTGTAGGGTGCCATACAACCAACTTCTTCAACTATTTAAGATAAAAGTTACTTTTCATGTTTCTGGACAAAAATGCATGTGAATGCACAAAAATGCATGCAAATTTCACAGCTCATCATGGATTTTTAATCAAAATTCCAAACGTTCAAATTTACTATTTATAGAATAGAAATAAATCATATTGTCTCATTTCCTTTATGTTGGAATCCTGAGATAAAAAAATTAATGCTGAGAAAGTGTAGAGTTTCCCCTTTTTCCCATTTTTGCATAAAAACTGTGCTTTTAGCTTCACAAAACATTTGGGATTTGGTTATAGCAGGAAAACCAAATACCTCCTGATGTGTTTTGTTGTTTTAATGTACTAACTTCAACAGAAAATGAATAATATGCATAATTTTAAAAAACACACATAAGAATAATCTATTCAAAATATTGTATTTATGTACATCTGAATCTGTAGGAAAAGTGAATTTTTAAGCATGTGTGGTCCACCAAAGATTAGCATTTACAGGGTGAAATAATTGACAAATATTCAAGTTGGGCTCTGAGGAAAAGGGCTTCTAGATAAGGACAACGCAATTCTTTCTGATTGCATAAAAGCCCTGTTCTGAAGGAAATTAATATTTTTTTTCTTCAAATTAAAAATTCATTAAATATGTATTTCAATACACTGTATAATTATTTCAGGTAATTTGAATTTAGTACTAAGGTGTTGATAAATGGCATTTTAAAATTTCCATTATAAAATCCCATTTCTTATTGCTTTCATTCTCTTTAAGAAATTATTAAATTCATTATGATTTAAAACACGTTAAAATGTTAGCATGATGTCAAGCTTCCTTTAGTCCAAAAACAATTTTATGAGAAATCCACTGTAATTTATAAACTTGAAAACACCTAATAGCTAATATTTTGCTTTCATCTCATTTATATAGTAGAGCTTGAATTGAATGTGTAAATGGCCTACAATGATATTAACATTACTCCTAGATATTAAATGCCCTGGTGAAGAAAAGCTGAAAACGTGAAAAAAACTTGTAGATTAAACCCCACCTATGGATGTCTTAATATTATTCATTTAATAGATGCAAATATTTTGTGGCCTGCATTAATGCAGAGAAAAAAGAGGAACGAGAAGTAAGGACATCCCATTAGAGAAACTACCAGAGAACTGTGAAAAATGCACAGAGCAAGAGAGGGAGATAGGCTGATCAAGTTTACATACAAATTCCAGGAGCTATTGCACAAACAATGCATAGCTTCCCCACTGTGCTCCAAAACCTCAGTCCAGGCTCACTTTCTTCTGATAGAATGGAAATTGAATTTTGAATCCTGCATCACAGCAAAGTATTTATATTTTCTAAAACTGTATTCCTTTCATCCTTTCTTATACAAGTTCAATTTTAGAAGATTCTTCACTTTTGTTACACTTCTTTTAAAACTTCCACTTCCTTTAAAATGTTGCATTATGAAAGTTTCATGATTTTCAGAATATTTTTAGTGCAATATATGTATGCTTGTATGTTAATATTGAGATCTTGGTAGGAAAGATGGACATTGTTAATGCCTCTTGCCCAGGCTCCAGTTTCCCTTATCACTTTCAAGGTTATGAAACTCAGAAGGATGAGCTGCTAAAACAACATCTGATGATTTTCCTACCTGCCCAACGTCAGGTCAAATTCTGCTACTCAAAATCAACCTTGCTGGAAATTTTTAACCATCAGAGGTTCATTCAGTGGGCTGGTCTTGGAGGTGCTTTTTATGGTAATCCTGGGATCACAACCTGTGTATGGAGAATACAGAACTCATACAAAATTCAGGAATATGTTCTCAAATGTTTCAGTACACAAGGAAATAAATAATGCATTTATTTTTGTGAATTGCTTCATACTCTTATACTAATGCACATATCAATAACAAAAGCAAGAAAAATTATAATTGTGGATTACTCTGGTTTTCTATGTTATGAGTAGCTTGAGCAACACGAGAAACTAAGCATATTGGTGGTTTCAATTTTAGTGATGTGTTTACAGTTAAAGAAAAAGTCGGGTCGATATCTGAAGATAAATATCAAAACACATCAAGAGTAAAAGTAATCTTGCTGAAAGCTGTGTGCTGGACCTGAATAACCTTTTGTTCCGGATCTGTTTCTGATATTTATAACTCTTTATGTATGAAGTTTGAGTATTTTTGATTACTTCAAAACAACAACAAAAAACAACCAAGAGAATCCAATTTTTCAGAGGAATCTTGTGTGTGTGAATTACAGATAAGAAAGAAGGATGCAATCAATTGTGTGTATGTCAGGATTTTAACTTTTAACTTTGCTAAAATATTATCTATGTTTAAAAATCTTGATATTTTAAAGTCATTTAGCCCATTGCCACTCCTTTTTCACTACAGATTTGTTTTCATAGTTAACATTATTTTTCATGGTTTCCCTCTTATTTATTAAATATCTTGTCTTCTTATGAATGTCAATAAAAATAGAAAATTAAGTCATGAGTCTGGATTTTAGGGTACCAAATTTCATATTAGTAAATGGCTAATTTCAGCTGCCAAGCAACTTTTCAGGAGCATTATTTCAAGGAAGAAATTAAAGAAATTGCTCTGAAATAAAAATCTGAAATAAATAAGGTTCAAGTAATGGTAAAGTGAATTTGGCGGGGGATTTAATGATTAAAGAAAGGAGTATAACTACACAAAACATTCAAGAATGTCTACAGCTCAACTGGGCACCTTCCTATCCTGCAGATTAAGTATTTTCCCCCCAAGACTGAGGCATCATTCAGAGCTTAGCCTGAACCAGTGACTATTCCTCAAAAGACTAGCCTCTTCTGAGGAATAAGGGAATTTTATAGGATAAACCTAAACAAGACTATGCCAGCTGGCTTCACGGTAAAAAGAAGGACCTAGCACTACTTCGTTTACAGGCATGAAAGAAGTCACAGGGTTACAGCTGTCTTTGGATATCATTTGCTTCTCTTCTAGTATCACAAACCTTCCCTAGACTTGGGAGGAGAAAGCTGATTGATTGAAAAATAATCAAATGCATCTGAAACCGCTACACATATCTTGATGGTTTGCATCCACTGCTTCCTATCTGTCTCCTGCTGATGTAATCTTCTTTATATTTATTTATGCAAAGTAATCTTCTTCATAATCTGCTAATTTAACTTTCTTCTCTATTTTCCTATTTTTTCTTTACCCTTTTCCTTTATTAATGTATCAGGATACATTACAATTTTATTGGAGGATACATAAAGGATCATTGAAGTATATAAAAAAAATTAAAAGACAGGCTAACATATTGGAAAATTGCAATTCTTAGTGCAAAATCCACAATGTCCTCTACACACCTGGTGTTCCTTATATATTTTGTGAAATTTTAGGGACTAAAATGTCAGTTGACTTTTGTTCACCAAATTCTCAAGAATATTTTCAATTCATTACATATATGCACTTTTTTTACTTTTAGAAGGAAAAGTACTCAGCTTCATCAAGTACCCATCATTCAGAATTCTTGTAATGATATCACTAATAGCTTCATAAGACTGGAATTTCAATTAACATGTGCAGCACTTACATTTATTCCAGTAGTTCATTTCTTATATGAAATAATCTGTGAGGTTTTGAGTAAAAATTTTAGATATGCTAATTATATATATCTAGTTCAAGAAAAGAAGATTCGCAACAGAATGGCTTTAAGTACTGCATTTACACTTTGATGTTTATTGCACAGAAAAGATAGAATTACAGGTGTGCCAAGGAAAGAAATTAACACACTGCTGGGCATCTTTGAATATTTCAGAATACATATAACTATAAATACTGCCTGTGACTTCATCCTGCTCCCCACCCCCCAATTTTGGCTTTTTTTGAGCATTTTGATTTTACAAAGACTGGGGCCTAGAATAGATTTCTTTCCCAGATACAGTGATTGTTATTTCATTATCTTCAGCAGAGGTAGTACTAATTTACATCAGTTAAATGAAGAAGGTGAGGTAGACTTGATTTCTTGTAACTTCACCATTTCCTAAATTTATTTCTGCATTTGGAGGTTAATCTATTTCTTCCACCAAGATGAAACCTTTTCTCCCACATTCTGAAGACCCAAGGCAGTAAATATGCTAACTTGTCAATTCTGACTTTGTCACTGACCATTCCAGCACTAGGCACAGTGTAGACACTCAATTGCAATCTGCTTGCAGACTTTCCTGTTCTGCAGTTTCTGCCACTGAAGAAGAGGCAGCAGGATGTGACATCTACGGCAGCTATTGCTACTCTTAACCATTAATGCTATAACCATCATTTCTTTAGATTTTCTCCTTGACTAGTTTAGAAAAGGAGGTGTCTGGAAACTTTTTCTTTCATTTTCAATTACTCTTTCCCTATCTTGCCAATCTGCTTACAGATGGACTTTTTTGGGGACTTTTTTTGGCTTATATCAGACAGTATTTCTATTGCTACTGAGCTTAGTGATTTTACAGTGCCATAATTTTGCACATTTTAACTGATTTAACCCACTATAATCAAACTTGTATGACCTTGTGTAATTTTTACTCAAATTTATGTATTTGGTGGGCTGTGTCAAATCTGCTAAAACTTGTAGATGGTAGTGAATATTACAAAATTGCTGCTTGAGCAGAACATCCTGTTTACAAGTTATAGTAAGGATCAGGAAAACAGTTGTAAAAACAATAAGTCTTTAGGACAGGAGACTGGCTGGAAGAAAGACAAAGTAAAATGAAATAACAAAGCATGAACAAAATTTGGTGGAAAAAAGTCAATGCTGTAAATATTTTAATTTCAGATTTTTGTTTCAATATTGACTTGTGCTATCCCTTTTAAGGTGGTGAATCATTTTTAACTATTGTGCTCCACGTTTATTTGTATCACTAATTTTAGTTGTTTGACAAAGAACTTCAGCACTGAGTCTCTAACTTTAGAATCATAAATCAGCTCTTATTAGTCATAGCATTCAGTCTTTTTACAGTAAATCTATAGTAAGAGTTTGGCTTTTGTCCTGCAACATTTAAAAGTTTAGTAAAGCAAAGTGTTTGGGTGTTTTTTCAATATAAAATAAAATAGGCAAAGATTAGACTGTATCAGACTACTGGGAGCCTTATAGAGGACCTTGTGAACAAGGAGTAAGGGAATTGAAATAGGCCAGGTATAATCTATTGAACCGTGTGTATCGAGCTTGAAAATTCCCTGTGACTTACAGAAGCTGCAGTGATAGTATCTTGGGAAGGGTAAACTGTATGCTGATGGAGGGGATGTAGTGGTTCTGACAGGTTGACAACTGAACATTTCACTGTGTTGCGCTGTGTCCAGCCTGGCCCTCAGGCTGCCTCATGCTGCACACATCCTTGGCTGCAGGACAAGTCAGAAGTTCACTGGAGCAGAGGAGCCCAAAATCATCACTCACCTGGAAGCTGCATTCATGCTGCCTCTGTGGCCTCGTCTATGTGACAGTGCAATAAGAAGTTCTTAGGTATATTTTAGTTGGTTTTTTGACAGTAGAAATTATTGATAAACTGGTTTTATTGTAAGAAAATCATGTAATAGATCAAATAACCAGCAAGGAGGAACTTTCCTCCCCAGGTAGGTCTACAATAGGAAGATTTGTCTAGGGTCTCTCTGACGCTGCATGAAAGCAGGGCTCCTGCCATCTAAAGGGATGTAAAATTTACTTGTTACCTTTTTACTCTTTGTTTTACCTTTATATAACAACTATTTAATTAGGCCATTTGTTGAGTTTTTCCTATTCAGATCCAAAAAGAAGTCTGTGCCTCCCATTCTTGATCAAAACAACCTCCAAATAAATTAAATCATGTGTGAAAAAAGTTTGACCTACAGGAAGTGATCTAATCACAATATTGCATAAATGCTACTGCTACTGATTTTTTGATAACAATGAAAGAGAGAAATAAAATATTAATTAACTTCATGGCATGGTTATTGTTGGTGGTTTTTTTTTTAAATTTTCACTCAGCTACACCTATACAGGGTAAAATATGCAAAATATTTTCTTTATATGTTTTCCCTCATGTGCACTGATTGTTCTAGTAGTTCTCCTAAAACTTTTCCCAAAATCTTCAATTATTTTTTCCTATATATTTTATGTCTTAAATTTTTAGGCATTAATAAAAATATATGTAATAAATATAACAATAGCTCATTACAACAGAGCAGTATAGTTCAGGTAGAAATTGAAGTGACAGGTGATGAAAAAGGGAATATAATGCTAAATAGTTTTTTTTTTTCTGAACTGGCAAAAAAACTTGTGAAAAAGCAGCTTCTTCTTCAAAATCAAAAAATTATCTCCTAATTCCTTTGTGTAATTACACTGAGAAACTGTAATAGCAAAATAGTTACAAGACAAGATCAATTAGCTCTAAAAGTCATGGGGAATTGGTTTACATCCTGAAGAAGAGACATTTTGTCTCAAATTTACCATGTATTCTCTCAGTTTGACAGTCAGCCAAACTGGAGATAACTTCCTTCTGTAGGACTCAAATATACAGGAAGATGCACAGTTTAGAAGCTCTGTCTCCAGCAAGTTAAATTACTAACATTCAAAAAAACCCTTCAAGCCTTGATAATCAGATAAGAACTCAGCTGGCAAGGCTCAGGCCTGAGCACTTCAATAGTGGAAAGAAACTGGGATAGTGATAGTCTTGCCAATGACATAGAATATCAGATAAGAAAATGGAGATCAAGTAAAACCTGACGTTATGTTCCCTTAAAGATATTTGTGACATTATTGGATATTTGTCTAGAAGAAGAAAACTCTGGATAGAACAATAGAATATATTTAACAAAATAATAGAAATAATAATAATTTTTAAAAAGCTGTAATTGCATATACCTGACAATACGTGGCAATACATGGAACATATTATAGTAAAAGAATATTGTCTTTTTTTTTCCTTGTGAAATGCTGACAGATTTGGCTGACAGTGTTTCCAGAATAAAAACAAAAATCAGTCAGATCTACACGGTTGCATTAGTAAGGCTTAGACCTGGAACTCAGTTCTTTCTGACCTTCAGTGTATCTCATTTACCACAGTATTTACTGCATGATATAGAAATATGTGAGTCCTTGAATAAATGGGAGACAAAGGAGCCCCTGTGGGCATTTCAGAGTTCTGGAATGTTGGCAGTGTGGAATGAATTGTTTTACTTGTCAAGGCTTTCTTTTGTGTTATTGAATCTTCTAACTTGTTACCAAGCTTTAAATAACTAAGGAATACAGAATGTCAATGCATCAATCGACTAAAATAATTTTTCTGTGATATTTTTATTCAAAAATACTGAGTTAGGGATTTTTAAACAAGAATTCTCTTTATACAATGGGTACAGACAGAACAACAAGCTTGCACTGTGTAAAACATTATGCATTTATTGACAAAATTTTATCACTGCAGGTCAATATTGTACCTGTCAAAAGCACTCATAAAAAAAAAACAAAACCCAGAACTGTTTACAGATCAGAAGTTGGTAAGTACTCTCTTTGCTGTGTCTCAAGACAAACATTCTATAGTTGTAAAATTCAATTTATGGATCGCCGCACTCTGTCAATAAATTTCAGTTCCTGAATGCAGCTGTAAAATCTCTAAACAGACGAAGGAGATGTTGTTCCAAATGAAGTGTGTATAAACACACAGCTGAACTTGCCTGAGGAAAGAGTTCTTAAATATTAC
Source organism: Sialia sialis (assembly GCA_009812075.1). NCBI lineage: Eukaryota > Metazoa > Chordata > Aves > Passeriformes > Turdidae > Sialia > Sialia sialis. Next base: position 3,775,986 of record VRYO01001878.1, read on the forward strand.
CCTAGGTTTAATTTTCATAAGTTGAAAATCATGAATATACTGTTGGCTTTGCATGGCTTCACAAAATAATGCCATTAATACCAGTATAACCAGTGGCCTTGGAGTGCTTGCTGCTCAGAGACTCTGCACTGCCTTTGACATGGCTACAGCTACTCAATCATTTCTGCACCAGCAGGAAACGGAGGAAGATAAGAAGCCTAAGGCTAGTCTATTCTAGAAATAGGATCTAAAATTTTCAGGTGAGCTGAATGATTCTGTTTCTTTTCTACCCAGCTGGTGCTTCGTGCCAGGCTCTAAGCAAGCCCCAGCAAAGGAATCCTTGAAAATGCATAGTCCAAGCCCCAGCTCCAGTGTGATCCACAGCGGGAGCTCTCTAGTGAGGTGCACAGGGGGATTTAAAAAACAACCTCTCTTATGTAAGGTCACTGTTACAGGCAATTTGGCCCCAGCAAAAATAGGCCTGGTAAAGCAGAAACTGAAGCAACTGGAAAGCTCTTTCACAATTTCTCCCTGGATACTCTGAAGATATAACAAAGGAACCTTTGAGCTATATTTCAGTAGTTTTTAGGGTTTTTTCCCCTCAAAAGACTTTCAGATTTCTTTCATTTGCACAGGTCTCTGATATAAACAGAAGTTATGAAGGTAGTCCAAATGCTTGTGGTTACAGGCAGTATATATATTTTTTTATTAAGACAATGGCAATGCAAATAAATCACTACTGTAATTAGTCAAGATATTTCTTTGTTTACATAATTACTACTTAGAGCAATATGCCTGTTTAGCATACTATTGTTTACTCAAAGCTGTAAATAAACTCATGACTTTTTAAATGAATGGCTAAAGGTAAAAAGAAGTTTATACATATTCCTAATTTACATTAAATTTCAAAATCCTGAAAAGTAGATAACTTAGACATTGTTTTAGAAGTCTTCAATTTGTACATCTCAGTCTTCCTGTAAGTATATAACATTATTTGTAAAACTATATTCTTTTTCAAAACACAGATATACATATAAATTCATGTCACATCTATATTTTTCATCTTTTTGGTCATATTTTCTCCTATTTAAAGTCAGTGTTTTCTATAAACTAATTGCCAAGTTAGAAATGATGTAGCATGTATTGAAGTAATTTTGGTAAGTAGCACATGAAATCCCAGTCTAAAGGGTGTTTTTCAACTAATGGAGAGCTTCACAACTATTTAAAACATGCCATTCCTTGTATGAATATGCCCATTGGTAAATTGAGGTATAGGGGTCTTCTGGCTACGGAGATAATGAATGGGTAAACAGAGAATTTATTTTAAGATGAAGTCATATTCTTAATATTTGAATTTCACAGGTTCTAGAGATTAATAGTTCTTTGAAGTTTTGTTAGTTTATTGAAGAATTTCTTTAGAGAAGCAAATCACGGAACTTTCTTTGTAACTAAAAAACTTTGGATATTTAAGAATATATTTATAATCACTGAAAACCAGAGCTCAGACTTCTAGTTACAGCATGGTTGTTTTGTGAAGCTGATGGCAGGCCTAGAAGATGACAATTCCAAACTTAGACACTGCCTGTACTGAGAGACCTGTCACACTTGAACATGACAATGTTGCATTTTTTGAAGCTGGAAGTGTGCTTTATTTTGTAAATGTAAATTTAGTGCTTAAAAACATAAAAGGTATACTGCAATCATTGAATATCTAGAAGTTTAATGAAAAGATTATTTGCTTTCCTGCCTGATTCCGTTTGTGAATTTGCATACTTGTTGTCTTCGTAGCTAGCTCCCAGCTAGGTCTGTATTTTATTACCTTCTATGCTAAAACCAAAGATAGCAATTACAGTAAGCTGCTACTATGAAAATTTTCATGTGCAAAGGAAATTTTCACATTTCTAGGACAAAGCGGTACTGAAATGTGGTCTGTATGCATAAAATTTGCTTGGTGTATGAAAATAAACCAAGATTCCTCTTCCAAAAGGCATTGCATGTTTGTTCTAGTGGTATCTGTACTTGGCAATGTTGCTAATTACAAGGTTGAAAACCTTAATTTTTTTATCCTTGCAGGTTATTGATTAGTTATTACACATCAGCCAAACTAGAGCTATCAAACCAAAGCTTGGGCTTCCTGGATCCTGCCTTTCATATTAGTTGTTTCATTATTTTCTCATCATTTCACTGAGTCATCTTGCACCTGACATCAATACAACTGCTTCAGGGAAGACTTCAACAGAAATAGTAGGCAAAATATTCCTATGCCTATTGTGGTCATGAATTAGTGATTGCAAGTATGATTACATTAAATGTAGACTAAAAATATGCTCTGATCAGTTCATTTAGTGTTGTTGGGGTTGTTTTTTTCCTGTTTTGTTTCTGACTGGCTTTTCAGTTGAATTGAAAACATCTCTCTTTTCCATGAAATTATTTGCCCTGGTGATTTTTCTTCTCTTGTTCTATGGTTACATCAGATATAAAATCCAGATTATAGGTTTCATCAAGTTGCAACACCTCAGCAGTTTGTATAGATATAAAAGTTGCATCTCTAAAGAGATGGTTCTATCAATTGCAGAGTCTAGTTCTGCAAAGACATAGAATAATGGCTCAGAAGAAAATGAGCACAGTCAAGGTTATGATGGCCATCTGCATTGCAAAGGAAGAAAAGTTGATAGGTACATTTCCTTTTTAAGTCTTCCCTGTATACTCAGTCTTATCAACACGGTACACTTCTTTCTGTTTACCAAAGTGGCACCATGAGGGAACAGCAATGCAGAGTAGCTGTATAAAATCAAGATATTAAAGAGAAACAGCTTAGGCAATGTTTTCACTTGCATATCTACTAGAGTAGATATATTGCTATTCTATTTCTCAGTACTCAGCAACAGTCCCTGTGAAGATGTAAATGTAATTTGCCTTGTAAGACCTTTACAGATTCCTCAGATAATTGCACAATAATATGCCATGTAATCCAGGTTTATAATAAAATGCCAGGAATTGCTTTCCTAACCTTTAAACTTTATTTTTATTAGCAACCAAATAGAAATTTCAAAAATTTGAGACTTACACTAGGAAAATGCAACTATCTTTCCAAAGGTCAAAAGTAGGATTTAAGCAGAGGAAATGAAACATCATTATAAACTTCCAGAATGTGAGGAACTTACACTTCTCTTGGTAGACAAGCTGACCTCTTGCAGATCACCTACTAGAAGAATTCAAAACCTAAGACCCCAATACATAAGAAAAAGGGTAAAATGTTAATCTGTAATAGACTTTAGAAACAGTACTCTGTATTTAGCTGCCCTTTGTATTGCAGTGCCTACAAAAAACCAAAAAAATGGAGAATTCATATTTCTAACTCCTATTTTGAATCTTTGCAAGGCATCACAGGCACAGAACTGGTCTAACCCATATTTCTGGGACCATTTCCAAACCTGTATCTCTGTTTGTGAGAGGCAGAGCAGATGGGGGAGCCCTGGCTGTGCAAAAAGTATGTGTAGTTGGATATAAGCTAAAGCCTAGAAAACCGAAGAGGAAAAATATCAGCATCACAGATAATTTAAAGAGCAAGCTATTACTGCATGGATTGGTTATTGAGGTGCACTCAATACAGCAACATTCATAATACTGCAGATAGTAAATATTACTATAGACACAATTTATAAAAGTTAACATTTTGGCTAACACTTCAAAATATGACCCATATTAATTAATTAAGCTAATGAAATATGTACTTCTATTTACAGTTCAAAGTTCACGACTATCACTCAGTCTTCTGTAGCTAAAAGTATCAGTTGTAAATGCTAAGGCCCCTTCTACTGGTTCATTTAACGCTTGTTAGTTTGTATTTAGGACAACATCAGGATAAGCTTTAGGCAGTAGAGACACTTGCCCTTCTTTGTATTGCCATGTAACCATTCTGTCCACTGTCAGATATTTTTTACCAGGTAAATATACACAACTTACAACATCATTTGATCCCTCTATGAATGTGCAAGTTGTAATTTTGTATAGTGAATACAAGAAAGTAAGAATGACATCTTTCTGTATGTCAAAGTTTGTATTGTGAAAAGCAAACTGACTCAAACTCATTAGAATTATTCAGGGTTCCCCGTTGTGTAGAACCAATAAGTCAAAAGAAAATGGATGTGCATGTGTCTGTGTGTCCTGATTTTGGGCTGTGTAACTGTTTAAAAATATATCTTTTGCAATTTTGTGAAGATTCTCAGAAACCACAAAAATATTTGCATTTATGAAGAATTGCTCCAAGGCTGCTAAAAATATTATTCTGAGTCCAAACCTTATTCTCCATGCTCATTATCATTTGAAATAAATATACTCGTTAAGTTTCCATAAATTCCATCTTCTGCCTGTTGTTTTCCTGATTCTTGCTTTTTTACCCCATCAGCTCTGAAGGCTGCATTTGATTTCTTCTTCAGAAGATGGAGATTTTTCAAGCATTTTCACAGAGTATTTCCTGATCAGAGAGTAGCTCCAGCTGAAATGTATGGCTTTATTTATCCCATCAGATTCTTATTGTATCTGCCTGAAAAACTGACAGAGCCACTTAACAGAGACTGCAGCTGCCACAATATCAAATGTGAAGAATGAACAAAAGATGCATCTTTAGATTCGTTTGCCAATGAACAAAAATATAGAGGTGATCCAAGACAAACACAGCAATCACTGTGGCATTAGGTAACGATTAGGTAACAAGGTGCAGAACAATGAACTATTAAATGCATCAGCTTTAGGTACAGAAAAAGATATACTGATAGGCAGAAGAATAGTGTAGGCTCATTACAAAATTTGCCACTTAGTAAAAATCTTAGATGTGTGCATGGTACAAAGGTGAGTTCCAGAAAACCTCATTAATTATACTAAGTTTGAACTAATTAAGGGGCACCATAATACATGTACTTTTCTGATCATCTTAATACTTAACAGTACTGGTTAGTACTGGTTAGTACTTCATGGACACATGAGTGATAAGAACGAAGTGCCATAAAACATGAACTGTTTACCAGTTTATGTGAAGAGTAACTAACTACAGGCTATCTTTTGGACTTAATGTAGTCATGCAAGTCAGTACGTCTGACTGTATGATGTTTTAACAGCAAATGAGTAAAAAAATCAGATTTTTCTTGGAATCTTTGACCTTTCTCTTATTTTGGCAGTTAACTCAACCAGTACAAACTTTAAGACTTTGCCAAAACCTTCCAGAGAACCAGAAAAATGCTTATGTTAAATCATTGAGGTGCAGTTCATCATATGAACTGCCTTGGATCAGTTGGTCAGAGCAGTGTGCTTGTAACACCTAGGCTGTGAATTCAATCCCTATATGGGCCTTATAGTTCAGAACTGGGCTTGGTGATCCTCGTGGACCCTTCCAAATCAGAGTATTCTGTGCGTGTTCTGGGGTTTTTCTTGTGCTCTGATAATATATCTGATATACCTCTGACAATAATGCTCACAGCAGGGTGATATATCCATCCCTTTTGGTAATTTTAATTTATTCAGCTTTAGAAGGCTGATTTAATGGAATTACTGTGGCCTATTCTGCAATAAAAACAGAAGTCACAAGGAGATGGAGATTAAACCACTTCAAAGACATTTCTGTGCTGCCCTATTAATGATCTTCATCTATGCTGTTTCTGTTAGAAAAAAAGATAGAAACTGCAACTTAACCAGAAAGATAATAGCTACTGAATATTAGTTTCAGTCTCTGTAAACAGCACAGTACTATTGTAAAAATACTGTTTGTCTCTATTTGCCTGCTGCCTGAAGTTGTCTCATCTCTCCACA
>VRYO01001878.1:3782781-3828641 GCA_009812075.1 Sialia sialis
TGCCTTTAAATTCTGTGGTTGGTAGCTGATTAAAAGCCTTTTCTGCAGCCTTACAAATTTTATCCAAAACAAATTTAGTCAACACACGTGTTTGTTTTTCTGGACAATTAAATTCTCCATCTCCACACAAATGAGCATGTGTTATCTCATAATTTTCTACATCTACAGAATTATTAGGGTTTTGTTGTAACTCCTGCAAAAACACTCTTAAAGACCTTTTCCACATCCCTTCCCACAAATCATATTCTGAGGGAGATAGCAAACATCTAAATAAATCCTTAATATCATTTGGTACTATCTCATTTGAACTAAAAGTAGCTTTCATCATGCCCTTAAAAATCCCAGTTTCTACCAAATACTCTTCGTATTTTACAAATTTCTTTTTTATCCTGATAAGGCAAAGGTTGGTAAGACCTTTTCCCATTTCTCCGACCAATATGCACTACGGGAGCAATTGCAGGTATCTCTTCTATAGTGCTGTTTGAATCCTGCAAAATTTTCCCCTCAGTGGGCGCCTGCATGTTACCCAAGTTGCATGGCAAACCCTGCCCATCTCCACCTAGCTGTGTGCGAGTTTGCCCCGCCTCCCCATCACGATGGTAAGGCAGGGGTGTGCCCTGTGAAATCTGAGCCAGTTGAGGAGAGACAGTTGTAGGGCATAGAGGCAGAGCTAGCCCGATCCCCCCACTACCACGTGGTTGGGCACATTGCACACAGAAGTAGAAGCATGGCGGATGCCATGTTTCCCCCCGCATGCCTTTGTCTCCGTGGCTCTGGGAAGAAAGTCTGCCCTTAGAGAATTCAGCAGACGGCTGTGAGGGGATTGCAGCAGGACAGACAGAGGGATATAGTCTGGGTATGCTGGGGTCTGCATCTCAGAAATGGCAAGACAGTGGGAAGGAGTTCCGGATGCCAGGTTAGGGTCTTTAAGGGAAAGGGGGTGCGGGGAATAGTCTGGGGTATTTTTCTGTGGTTGTCTGTGGTTTTCTGTTTGAATTAAAAGTTTCCGAATTTGCAAAAATATTGGAATATATCTCACGGCTTTTTTTTCACCATTCTCTACTTTCGAGGTTATTAAATTCCCTATTTCATCTCAAAATAAAACCAAATTCATTTATTGCAAATTTAAATCTGATTTTTCCACAGACAGACAGCTTACAATAAGAATTAGTTCTTTCTTAGAGATTTTAACATCCTTATCACTTATAATTTCTGTTAGGTGTGTTAATACTCTCTGTTCTAGTGTAGAAACCTTTGAACCCATTTTTTGATGTTAAAACTACTCCTTTTCAACCTTTTTACATAGTATAAACACCAAAGTATGTAGTTTTTTTCCCCTCCACCCCACGATCAGAAGAGAAAAACTTGTCAGGGGATAGTTTAACAAAGACAACAGTAAAAACCCCACTGAAAACAACCTCCCGAGACTGAAATAAAGTAACTCAGATTCTCCCTTCCCTCCCCGGCTCTGATGAGAAGTGGAATTTAAAGTGACACGCGCACGTTTTCAACTTCCATCTTAGAGAATCTTGGCTTTGCATCTGTGATGTATAAAAAGGATTGTCTGTTCAGATTGACTTCTGTGGGTCAACAGAGCTAATCAACCTATTCCTGAGATAAGAAACCACACAAAAAGTGACTCTTGACCTACAGGACAGCTGAACAAACCCTGCTTATATTTTTCCCTATTTCAGGGCACTAAGCAAAATCCCGTGGAACTGTAAATATAGCCCCACATTCGGGTGTCCAGCTGACACAGTCTTCTATCCCCAGTATTCCCGGCCAGCTAATTAGGGATGGGAAGGCTCTGTGTCATGAACAGGCAGAAAGAGGGCCTCTTTCCTTCTTGGCTTATTTCCAAGGTTTATTCTTGAAAGCGGGTCCACAAGAGAAGAGCGAGAGAGAGCACAAGGTACACAGAGTTATATAGCCTTACAGGGGAAAGTTGGGGTCAAGGGGTCAAGTAATAGGATCTTCTTCCTGTTGGTCAGATCCTCAGGTCAATGAAAGCAAACATATGTTGGTCAGTGAAATGCAACAGGAGTCCTGTGTTTGCTTCAACTGTCTCATTACGCCTTTCTGTATGCACTGCTAATTTTAATCTGAGATTTTGTTTTTCCTTTTGCTCTTCCTCCCTGCTCCTTGTTTTTTTGTTTGTTTTCAGAAAAGGGAGATGATAACTGGGAATCTTAGTCCTGTTTTGTTTTGTTTTGTTTTGTTTTTCCCTCAAGAAATTAATAAAAATACCTAGTTCTTTCCTTCTTAATCTAAAAATTTTGGACAATCATTGGAACCACAAAAACTGTCATGGAGAAATTTGCTGAATTTAATTTCTTTATTACTGCAGAACCTGAAATATGGATAATTTTTCATACTACAGTACATATCTTAACCTATCTTTATAGACATAAGTGTATAAAATTGATGGGCTTGATATTCTTTCCATTTATGAATGACATGTAATTTGTCGCCTCCTTTCTGTTGCAGATCTACATCTGTTTTCTATCAAAACTTGTTTTTGCAAAAAAGGAAAGGACATAGCGTATTAAAAAAATCTTTAAAACATCAGTCCATGCAGTCAGAGAAATATTCACTCTCCACAATTATCTTGTATGAGGCTTGATGGAGGGTCACAGCTCTGTATTCAAGTGTTTTCTTAAAATGTTTGAACACTAATCTTTTCCAGGCACAAATAAATAACTTTTTTCTCCCATTTTTTTCTTTTCGAACAATGCTGATTTACAGATGTAGAAACAAGTGCTTTTTTTTTCTTTTTATAATCAAGAAAGAAAAAGGGAAAGTCAGAGGATTAAAAACCTGCTCATCGTTTTCTCTAAATAATTGATGCTATGCTGACCCCTGTTACATACTTAAATCAATGATGTTATAAAAAATGTAGAATGAAGAGGAATCAAAAGTAGTAAAAAATAAGAAAGATTTTTCACCTCACATTTTTTTTGCAGCAAAACCCACCCACAATAAGTGAGGACACCTTCAACTAGACCTGGTTGCTCAGAGTCCCATCCAACCTGACCTATTTCCAGGAACTGGGCACCTACATCCTATCTGGTCAACCTGTGCAAGTGTTTCATCATCCTGATCATAAAAATTTATTCCTCATTTCTAGTCTGAATCTACTCTCTTAATTTAAAACCATTACCCCCTGTCCTAACAGAATAGGTCCTGCTACAGAAAAAGGAGCACAGAGTGCACCCTTACTCTGATCAGTGGGAACCTGCGGTTGTGCATATGGCTGTGAATCAACACCTGCAAGGTTCTCAGGTTTTGCTTGTGCTCTTTCCCATCCCTTCCTCCACCACCTCATAAGAAGAGGTTTTTGTAGGCTTCCTTACCAGCAGGAAATAAAAAACTGGAGAAAGGATATGTCTGGGTCCAAGGCAGCTGTTTATCTGTAAACAATCCCTTAGCCTGTCTTGCCTGAAAGAGTTGACTTAGCTCTTTGCAATCAGTTGGGAAATGATGAAGTCCCTGGTAGAATAATTTATACATGTGGATTCTAATAGTACATAATAACAGTGATCAACTCCTCAAAGGATTCATTGGTGTTAATGGGGTAGGTGGTATTCATCTCTTGGTCACAAAATTAAAATACTAAGTCCAGGGATACATCTCCCAGAAAAAAAAAAAAATTATATTAGCCAATGTAAATAGCACTTTTCTCGAAAGAATTTACACTTAGAACTAGTTAAACATGCTAGGCAGGAGATTATCACCCAGGTAACAGGTAGCTTATATACCCACTCCTCTAAGAAACTCCTCAGATAAATCTTGAACTGGTTATATCAGTTTTAGTCCAAGTATGTCTTATTTCACTGGAAATGGCCAATAGAAAAGAGAAAAGCACCCAACCATTATAAAGATTCAATTTTCTGTATACTACGAAAGTGTGGTAATTATAATGTCTCCTTAGTAGTTAATCTTTTTAAATCGGTCTATTTGAAACACTTTTTCCCCTATCTAAGCTTTTGTAACGATGTAAGGTAGAATGGCCTTCTTAGTAGTAGATGCTGGTTGTCAAGGTCAGAGTCATTCTCAAGGGTGGTGCCACTGGCTAGTAACTATAAATTGCTGTCTGTTCCAGGAAGATGTCTTCTGGTTCTCCTACACTTCTGATATGGATTTAAAAAGTAAGTCTTGTGAAGCAAGTGCAGTATGCCACACCTAACCTTCATATGATTAAGAGCTGGTATGCAAAATTTCACCAGCTCCATAAAGTTGATTTTCCTTCTTTCATTTCTATTCTTCAGCTCTTTTATTTCAACCATTCTGAACAGATCTTCATATTACATATTCTTTTCTTCTCAGTTTGGAAGTAGGTTTTGTTATAAATGAATAGCTCAGGAATCCTAGTTTGGAGAATATTTGAAGGACATCCTTATTACATAACTATTCTCACAAGAAGAAATATTTTACATGTTTCAAATTTGCATATAGCTCTCCTGATAAACAAGTTTATAATTTTAGAGCTGGAAAAGAGCTGCTGATAATTCCAGACCTGAAAAATAATTGCTGTTATTTTCTTTAATACGTACTATAAAAATCAGAAAAATCTTGCCAAGAAGTATTTCAAGGTAACCTCAGTTCTTTGCCTTTAACAGTTTCAGATGACTACATAATTCAGTTTAGCAAATATTTTTTTCTAGGCATCACATTTAAGTTTCATTGCCAACTCAGCTCTGATAAACATCCTTAACCCATTTTTCTGTCCTTCATCCCTACTTGATTTGATTGACTTTGTTTCAGCTGAGGAAGAGGATGATGGTGCAGAGAGAAGTTTGTACAGCAGGCAAGCTAAAATTTATATTAATTCATATAAAGTGTTCTTTTCTATAGATAAAACAGCAGGGATCCTTCTAAGAGTGGGTTGCATTGGAAAAGCCAGATGTCAGAAGGCCAATATCTCCTCTTTCTGGTGATCCTAATAGTCTTATTCATTCTTCTGTGCTTTTAAGCCATAAAAACTGTGCTGTTGTATTCAGATTGGGTGAATCTCAACAAAAATCCCACTTCATCTGCCATCTTCCTTGATCTCATTATGTGAAGATTCTTACAGAAAAAATTGCTTTGCTGCTGTCACATTTGTCATGAATATGATGAATAGCTGAGTATGGCTGTACTAAAAATTACTGTACTGTCATATACTGAAAAGAGTTAAAGAAACCATATTGTCCAATAAGTCATTAAGGACATAAACTGATACTTTCTGTTTTCATTTTGCATCTGTGAAGATGCACTTTGTATTGTGATACTTTTATGGACTAAAAAATGAATGCTCCAGTTTTCAAAAAGTGCCCAATCAAGTTTTATTCAACTGATTTCCACTGCAGCACTCTAGTTGTAGCCCATTCATTTTCATTTCTGATGCTTCTGTGACACCAGATGACTAAGGATTTGCTTTTCCTTGAGCTACTTTTCATGTCTTAATGTACCTTGAGACAGACTAAAATACTCAGCCACAAAACACAGAAGGATTTTTTTAAAATTGAAATAATAATGAACAATGTATAGAATGAAAAATATATACATGTTGGATGATTATTGTTTGAATTTTGTATGAGAAATGCATCAGGTGCTAAGAAATCAAACCATATATGATCTCCTAAAAATTATTTCCACTTTTTCTGCGGAAATCTGAAAAAATACTGCAAAATATTTGCTTTTTAGTATATCTTCAATGAAAAAATTCTATCAGCCAGTCTTTGCAACAGATCTACATAAGCACATTATTGACTTGTTTTTTTAAACTGAACAAAAGGAAATCATCTTCACTGTGGTAGAGGATTAAGGTTATTTGCCCATCTCTCTCCTCTACATTTTCTTTTAAAAACAGATAATAGGTAGCAATAAACTAAATTGTATTTTCATTATCCCATTCCAAAGTCATTTCCCATAGCATATACCAACCACATCATACAATCAAGCACATCTAGGTCTTCCTTTTACCAGAATCTTCTGAAAACTGTGGTGGATCCCACAGAACTTTACACTGATTATACCAGACAGGTGTAATAGTGTCCAGGGCACAAAAGTTGGATTCATGTTCTAATTAGGAAAGCTCAGAAATGTCTCCTGAGGCAATTTTTTCATGTCAGAAAAAACCTGCAAACAACAGGTTATTTAGAAGTAATTTAACTCAGTACAAACTGCACATCAGGAATCTGCTTACCGGCTTTCTTAAAAAAATCTTGTAAGCCTAGGAGCCACTAAAATCTACATATCAGTATGTCAGCCTGCTTTTAAAAAGATAATTCATATATTACATTGTTTAAAAAACCAATATTTTGGTTCATAAAACATCGTGTGTTGACTGAAAATGAATGCAAAATTACCTACCAACACTGATGTTAAATGCAGTTACATAACAAGATCCTCTTGCATCCTCAATTATTTGGTTAAAATCTTATAGCTATTTCCTTTTCCCTTGACAGGCAAGAAAAATCACAGGCTGGAGAAGAAAAAATACAGGCTGAATAACACTCATCAAAGAAAAGTTTGACAAATGTTGGTTTTTCATTAATTTGAGAAACATTCATGAGGCATGCAGATTGGCTGTTCGCATACTTAGAATTCATGAGTATTTTCTGAATGCTCTGAATGTGTTATACAGATTGCTAACATTGGCTGTGCAGTTCAACTGATCTTATGCTGTTTCTGTTCTTTTACTGCCTGACAAATTTATTAGCAAGAGAATAGGGAGTAAAAAAATAGCAAATAATACACTAATGAAATATATGGATCCACTAACTTCTGCTCAAGCCTAATGAACAATACTCAGTTATCCAGCGATCACAGGAACAACATCTAGTCAGTTGAATTAAAAAAAAAATGTGGAAGAAAATAATAAAGAATTCAAACAGTATCCTCTCAGTATAGAATCACCTTGTCATTCAAGCAGAGTCTTTGACCTGGCTTAAGGCTCTATACATAAAACTTAGATGTGTATTTGCATTGTGAGTGCAATTGCAAGTATGCTAACTTATTTTTGCATTAACCATGCTAGCTTCTTGAATGCTTTGGTTCTTCAGAGAAGCACACTTTGGAAAAAATATTTTTCTCAAGAACATTCTGTATTGTGTAAAACAAATTGGTGCAAACATAAATTAGCTTGGAGGAGGTTTTTCTCAGAACTCAATGAAAGGACTGCACAGAGAGAGAGAAACAGCATTTCTGGAACAAAAAGGGTGTTCAGGCACTTCAGTACTAGGCAAGCTATTTGTCCTCAATTCTCTTCTGCAGCATGCCACCAGTGGCTGAATATAAAGGCAAACATGAACCTTGAAAAGCTAACAGTGCTGCAAATGAATTAGAAAAATCTCTCAAAAGAAAGATAATAGAAGCTAGTCTAACACATAAGTTTTCACAGTTAAGAGAGATACTGAAAGTACAAAATATCAAAGGTTCTGCCCAAGAGAGTGATTTAATCAATGCCAGTCTAACCAAGTATCTACATTGCCAACTGGCATAAGTACAAGGAAATACTGTCTGTGTTGCAATTTTCTTTTTATTTGTTTCTTCTTATTCTGGAAACACCTGCTGCGCTGTTTGAATTTTATACATCTGAATGACAGTCAAAAATAGAAGTAGACACGTTGGGATTTTGTTCTTAAACTTTCTGTAGTGAAGACAAGGTTAAGTGCATATCAGACCTGTACCAATCTCCTAATTGGCAAACCTGCTCCTGTAGCTTAATTTGCACACAGACATTCAGAATGATACCATTTTCATTGAAGGATTCTTCTGGTAAGATAGAGATACTGAATATTTTGTAGGCAATTTTAGGACTCAATGAAATGCATGAGGCTACATGAGCATTGCATTACATTTATCAGCTATGCTCCTCAAAGTTTCTTCCACAGAATTAACAACCTCTGGCTTCAAGGATCAATTTTTATTAGAATATTTTGCCACATGCTTGTACCAATCACTGCTCTTTCATGTCTAGATATAAATATTATAATTGCAAAAGACAGCCTTTGATGTTATCATAATTGTTATTCTGCCTGCTCCAAGAAACAGGGCAGGCTTGCTGCACTTCTCTTCAAGATCCAGAGGTCACTGTTTCTACAACCACTATTTTCCTCACTCTGTTATTGCTTTGTTCCTGCAAGAAATTGGTGAACTGCTAATCTGCTGACTAAGACTCTATTGATTGCTCTATTTCAGCAAATTTGGCTTCATCATGTACAAAAGAAGACTAACTAAATGGGAGCCACTAGAGTGCCAGTCTGTCTCTTGCCCTGCGGCCACATGAGTGCTCTCTGTACTTTTGTTGTTACTCACCACTTGTGTGATGAGATTTTCCTTTACCTTTACATCCTGTCAAACCAAATTAGTCCAGAATAAGTGCAGAGTAAAACCAGAAGTGACACCAGGGTGGAGAGGACTGCATTGTAGGATCCAGAGGAGGGGCACAAGCAAAGGGGGTTTAGGATGACTCAGACTGCCATGGCCTGGCATTGACACAGCTAATTCTGACTGAAATGAATCAGAAGAATAACTCCTTCAGTCCATCTGTAGTGACCACTGGGCTAGGAGTAACAAACTGCTAAAGAATCTGGAGCCTGGAAGGGGCAGCCATATATTGAGAGAAAAAAACAGCAGCAAGAATTAAACTTTTTTAGAAGACCACATCTGTTGACAGACTTAGGCTTCAGTATTTCTTTCCCAGGGCATTCTCTCATTCTTTTGTTCTGTGCGATGAATGAAATATGCCAAAATTTCTGATATGTTCTAGACCACAGAACAAGTTGGGGAATTCTGTCATTTTCTAAGTCATCATGAATGCAAACTTTTATTGATCCATGCCTGCTCTGAATTTGATGAAGTCAGTGTGAATATATGATTTGATAACTTGGCTACACCCAGAGAACCAGAAGTATGAAGCTCACTCTGTGGGCCTACAGTGCAGCCTTTATGTGACTGTGTAATATATCATAAAATCCTAAAATATAAGCCCTCTACAGAAAATTCTCTTTTAGACAAACAAAACCTTTTTTGTTTGTTTGTTTGTTTTGTTTTTTGTTTTGTTCTGTTAACTTTTATATTGTATCTTTAAGGCTAAGTGTGGTTTTTCCTCTACACAAATGGACTTGATAAGGGTTGAGAATGTGTTCACAGATGTCACAAACACAACATGAAGAATTGATGACAAATGCAGTTGTCTGTAAAACATGAAGTAGAATTGATGCTTTTGAAATGAGAAAATCCATCCAACCCTAATCTCTACCAACAGTTAGATAGATATTTTTGGCAGACCTAAGTCTGAAAGCTTAAAATTAAAAGAAAAACCAAAACCACTCTAAGGAAAAAAAAACCCAAACCCTCACAACTTTGCTTTACAACCGCTCTAGCTAGTTGTATCTGTTACTCCAATTTCCCATTATCAATCATATGATAGAAAGGATGTGTTTTGAATATCAGGAACTATTGTGAAAAGCAGTAAAAAGTCTTGAACTTTCTCAAGAAGGCAGTGGGCACATTAGTATGAAGCTTTAGCTTGTTTGCAGTGGAGTTTATCACTTGTATAAGCAGATGCTCCTGTGCTAACTCCCACTCAGCAAGTAGCACTTTGGGCCTACATCTAAGGTAATAAATACTCCATTTGAAGAGGATTATCTCCTCCTTCCCCTCTTCTACTTTGCCTGAACAAAGCGGGAGGTGGAGAGAAGGAGGGGGAGATAATCCTTTTAGCATGCAATGCTTCACACCTGCCAGGTAAATAATAAATGCTGCATTCCAGGGGGATTAGCACAGTAGCTCTTGTTTGGACTGAAATAAAATGTTTTCAGACACTGGACTGAGCCCTTGGGACTGAAGTCCAGATAGGGTTCTTTTATTTAATTATTTCTTATGTATCTGCTGCATTTATGTGTTTCTGAGTAAGACAATACAAAAGTAGAATACAAAAACAAAAGCTGAGCTTCTGGGAGGTTTTTTATGTATGTGATGTGAGGAATGCTAAATATGTCAATAAGAACCAGTAATAATGAAATAACATTTTATTATTTAAAGCTATATATTTCACAAGAGGAAAGGAAGAGGCAAAGGAATCGTCATGAAGCTTGCATGCCATACAATAAAGATATGTTAAAAAACATTCATGCTGGTCATTGTGGTAGTAGCACATTGCAACTCCACAACCTGCATCATTCTCTGTCTATAACTTAATCATATGATTATGTTTACTTTTTCCTGATGTTCCCATTGTATTTTACTCCATAGACTATCATGTCTTTTATATTTTACACAGTATAAAAATATATATATATATATATATATAGATAGATATTTAATCATATAACAGATCTAGTTGAAGTTTTCACTGCTCTTTAAAGATGAGTTGGGCTAGATGACCATTAAAAGGACTCTTACAACTCAAATTATTTAAACTGGGCCTAATCTGAACAAAAGCAGGGGAGAAGAGATCCTGGAAGTTTCAACAATGGGAGAAACATGATCCTTTATGCTGTACTGTCTTTTCAGATTCTCTGTTGTTGCTTCAGGTAACTTGAAGATGGCAATAGGGTTAGATTATGTTAATCATACCTTTCTCCATATCTGTTAGTTTTACTTAAACACAGACATCAGATAGAGGACAGGCAGGAAACCACAAAACATCTCAAGTGACAGCAGATATTTATCTATATGAACCACACTCTACATTTGTTATATGTAATAGGTTTCAGATTGACTATCTAGTTCAGCTCTGGCATCTAATACAGGGAAATAAATAAGAAATCCCTTCTCCTAGAGACATCTAAGATATCACAGCAAAAACAGTAATGTATTGATTTTTTTCTACCCATAGTGAATAGAGTTTCTCCTTCCTTAGTCAGAGGTATAGTGAGGAAGTCAACGCTCTCCTCAGGCTTAGTGGCAGTCTCTGATATGGGACCCCTGAGAGACTCCCCTCACTGGGGAGGTCTCAGGTAGCCTTTTTATGACTCACATCAGCACAAAGCTGTCTCAGAAGCACACAGATTTGAAGTAACTATGTTTTACTCTTAGAATTATAGAATCTTAGAATGATGGGTTGCAAGTCTTTTAAGTATTTTCGTTTCAACCACCGGCAATGAGCAGAGATCTCTTTAACTGCACTATGTTGCTCAAAGCCCTACTCAATCCTACCTTGAATGTTTCCAAGGTTGGGGCATTTGCAACCTCTTTTGGTAACTTCTGCAGGTGTTTCATCATGCCCATTGTAAAAAAAAAAAATTAGTTTAAAACTTGTACCTTTTGTCTTATCACTACAGTTCTTATTAAAAACTGTATCCCCATCTTTCTTATAAGCCCGCTTTCAGTATTGAAATTCTGCAATAAGATCTCCCTGGATACTTCATGACAGGTCTCTCAGAACAAGTCAACTCTCTCAAAAGTCACTGCTTCGAGATAGCTAAAGAGTTGTTGTCCAGACATGATAAAATGTCATGACTAATTAAGCATAAATCAAGTTTATTATTACTGATAGATGATAGAATAAAGTCCAGTCAAGGTGTCACATAAAGAGCTGAAAGGCATTTTGCAATCCAATGACTCCAAGTCAAAAGATCTGACAGAGGTTCACCATAAGTACAAGGCTCAACTAATTGATTTTTTTTTTTTAATGAAACAAAACATTTCCCAGTGGCAGAGTCATCAGACTTATGTACTTAGAAATACAAAAGCACGTGGGTGGAATTTAAAATGTAATAAGTGCCTAGAGAACAAGCCACAGCTGCAGACAGTGATAAATGCTAACTAAAACCCCACAACAATACCAAAATATACACCTCATTCTTCTAAAATAAGATGGAAGAAAATACAGTTTAATATCTAAATGATAAAATTTATATGAAGAAATTGCATAGAGCAACAAATTTGGCATAATAATTGCCTTCATTTATTTGCAGAACATTTAACTAGTTCATTTTCATTAGTGCCTCTCAGGTTGCTGTCCTATATTTATTTCTCCTATTTTTTTCTGAAAGATTATATAATAAAACTCCCCTATGACTAAAAGACACAAGTTCCAAAGCTTTGATAATCTTCTGCCAATGAGATTATGTTAAAATATATTACATTTTTCCATCTCTCTCAAGAATGGGTATCTATTTTGATGAACTAGAAATAGCACAGAAATAAATGGGGAAATGTTGAAATACTTAGAACTGGACATGTTTTATACATGAAAATACACATAAGCACAATTTTAGTCACTTGTTAATTTTCTTGACAGTGTTTACCATGGATTTGTCCAATCTAGGTTTAAACAAATCAAGTAGAGTGTCTCCCACTTTTCACACAGGGAGTCAAGGATCCATAGAAGTGAAAATTTTTAAGAACCTTGTCCATATCTTTAGATTAGTAATTCCATGTATAGAAATGTCATTGAATTTGGAAATGCTACCCTTAATGTATATTTGTGAAGTATTTCTATTGCATAGGATATATTTACAGAGAAAAGCTATTATCTTTTATGGTAGAAGGTGGTGAAGATTTCTACAGTTCATATCGAACACTTCTTGGTGTGCTTATTAAGTGATCTACCCCAATGCAAAGCTTATTTATTGAATGAGAGCTTGCAAAGTTTGCTTGCAAAGAGCACAATGAAACAAATCCTTTATAGGGCACTTATAATTAATTTTATCCCATTAATTTCTAGTTTTATCCTCACTTCAGGCAGAAAAACATCCTTGCACATGATTATCTTTTTTTTCCCCTCCTAATTTAATCAAAGTGTAAAGTGAAACAAGGTTAAATTATATCTCATTGCCTCTCCTTCACATGCTGTAATTAACATTACAATTCAAGTCTCCATGAGTTTAAAAAAAAATTAAGAAATAAGAAAATTTATTATGCATTGTTTCATCACAAAGCTGATTTTATTTCTCCTATGTATTAATTGATATAATGCACCTGTGTCGAGAAATATTGGGTCACACACAAAAAGTACCAGGCCTTCCAAACTAGTAGTCCAGCATAACCAGTAACATAATAAAGTATTTTTTGCAAAAAACACTGTGGTCTCAAGGCATTTTTGGACCCAGTTTAAGGTCTGAGCATAAGATGGATAAAAGTACTTGAATGGTATTTAACCCATTTTTTGAGGCTGTTAATACAGACCAGAGAACATCAGGCCCAACTAGGAAAAATACACCGGGATTTGGAATATAATATCTGTGGGAAGAAGGGGGAAAGCTGCCAAGAGAGAATATTTACCTAAAAGACGAGAATATATTGCATTAAAAGGAAATCAGCCTAATTACTAGAAAAATGGTAAACTCTTACAGAATAAAAAACACCCCAGGACTGGAGCAAGAGAGGTATCAAGTAATAGAATAATGGAACAGTTTGAGTTGGAAGAAACCTTAAAGACCATCTAGTTCCAACCTTCCATACCACAGGGACACCATTCTCTAGACCAGGTTGCTCCAAGCCCCATCCAACCCGGTCTTGAATACTTTTAGGGCTGGGACATCCATGAGTTCTCTTGGGCAACCTGCACCAGTGCCTTACCACCCTCACTGTAAAGTTCTTAATGATGTCTAATCTAAACTAGTCTCTTTCAGTTGGAAGCCATTCCCCATTGTCCTGTCACTACATGCTCCTGTAAAGAGTCTCTCCATCATTCTTGTAAATTCCTTTTAGGTACTGGAAGGCCACAGTTGGGTCACTCTGAAGCTTTTTCTTTTCCTTGCTGAGCAATCCTAAATCTCCCTTTTCTTGTAGGCTTTAAGTGGGCTCTTACCAGAGTAGAGAAATGGGGAAAAATCCCCTCCCTTACCCTACTGACAACTGCTCTTGATGCAGCCCAGGATATAATTGGCTTTCTGGGCTGGGAGGGCACTTTGCCTGCTCATGTCCAGCCTCTCATGCACCCCAAGCCCTTCTTGGCAGGGCTGCTCTGGATCCGTTCCTCCCCCAGCCTGTGGTGATACAGGGGTTGCTCCAACTCAAATGCAGGACCTTGCACTTGGTCATAATAAGCAACATGAGACTCCCACAGGCCCAATTAGTGAGCTTCCAGACCCCTCTGGATGGCATCCCACCCAGGAGTTTTGGCAGCTGCACCATTTGCTGAGGGTGCACTTGATCCCTTCTGTATCATCAATGAAGAGAGTAAATAGCGCTGGTCCCCTGAGGGACACCACACGTCAGCAACAGGATTCAAGGTGGTTATGTGGAGAATACAGGGGGGAAAGTGAGCTCAAGTGTAGGGAAAAAGGTTCTAGAGGATGAGGGAACCAGGCGTTGAGGTGGGATGGGCAGAGAAGCAGGGCACAGCTGCTGGAAGTAGCGTGGTGGGGAGAGGAGCAGGCAGAGGAGTAATGCTGGCAGTAGCTGGTGGGCAGGAGAGAAATGTAGCACTGATCTCAAGAGTATGGCACTGTAGGTGAATCTGAGAAGTAAATAATTGGGCCAAATGGAATACATGGTGGAAGTAAAAGGTGGGTGACATGTTTTGGAAGGCCATCAGCAGAGCGAGTAAATCATCCGGGATGAGAATGGAAGGTGGTAGTACAATTAGCAGGGCAGTAAGTGAGGAGGGATAAAACAGTATGCTTTGGGACCAGTGTTCAGTCTTTATCTTTTACCCAAGAAAATTATTTTGTTCCTACTCAAAAGGCAAATTTTTCCAAATCTCTTTTACCTCTTGGAAATTTTGAAGAAGAGAGCGAGCCTCAGAAACAGAAGTCCTATGATTTTATGTGATTAGGAAAGGTGATTGATCTGATCTACTCTACTAGAAAATTAGAGCTAGCACCATTTAAATATGTGTGATCCATATAAGAATTATTTTCTACTTTATTGTCTAGTAAGCACATCCTCATCATGTGATTTTGCTATTAAATACTGATATAAATATGCAGCACTGCTTCTTGGAATATTTATGTGATGATAGAAAACCATTGTAATCATGCTGTCCAACTCCTCAATGAATTTACTATCTTAGCAGGAGGGGTGGCACTTAAAGTAGCATTAAAACAGAAAATAAAAATCTAAATTTCCACTTCACATGTAAGGCAAAGTAATCATTCAAAGCATAAAATTTGAAATAGACGTTAAAACATTTAAGGCAAAGAGAGTCTAATAGATTGGTTGTGTTTGCATTAAAATGCAAATTACTTTCTCTTGTTCTTGAAATTCAGTTATATTAAAAACAAGTTTAGACTGAGTGGAAACAATCTATGTCAACATTTGAATATTTCTTATATTGTAGCAATGTTTTCAAGTACATTCATTTTCATTTTTATGACAGTGAATACAGAGGAAATAAATGCCAGGCCAAAGCTCCATCTTTCTGAACACTTCCCATGTCTTTGATGCATTTAAGGATAGTTACCTGTTACAGAGTTCTCAAGACAGGCATTAAAATCTAATTGTTTGGCAAATTCATGCAAAGCTAAATTGTTTATTATTCTTTAAATAAAATCAAGGCCTTTGAAAATAATTCAAGCTCAGCTTCATCCATTTTATCTTATGGAATTTTTTTCAAAATTTGACAAAGACAAAAGTCGTAGTTTTATATTCTGTATGTAAACAATGGAATCTTGTTGCTGTGTAACTAAATTGTCATTTCCATGTTTCTTTGTTGATGAAATTAAACATTAACTAAAATTAGTAGCTTTCATGTTGCAAAATGAATGTATGAAATTATATATTGCTTTACTTAATGTAGGTCTATATTATTTTTGATATTTTGTGGGACTCAATAATTTTGTTTATAAGTCAGTGCACTCAATGTCATCTTTGTTGACCCTGTGCAATTCTGTTTGTGTGAAATAACACAAACGGAATTGCACAGGTAGTCCTGACAATCATGCTACCACATGGAAAATACTTAGACTCTTTTTCAGCTCTGCACGGAATTGCCAACCTCATCCTTGGAGTTCAGCTAGATGCAGTATTCCTCCATATAACCAACAACTGTATGAAATTGCATCACAAGATGTCAGAACAAAAGAAGCAGAATCCTTCAATTAATTACAAATATTTCATTCCTTTTCTATTCAACTGGAAGGAAATGAATGAATGCATAAACAGATATCTTCTAAGCATCCTTCAGCTTTTTCTCTGCATTGCCAGAATCAGCACCTGTGACTACAATAGCTTGAAGCCCTAAGGTAATAAAAATTAAAAATTAAGCAGCAGCTTAAATACTTTCTCTGTAAATGACCTTCAGTGAATATCACTCACTATCAAATTAAGTGAACTCCATTGTGGAATCCCTTGGACTTCTATAGTGATTTGGAGAACCAAATAAAGACACCACAACAATATAAGTTTTCCCTCCAACCGAAAGTGACCATCTGAAGTTCTTGCTATGGCAAACTAACATTTTTTGGCATCTCATTTTAATGCCTAAAGATTCTTTTATTCTGCATCAAAGCTACAGTAATCTCTTTCTTAATGTGATTAAGAAATTAAAGAAATTAAGAAATTAATCTAATTCAGAAGGTGCTGGTTAAAGCCTTTATCCCTGTGCTTCAGACAGATCTGTTAGGTATTTCTTCATCTTTAAGTACCACCATAAGTGGTGCTGATTCTCTTGGGCTGAAACCTACTTATCGACATTTTTTTGGTCTTATTATTTTAAGTCCATTATGGGACTAGCCCCGCTACCAGATAAGTCACTCTCCTTTCATGTTATTTTCTATTATAGAGATATACTCATGTCATTGGAACAATGAAATTTTCACTAATTAGATGGCTTCTCACAGATAGAACTTAAATTAACTGGGCTTGAACTACTTGATTTGCTTTTAGTAAGAGATAACCATAGGCTTTAGCATCCAGGAAAAAAAAAAATCAGAACTCATCTTCAGTTATTTTCCTTTCTGAGTAATGTTTTGTGAATCAAATATCTCCCAATGTTTAAAGAACAAATAATGATTTAAAAGCCTCTATTACTCTTGTACAGAATCTCTCTTTGTGAGTGCCATGCACAGCTTGTGGTGCAATGATAAGAGCTTCATCACTGACAGCCCACATCCATGCTCTGATTAAAAGTGTGCCTTTTGTCTCCATTTTCGGGACCTTTTCTATACCATGAACAGCTATTCTAAGAAATAGCCCTTTCCTAGAATTCCCTTTAGACTTGTAAGTGCTGTATTATGTCATCCATCAGCCAATTGTTGGAATAAAGTAAAATTCACAACAATAGTCATTAGTAGATTGATGTAGAGCCTCCTTGCTCTTTTGAAACTTAAATTCCTTTGAAAGCAACTGTTTACTGTGCTTCATGTCAGGACTAGGGGAATGCATTCAGACAGATTACTGCAATTCACTGCTTTCAGTGGAATGTTAAAACAATACACATTCTTCTGGTAATACACAGTCTTATTAGTCAGTGTCTACTTGTTGTAGCAGATCTCTCCTTAGGGGTAGAAATGAGCCAAGACACAGACTCTCATCCAACAACATAAAAACGGTCCTGGTTTATTCTTCTTTACAGTTCAGCCATTCTGACTAGAGCAAGCTCCTGCTGTAGGGTCCAACTGCAGACTCTGACTGCTGGCTGTTTCCTGCTGGACTGTGACTGTAAGGATTGGTTTGCACACTCTGAACACAGATTTCTCCCAGCTCAGCTGTGACTGCAGGCTCCAACAGCAGGCTCTGATTTCATCAGACCCAGAGTGACTTCACAGTAGCTCTCTTCCTTGTTTCACTCTTCTTTGTGTCTCTCTGGATTATTCCTTCTTTCTCAGAGCTCCTCAAGATCCTCTTTCTCAAGGGTCCCCCAACCACCCAACCCACCCCTTTTATCACACTTACGTTTGTTAGTCATAGCTGCAACCCATGAAGGGCAAGGCTGTTCCTCTTCTTTGGTAATCAGTACAACTGTGACTTATTAGGGAGAAGGTTGCCTGTAATCTCTTCTTCTATACCTGCATCTACTCTGCCTTCTCTTCATTCAGCTTCACAGCATTCACCCTGTCTCAACTGCAAGTGCAACAAGTGGAGTTTGTATACTGAACGTAAAAGTTTAATGAAAGTTTCTGTGTTAGGTAATGGAGTGGCTCAATGGGTATAAATAGAGTGTGGGGATGCCCTAGAAGATCTTGCCAAGGATATGGTGAGTATATTTCAGAACGCTCTGTACCTTGCACAGTATAGATATCATTGAGGCAACCTGCAGATGGCAAGGAGCTAGTTATTACACTGAAAACTGAAGCCTAGGCTACCTGTATTCCCCCTGAGTTGTTGAATCTATATTTGAACATCTATTCCACAGGAAATGGCTCCAGATCAATATGGTAGGCAATTCAGTTGGACTACAGTAACACGCCTTAATGTGAAGCCAGGAATATATGCTTAGTTCAGCTATGGTCTTGGGGGTTTAATCAATGAGTTGTTAGCATAGTTTCACTAATAATAACACTCATAAGCCAAATTATCCAATTATTACAACTGATATATGTAAATCTCACTCTTTCACTGCTTCTTTAACTAAAGTTGTCCACTTGCTGTATGGAAAGACGAGGCCTGAACAATAGAGTCTGATTACTTTGCTGGGGAAAGTATACCATTGATGTTGAAAGGGATGCGTTGCTAGGAGCGGTCAGGGAGAAACAAGAGCTGGAGCTGTACCAAAATATCAAAGAGAGGGAAAGAACTGGTTCATGTCAGACAAAAAACTCTTAGTACTGATGGATTTTTTTCAGTTCCTCATTCTGCAAGAAACATCCAGCTGGGCAAGCGTTTATCAAGTAATATCTGTATTTGTCATGCTTAGATGCTTGTCAGCTTCATTCTGCTAAGGAAGGGGTAGATGATTAGGTCAAAATGAAGAACAGGGTAAGAGGTGTTGCTGGTGTACTCTTTTCATGCTTGATCCTTGTATGCTGGCAGAGACTGTCTCTTGGTCTAGAGAAGTTTTAAACCGACTTATGGGTTTAGAAGATGGTATTTGATGTCCCCTACTTTCTCTTTATAGCTTCCAGCAACTCAAATATCATTTGAGCATGTTCAATAATGCATGCAGCACTCTTGTGCTGCAGAAAGCATCTGGACAGAGTCTCACTGATGGGTCACAGGGAAACAGGCAAATCAGTGACTGTGTACTCTGGGCAGTCATTTCAGATCCAAGGCCTGCAAGGAACTACTTTCAACTTTTTCATTTGAATCAATACTAGTTCATAGTTAGAATCATTCCTCTTATGAATGTTGCAGGTACGGTGAATGCACAGAAGGCTTCCTGAATAGTAAGTAATGATTTTTATATTCTTTGCAAATGTTCAAAAGGAGTTGAGTCATCTTGCATTGGCTATGTACAGATGAGCACCTTAAAAACCTAATAGGACAGATGTGTATTTAGCCAGAGAATGAGAAGGCTGTTTCATAGGTCACAAGCCATGGCCTTTCATAGTAACTTGCTAGTACTGAACAAGTACATGACTACTGAGAAAGTGCATAGCTTGCTATACAGCTTTGAAAGACTGCAGACAGATTTAATAGAATGAAGTCTGCAAGACTAATATGTATGTTACCAATATTTATACTAGTTATACTATACCTACTAATTATCCATGGAGGTGTAGAATTGTGTAATGAATCTACTCCCTACATGTGAGTTTCTTCATCCAAGAAGACATCTGATAACACCAATTCAAAATCCAAATGTATCCAAAAATGCAGAGTGTGTTGATGTTGGGGTAGGCGCAAAGGGACAAGACGCAAATGCAAAATTAGGTGTAGAATAAATGACAATGTAAGTATAGTCTGTATGATTACAGACTCTTTCCAACAGACTGCAAAGAAACATATTTCATCATATCAAAAATGTCATTTTGTTGTGATATGTGACAACAGGAATTTTTCAATGGCATCTGATCCTGTTCAGGCCTTCTAATTTCAGCATTTGGTTGCTGGTGAGATCAGAAGACTGATTTTTTGATGTACAGACCACTCAGAAAAGAGTGCTCAAAACACTTCTCATTTCTGAGTTTTCCTTTCTCCACACTCTGTTGGAAGGGCTATGACTACAAATTGCATCAGTTAAAATTTTGACTAGATAAGCTCATATTATTCCTCCCTAGAGCAACTGTTCCATGAAATTAATCTAAAGGTAAAATGCCTTGGTAAGGTGTCTCCATATTTAAAGCCAATTTTGATATTTGTTGTATAACTTTTTTAGGGAGCTCTCACACTCTATTGCCCCAGGAGCCACTGATTGAAGAGGGGCTGGATTCATCCCCACTCAATTTTTAGTTAGAGAAATCATGGCAAAGATTTTTGCTGTAAGCAAACAGCCCAAGGTGTATTTTATTTGAGTTACAGCTTCACTTCCTTCAGAAAAGCATTCGAGGTCAGAGAAAAGCTGGAAAAAAGCTGAGATCTAAGGACATGATAGAGTGGCTGAAGGAAGCACTAATTAAAGTGCTTGACATTTCTTCTTAAAGGCTGTTTTAAGTGCTCAAAAAGCCACTGCTAAGAGTTAAACCATGTTTCCAAGGAAGAACAGTGATTAAGTTCTGCGTTTTTTGTGTGACCTACTGGTTTTTATCTGCATTTGCATGGAAGGCAGCTGATTACAGGGTTCCTCCCTCTGCTCCCTGAGGACAGTCAGACAACAACTCACTGAAGCTCTCCTGGATATTTTGGTAGTAAAATGTAGTCTGTTTGCAGCTCTCTAGGCAAAAAACACATTATAAATCTCTTTAAAAAGTCCAAAATAATGGAGAACCAGCTGATAGTTTTGTAGACTTTTAACCTACTGCAGCTTCCCCGAATCCTCCCTGAATCCTGGAAGATGTAATGAAACAAGAATCAAACTTGACGAGGAGGCAGAAAAAGAAAATGGGGGTTGATGTTGGGTTTCCATCAGGAAAAAATGTTACAAGAAGTATGCTAGTAAGTTTTTTCAGAAAGGTCTTGTTTTGTGTATGTATTAAATACCTTTAAAATGAAGTGATTAAAGAAACAGGCCTTCTTGCAGAGCAATTAATTTACTGGGATTAGTCTGGAACCAGAGACAACTGGGGAATTTGAAATATCTACATAAGATTTGTGCAAAGGTACAGGATAACAATGATGTCTAGCATCAGTGGACTTGAAGATTCTCTCACCACAGGGAAATAAACTAAAGGACTTGTATGCTTTAGAAAATGATATTACCTGTCACTTTTCAGAGAGAATCTGGGAAAATGCAAAAATCTCACTTCTCCTCGATGTGCAACTGGTAAGTAAAATGCAAAGTCATGTTCTGAGTGAAGTATTATTGCGCTATCAGAAACCAACAACACTGCTTCATTTGCATTGCAATTGTGCACTGAGCATTTGTCAGAAGTATGTCAGCATAAAATAAATGTTTCTGAGAAGGGTGACAAGGCTTTACCTGCAAGTGACTATAGCAATGCTGATTTTCTTTTTTTTCTAGAAAAGGTACATGTATAAGAATGCATGAAAAGAGTTTTAAACACTGAAAAAAAATGCCGTAGTAAAATATGGACTGGCTAGCTCAGGAGTATTAGTCCTTCAATTTCTTGAAGAAAGCTCTATCTTCTTTTAGTTCTCATGTCCATGTCCCTCGTCTTGTTGTGTTCTAGAGGCTATTCCAGGTGGAACTTAATAATTATTATATCTTAGGAGTGCTCCATGGGTCAACTCAAGGCAATTTCAATTTTTCTCATCACAAGTTCATTGAATAAATGAAACACATCACAGCATTTAATTGAACAGTGAAATGTATGATTATATAGAGTGTCTGAGGTTGATTTACAAAAACACCAGACAAGGCAGGTATTAAAAGTTGCCATTAATTATAATAAACTTCATGGAAGAGGTATATTAAAACTCATGGTTTGAGGTATAAATCTTTATCTATACAGTACCTATGGGAGATGTTTGCTTGATGCAGCAGTTTTCTTTCTTATCTGAACACTTATGCTATCATTGATCTGCAAGATAAAGGTTTATGCTGTTGTCTAACTGCTGATGGGTTAAAGGACTGACATGTATTCAAATCTGATTTCAGGTGACACTGATATACTTTTGTCTTCTGTGTTACCTATCTTTGCTCTTTTCTACCAGTGGGATCTTTCAGGGAGATGAAAATAAGGACTAAAACCCACTCAGTTTCCTGTGTTCTAACTGATTTCTTACAATTGAACAGTCAAAGCACACAGCCATACATATGGGTAAAAATTATTATAGATATTCTGTGACAATCTTAAAAATTCCCAAGCTTGTCATTAAAATTATCAGAATTTCTCATCACAATTAATTTTTGTTGCAAGAAAGTTAGAACAAAATATCTAATTTGTCATTTTCCAAAGGGCTAGAACTCCTTCTGATTTGTAAGCTGGACATTATCTTGACAACAAATACTGATAGGAATTCCAGTTGTTTCTCCACTGAGAAACAGGACGGCTCCATCTCTCTCAGGTTTCCATCAGAGACTGATTCCATATTAGAATATTCAATAGTCCATATTATTTGAGTATCTCAGAGGTAAACTGGCTGTACTGACAGTAAGTACACAGGATACAGTTAAAAGATCAGAAATAAGGAAAGAGTCCCCTTTCCAGGGACACATTTTGCTTATAGTGTTACAGTAGCCAAAAACTTCTGGTACCCATCCTCCCCCAGAAAGGATGATAATGTTGATGTGCAAATGGACACAGAGATCACCACAGTCCAGCACAAAGTCCGCTTTGGGTTTGAAACACCTACCGGTACCCTGGCTGTCTATTTATAGGCTTCTCAACTAAAACTTCAGAAACTGAAAAACTGAAATCCAAGTTAAGAAATACTTACTAGATACTAGATTCTTTTTCTTTTTCTTTTTTTTATGCTGAGAAGGTAAATAAATGATAGCTTTTCAAGAACATTCTTAGATTTTAAAAATGTATATTTTGGTTGGTAGTTCTTAGTGACTTTGATGACATACGCAGTAACTGTTTCTTATTTACTGAGACATTTTAGCTTTTTTTCAAAGGTATGAAATTAACTATATTTCTTTTTTGCTGATGGAAAAGCCAGGGAGTTTTTCTCCTTAACATTATCTTTTGCTTCAGCATCTCATTTTATTTTACATCCCAGAGTAACTAAGCTTGTTAGGGAGTTTCAGCCAGACCAGCCAGATGCTCCTAACTCCCATAATATTTTGTGAAGTCCTCATGTGGAGCCTTGAATAATATGCAGTGTTCCAATAAAACCAAACTGATCCTGTAACACCAAACAGATGATAAATAAAAGACAGAGGAAGGGAGTGAAAATTTGGCACCTGAGTCATGACAATCTACTTACATTATTGCTCACATTTTCATTTCTACTACTGGCTCCAAATGTCAGTTTGACTACATGAGTTTTTATGCAATATTTGATTCTGTGAACTTGTATGGTTAAGGCAAAATTTGTAACCTACAGTTAATTGTATTCAAATAGTTTTGTTTTTTTTTTAATATCTTCAATAGTAGTCTCAAGCAAGAATTTTTCCTTAGGAAGGTGAGATAGTAGTAGCTCAATATAAGACAGCTATTTATCCATCAATGGACCATATGCATCCCAGCCCATCTGCAAGAAGTGCAGAGCATCATCTTCATCCATGAAAAGGACGAATTTGGAAATGGAGTGCATTGAAAAAGCCAAAAAGCACTGCTACAGACCAGGGAGAGTCAGATCTCTGATGAGCCAGGTCCACTCATGAGTCTGATGGGAACTTTGCAGATGTATTTTGTATGAGATACATTTTGATGAACACCTATTGCTCAGGTCGAGGAAATGAAGTGGAAAATTTTAAAGGTAATATGCTAAATAGGCAGCTAGTAGGTCTGGGCACCAATTTTTTTTTTTTGTTTGTTTCATTTCCATTCACAAATATGCATGGAAAATGCTACCGTCTGTCAATGTGATTAGAATTAGTTTTTAATACTGCAGCTGGCTTCTGCCAGCATCACAGGATTTGCATCTGATTTTATGTTGATTTAAATTGTTTCATAATCAAATAGATGGGTAAAAAGTCCATACACAAGTTCAACTTGATTAGGATGTTAAAAAAGATTACTATGTACCTTCAATGAATACTTTGCTGAAATGTGATGTGACTGTGCAGCCTCAAAAGCTGCATGTCCATTGCCAGTAGCAGGCCCTGAGTGGTGTGCTAAGATGGACAGGCCTCAAGACTGAAGTTTTTCAGGCTTGTTCTGTCTTTCTCTAATTGGACAAGGTTGTGATAAATTTGTTTTACTTTTGTTTACTTGCGCATGCTACGATGCTTTCTACACCTAACAGCAACTTGCAGGTATTTTAGGCAGTATGTGATATTTATGTCTCTTATTACAATGACAATGTGACAAAACCAGTCCTTGTAGGACAGCAGAAGACTTGAGAAGCAGAGATATAGGATGTGGTGTAGAGATGTAAGCATGGGATAGCAGGTGGGGGGTCCCAGTTTGCCCTGCAGACCCCATAAACAGCTCACCTCCTGTCTGTAGAAGAAATACTGATCTGCAGCTGGAAAAAAGTGCTTTTAGGGGTAGCAAGAAAGTAAAGAAATAATATTTCACACAAGTAAAATATAGCATATACAGCAAATTAAGATATCACCTGTAGACTACAGACAGTGAAGATAAAGGTGTAAAAGGGCGGTAGCTAGCAGGAGGATTGACACCAAGTGGATTATAGAGCAAGGAACAATCAACATCATCACATTCCTCCCACTGAGGTAGGCCAGGTGTTGACAAGCATGCCACCACAGCCACAGCCATGAGGAGAGAAACTTTAGAGTGATGGTGGCCTAGAAAGCTTGAATACAGCATTGGGAAAAGGGATAGGAGCCACATCTGAGTAAAACAACCTAAACTGTATTGCTCTTCTTTTTCTGCAACACTCTTGATCTAAATTCTGAATGTTTAGATACTGACATTTCAGCTATATTCATAAATTATTTGGTTTATTTATGTACAAAATGTGCTTCTTCTTTGCCCTTAAATAAGGTTTTAATGTAAAAGCCTTAAAACACTACTTTATAACATAAATTCTGTAAACCAAAAGGTAAAATCAAGCATTACATTGGTAAGAAAATAAATAGCTGCTAAATCTAAAACTGGAAAGACAAATAAGATTATGAGAAGAACACCAAGAATATGCAACTGTTCCATACTTATCAATCAAAACAACATGTATAAAGGCTTTTGTTGAAAAATAACATAGAAACTG
This sequence comes from Sialia sialis, assembly GCA_009812075.1. Classification (NCBI taxonomy): domain Eukaryota; kingdom Metazoa; phylum Chordata; class Aves; order Passeriformes; family Turdidae; genus Sialia; species Sialia sialis. Next base: position 3,807,943 of record VRYO01001878.1, read on the forward strand.
CCTCTTATCCATTCCAAGTTTGTCTGTTCACACAATTCTTTCCCTCAGTACTCTCTGTCTGTTGAAGACTTGTTCAACTCCTGAAGACCATTTAAGAGACTGGCAGATGTGGAAATGTTAAAACATTTGTTCACACTTACACTCTAATTTTCAAGAAAACTCATTATAATATTTAATATCTGGCTCTATCTGCAAAACTGTCTATGCTTTCCTCTAATGTTTATTATGTTCAAACATTTAAATATGAGGGTGGTTTTGCATAAAATTAATGTTGAAAATAAATAGTAAGCATTTCAGATATGTTTCTCTAAAAATTATCTCAACCAAAGAGAAATCAGACTACATGGAATTAATAAATCTTTTCAGTCCTTTTCCACCAATTTCATATTGCACAACATGAGAACAAGGATATATTTGGCTTTGTATTTTGTGCCTTTACAGGAGGCATGTGATGGTAAGTACAACTCTAAAATGTCAGTGCTGTGAAAAAACATTTGAAACACACAAATCAGGAATTAATGAGGGCTAAAAATTTAATGAAATTTGGATTATGTTATTTAAATAGTTCATAACTCTATCAAAAGTGTTTAAGTTGCTTTGTTTAGATATGATTAATTGATTGAATTAACTTACATGCAACAAAGTAATCATTAATAAAATACAGTAACTTAAGATCACAGATTGAAAGAAGAGTTGCAAATTGCCTTTTCTGTTTTAAGTGCAGGAGAAGAAAATTAAAACCAAAGCACTATCATGAATTTAAGATAACAGGTCTTTACCACAAATAGATTTTATTCTGGGGATTCAGAATGCCACACTATTATAGTCTGGAAATTTTTGTCAGATTTTTCCTCATTGATTCTCACAACACACGCAGGGCATCAGTTGAAGGCAAGAAGGAGAAGGAGGGTCAGACAGAAAGTAAATGACCAGCCCTGAGACATGCAGAATCTCTGAAAGGCCTGGATTAATCTGGATTCATTCCACAGGCTTTCCTGGATTCATCTGGAGTTACTAGACAGGTTTAAATACTTAAACGGAGAAGTGAGGAGTTCTGGTTATAATTTTTACACTCTAGTTAATTACAGTTATTATCATAATCATAACAAATCTTGCGGCCCTGGATGGTAACAGGCCACAGTGTAAATACTGTGTCTAAATACACAGTCTAAATACAGTCTAAAGGACTTGTGACTGAGTTTTGCCAAGTTAGCTCTCTCTGAACTGCTCCTGACCTGTTTACAGATTGACTTTACTTGGTTTAGCTCTGGTTGGAGGGGGAGCATGACTGTTGTTTTCTTTTTGTTTTCATAGGAATGTATGGTAGCACCATGGTTTCAGTCTTGAAACCTTGTGACCTTAAAAACTTTGAGACCATAGGGTGCCCATAATATCAGAATAAGGGGTAGAAAATGGTTGTGAGTGATAATTGCAATCATATTGTTATTATTGTTATTCTATCATTGAAACTGTTTTCCATATTCACATACATTCTTTTCTTCTAAAATAAAAAACTTTCAGACTATTAAGATTTCAATAATACTAAAAATAATATCTTTTTCCTTATTGTCTATAAAAAGATTCTAAGTTTAGCAGCAACAATGCCATATAGTAAAATAATTATGCAGATTAATTTACTGCGTCTACTTTGAAAACAAAATGTGATGGGTAAAGAAGTACCTCACATACCTCTGATGCCTGAAAGATGTTATGCTATCTTCCATGCTATATCTAGTTCATCATGTAAGTTATGGTTATTCAAATTTACATCAAACTTTTATGGTTTAACATAGAAATATAAGCAAAAACTCATTCTGAAACTAAAAATTTGTGTCTCAAACTTAGAAATATTAGGGAACCTAATTAACTTACTCAAGTTAGATGGACTTAAAATAAGTCTTCTAGATGGAGACTGGGTTTTTTTGTATGTGAAAGCAGAGAAGACAAAAAATATATGTGCCAAAAAAGAAAAATTGCTAAAATTAGTACTAAAAATTAAATATCAGACTAGAGGAAGAGCAGTAGCAGAATTTCTCAAGGTCTAATCTAGCAGACCTTTAGGTTAATGAATTTGGCACAAAAAAAAGCCTTGATGAAAAATGTTTGTCATACTAAATTAAGAGGCAAGTAAATATGGAGGATACCTTGCATATAGTGAAGAAAGTATATTATGATCTTGAGGACTACTATAATAGAACTCAACAACATGAAGCTTTATGAAGAGGAACTAATAAAAATATTTCTCACCATTGCCTGTAAACTTATCAATTTGCAATTGGTTAGAAACACAGAAGTCTGATATGGTAGCAGCTTCCTGTGATATTAAAAACTGTCATTATGATGGACTTATGAAAAGTAGATGTGATTTTAAGTGTCTTATGTGGGAAACTGTGTGCTGTTGGACAAAACACTAGTTAGAGAATTTGGGGTACAATATCCCATAACAACTTGATTACGTGTATTAAACAAAACTGTACTGAAATAGAAAGGGTTGTGAAATAAAATAAGCAGATAATCCAGGTAATGAAGACTCATTGAGAGAAGGCTTACAAAGTTTTTCTGCACTAAACAATTTAAGTCCTAAGGATACAACTAGAAGAGGAGGGAGGAATCACAAAGCATTTTAATAAAATGGATATTTGCTGGCCAGGAACAGAAAGCTTCTTTATGCTGGAAAGTTTTTAACCATCAGGAAGGTGAGCTGTAGACTAGATTCCTATAATGAGTCATTTTCTTGAAGATCTGACTAGTTTCAGGTGAAACATAGTATTTTATTACAGTGGTTTTCTGATTTTTCTTCCTTCGATCATGTATTAAATGATCTGCTTTGTTATTTTTGCTTGTAGTTTCATACTTTTTTCAGGTCTCCCTGTTTGTAGCATTAAAAGGAAATTGTATTTGAGAGAAGAAATATGTCACACACACACATCCCTCCCTAGCCAATGATATGGCATATATTAGTAGTGTTACTTACATGTCGGTATTATTAAGAATGATAAGGGTTTTCCTCCATATTTTCCACATCCATTGCAAGTTCAAACCTGTAATCTGCACCACAGTTGAACTCAGACTAGGATCAATTCCTTCTAAGTGTTTTATGTGGAACTTTTTGCTCCTTTAAACTGTGCCTCCAGAAAGTTTTTGGAATATCTCTTAGTACCATTATTCCCCTTGCATGCACAATGAGTCAGCTCAGTATTTCCTTATTACAGTGAAGAAGAATAATGTGAAAATTGATGGATGACTAAGAAATATTCTTAGATCTAGTTACCTTTATATAATGTGTCCTTAGGGAGCTGCAATTTGCATTATCTTGCAAGTTTTACCTATTCCATTAACTATGTCTTCTTACTCATGCTTATGGGGTCCCCATTGTTCTATCTAACAGACTTTGAGGGTTGATGCTAATAAAATAATTTAAGGATCCATGCACTTTTCACATATACAGTAATTTCACACTCATAAGCCACACCTGGTTATAAGCCGCACTTCCAGGTAGCTGGGAAGACCAGGGAACTTATCCATAAATAAGCCCCACTGGGTGATAAGCCGCACTTTTTTTTTTTTGCAAGTGAGGCTCCATGTGCAACAAAGTAATGAGTTAGTAACAGCATCGTGCGATCACGGGGCTTGCTCTCAGATGCACAATTTGCAAACAGTTTTCACAGATCAGTGAAGCCTTTAAACGCAGCCCCAGGCGCCCTCCCCGTGCCACAGGCCCCGGTACTCCTGCCCCTGGCCCTGGCTGCTGCGGCTCCCTGCACCACATGAAGCTGGCAAAGCAGCCGCAAAGTGGCTCCGCAGCAAAGCAGTGGCAAAACGACGCAGCAGCAAAGCGCGAAGCCGGCAAAGCATTAAGGCGGCAGCAAAGCGGCTGCTCAGCGGGCTCGGCTTCACGTGAAGCTGGCAAAGCGGCTCCGCAGCAGCTCCCTCCCCAGCCAGCTCACACTTCCGGGTTGGCATTTTGCCAGAATTTGTCCATAAATAAGCCACACCTGGTGATTAGCCGCACTTCAGGGATCAGCTCGATTCATCACTGAAATAGGTGTGGCTTATCAGTGTGAAATTACTGTATAAAAGAGATCCATTACAAGTTATCATATAAAGCTTGTCATAAACTTCCTCTTTCAGCACCACTCTAGCTCTAAAGTCAACATACATATAACCTCTTAAGTAAATTTGCTCATTTTAAAATATTTGTCTTGGTTTCAGGATAACTGCTGCTATCACAGAAACTCATCTTACTCTGTCCACAAGTGATCTCCCAGTTCTCTGTCAGAAAAGGCACTTCTATGAATACTAAAATTTATTAATACTCCCATTAAAACTGAAGTAAGCTTTGCAAGTATGAAAGTGTGATTAGTCAAGAATTATGCAGAGAAATAGATGTTGTTCTCAGAGCTGTTCAAATATCATTTTCAGATCATCAGGACAGTCACATCTTAAAAATTTTTTAACATCATTCCATTTTTAACTTCAAATTTATCATTTTTTCAATTTATGTCAAATAAGGACCTTCCTTAGGTTGATTGTTGTTATTAGTAATAATAATTTTATGCCATTATTGATAATTATTTATTGATATATTTTTGATATTGTAATAAGTATTTGATATAATTTCCATCCATAAAAGGCAATAATGTTTAATTCCATTACTTTTCACTGTCACATTATAAAGATTCAAATTGAGTAATTTTTTGATGAGCAAATGCTGCTTGTTTCCTCTTGGAAGAAGTTTCTTGTAAAAATCTGTTTAGTAGCTGTGCTCTGGAAAAACATCCAAAGGCCACTCTAAGATCAGGCAAGTTAGAGAGTTAGGATATGACTCAGATTTAGTTCTGCTGGTCAGCAAGGAAACTAAAGGCATGAAATATATACAAACTTTAAGATTCCTTTTCTCTGTCATACCTAGCTATTCACTACAGCTATAAAGATCAATTAGTGTTAGTGTGCCAGTAATAAAAAGCCTCACACTTCTCCAATGACAGAAAAAGTGTAAAGGTCCTTTCCCAAAAGTATCTCAACTTGAAACTTTTACCTAAAATCTGCTGCTGCTTTATCAAGCAGAAATTAATCTTGTGCCTTTCAGGCTCAGCTCTAACTATAGGACTACAAAAAATTGGCAGTAGAAGGCCAAGAAGCCAAAATATTGCGTGATATGCTGCTGTCTTCTTATCTTTAAGACTTGTATAATGCATGGTTGAATGATTTAAAGTCAAGCTTTATACCTAGATCCCAATTACTCTCCATATATAGTTTCCACCATTTCCTGTGGTCTTCCAGATGCTAAGTGAATTTTGCAGGTTTGTGAGACACGTGAAGACAATGAAACTCAAAGCCTGAAGTTTAGATGTAGAAAAGATTGGCCCAACAAGCTTAAGGGAAAAGCACTGGATTTATGATCTGATTTTTTTTTTAATTGCTGAGTTTTAAAAAAATAGAAGGCTTGTAGTTGGGAGAAGTATGGTAAATTTTTCCTTTTTTTCATCCTTTTCTTAACATGATCATTCTCTAATCCATTTTTTGCTGAACTTACAACCTGCCTTACATTTTTGTCTTGTTCTTATCGATTTTGTCCTGTATTATCTAAGCTGCTGAGTTACTGGATTATGGTTTGGCTCTATCTGATTTATTTCACATAACAGACAGATCAATTTTCAATTTGCTGTGTAAGATTCAGATCATGTCTTCAAAGCACTTTCTCTTTCGTATGGATACAAATGCATGCACTGCCTCAAAGCAGAGAAACTTAAACTAATGAGATCTACACTGAAATTTAAGAAATTTCTCTTACAACTTGATAAGTAGGGGTGGGTAAACTAGCATGAGTAAGAAACTAAGACTTTGTGTGACATACAGCAGGGAAAGTGCATTTCCAAGAGGAACAGTTATTTTAAGTATACCAATGAATTATTCCTCATCTCTTTTTATAGAAAACACAAGCAATCATAAAATTCTGAGTCTGGAAGGTGTTCAAATCTCTTTCAAAGAACAGGACCTCATCTAGAGGGTCACAAGGTCTTTCTCCAGACAGGCAGATCCATGTAGGCCTATTTCAGTCAATGCAAAACACTGAGCTATGCATTCTGGCTCTCCACTGACTTTGATCATAGGAACAGCTAAAATATAGATTAAGAACATAGTCACTATGATGCTTCTGTAATCACTAAGGCAAGAAAGGGAAAGAGAGACTTATCTTCAAAGAATAATTCTTATTTTCCCTGTAGAGTATCCATTTCTTTCAATTGACCACTGCAGCAATGGAAAGTAATTATTTTATTGATGTATCATATGCACTTCAGTACCTAAAGATAAAGCAATCAACTCTTCTGGCCACAGACCACGTCTTTTATTGTGCTTTGCCTGTTAGGATAAAAAAAAGTTCTCTCTAATCAGTTTTCTAACTTTAGGTACACTTATCCAGGCAACATGACACCATTTTAAATGACTGAAAAACCTAAATGTTTCAAAGGACCCTGCTTGAATTTGGAAAGGCATTCAGAAATGTTTACAATTTTGATGGAAATCTGTATTCATGGATAACATAATGGAAAGATCCTGAACATATTTCATTTTACATCCACAGGCTCAAGTTGTAATAGTAACTGGGCTTTCATTTTGGAATTTTGATGCAACTGCTGCCTGGAATAAATGTGAAATTAATCGCAGCAGATGGTCTCTGCCTATTCCTGGTGGGTGGATTTCTCTCTCATATATTTTCCAGAAAAAATAACTCTAGGAAAGAAGCATCTCCTAATAACCAACAGTCGTCAAGTGGGAGCAAAACACTGCTACGCTCCACTCTGGGGTGACTGTGCTTCAGAAGTATAGCACTGGGAAAGCTGAGCACAGCAAGAGTCTGGAATCAGAGACTCTAATAAATGGTAGATTTCTACATACCCAGTCATAGTAGTAAAATAATCATTGTGGGCTGGTAGTTACAACATTGTGTTTCATTCTGGTCTCTGGTTTTTAAAATAATGCTCCTTTATTGCACATTAACAATAGCTCTGTTACATACTCCCAGAAGGAACAAAAGGATGATGTAAGGAATTAAATTAATAGGAAAAACATAGACTGGAAAAGAAAAATATGTGATTTCTAAATAAAATGTGTATCACCCATCTCCAGCCATCAGTGTGCATTCATGATCTCAATTTGATTATTAATTTTTTCAGAAATACCTCAGTCTCACAAACGACATATTTTTGTGTTCAAAGTGCATGATTTCTCATTTCAAAATCAAAATGTGTCAATAATAGCTGATACTATTTGGTAATGTGCTTATAAAACATACTTGTTTTTTACATAATGTATTCCTGCAGTCCAGCTTATTTACTACAAGTAATTGTTTCCAATTTGGGTTGGGAAGAACATGCTATTTTAGATAAGATTCTACCACTGAGATTTTAAAAAATCCTTGAAACATTGTGCATGTTTGGTATTTATGAATTAGTCAGGTTTTGTTGGAAAGGCACCATTGGCCTTTAAATATATAAACAGTTGGAAAATAGCCATAATGATTTAAGAACTTGACAAACAGCTTATTCACAACAAGGATGGAGCATCTCACCTACAGGGAAAGTCTGAGAGAACTGTGATTTTTCATCCTGGAGAAGAGAAGGCTTCAGAGTGACCTGATTTCAGCCTCCCAGTACCTGAAGGGAGCCCAGAAGTAAGAGGGAGAGGGACTATTTATGAGGGCATGTAGGGACAGGACAAGGGGGAGTGGTTTCCATCAAAAAAAGAACAAGTTTTGATGAGATATGAGGAAGAAATTCTTATTTTGAGGGTGGTGAGGCAGCAAAACAGAGAAGTTGTGGGTGCGCCATCCCTGGGAGTGTTCAAGGCCAGGCTGGATGGGGCTTGCAGCAATCTGGTCTAGTGGGAGGTGTTTCCTGCCCATGGCAGGGGGTTGAAACTAGGTGAGCTCTAAGAATTCCTCCAACCCAAATCATGCTCTGATTCTATGATATAGGTAGGAGATGAATATATATATAGCTGTTTACATGTCTATAATAACTTTCATCCTTTCATCCGTCATGGGCAAATTAGTATCTGACAATATGTTACACTGATTCACATCTCTATTTTGATCTTTTCATAAAACGGGTGTAATACAAAGGCTCTTTATTTTCACTCTGATTCAAAGACCCCAATTTATGCTATTTTATTAGCTTATTGCAGCAGTTGCATGAATGTGTAAACATGTTTTGAATATTTCACATATCTGGTGATTTAAAGATTTTGAATTGGTAAAAAGCTATTTAACAAGATCTAAAGAGAAGTCTAATCTTGCATCACTCGACTCAATGAGATGAGTGACTGAAGGCTTTCATTCATCTCAAACTGCATTCTGGCAAATGTTTAGTTTTTATATCTATCTCATTTTGGCACACATGTATACCACTGGTTCAATTTGAATCTGGCCATCAGTTGCCTCAGGTATGAGCAAGGTTTTTTTTCAAAGTAGCAAATGCACTGTTTATAATTCACAGAAATCTTCCACATACCGTTCAACCTCTTGTTCACATATGTATAAAATTACTTCTAGAGGCTGTTTGACTAATCTACATAGTTTCTCTTCATAAAGATGTAGAATTTATTGAGCTTTCCATTGTAAATGTTCTGTTCAATTGAACATACTTTTAAATTACAAATTAGCTCTTTCTGTCCACAATTCTGAATAGTCCTTATAGTAATATTTTATTCATAGTTAAGATGAACAAGCAATTAAGGCTTTGGAATTTGACACTCATAGCTAATATTTTCTAATGTTCAAGTAGATTCAAATAAGGTAGTGAGTATAAAATGATAGTGTAGGCAAAGGAATAGATGACTGGAAGCTGATAACCCTGAAGACTTTGAGTAGTTTTATTGCAATTTCTCTATGCTGCACAGCTGTGTGAAAGTAGCAAAGATAATCATATTAGTATATGGGAAATAAACACAGCACATGACAGACAGTATAACTCATTCTTTTGCGTAAGGGGGAAAGGTCATTGTGAATTATACAGTCATCACAAACCTGGACATATTTCAAAACAACTGTCAGCCATTGTGTGAGAATGTTATGTGACTCCAGGAACAGGGTTAATTCAGGCTAGAGCAACACTTCATAAACAAATAATCACAGTCACCTAGATAACATTTCTTCTTCTTCTTTAACATCTTGATTTTTTCCCACATCATTAGACAAATTGTAAGGATTATTTTTTGAGAACAAAATTCTCAGTTTTTTCCTGCAATACTACAGTAACCACCAAGGAATCAAAGTGATATTTAATTTTTATAATTCTCACATTATTTGGATTTTTCATATGACAATACATTGACCAGAAATATAATTTAGTACTCTAGACTAATATTTTCATCTTCTTTCCTGCAGTCATTTGCACTTCTGGATTTGTAAATTATCCTTGCAGAATACTAAACTTTGTGGGGATCAAAGGTGAAGCAAAGCCTACTTAAAAACTTAAATTTTGAGTGTTATCATACTGTATACCCAGTTCTAAAGGCACAGAAATAATTAACAGTAGTGCAGAAAAATGTCATAAGTATAATTCTTTGAACTAATTTTTAATTCATGCCTTTCTAACCTAGTTAAAGCTTACACAGTCATACATAGTAATAAACTCACATTCTGTTGCTCCTTCTGTGCTTCCTGAATTAAGTTTTTTTACAATAGGAAGATCTTTAAGATTCACTTAAGCACTTTAAGCAGTTCACTGTAAATCACAATTTTTCCTCAGTTTATTGCAGTTTGTTGGCATTTCTCATTATCTTTGCCCCATGAAAGTTAGATAAAAGTAAACACAATTATTCTGGAATAGCTGGTTTCTCAGCTTTTTGCATTGACATAATAATGGCCTTTCCCACTTTTCCTGCCCACCAATTTCAAAATTTTCAGGGCCCTCAGAATAATCTCCATTTTTTCTCTTGTCCCATTTTGCTCTTATGTGGACAAGATCCACATTTTCAAAGATGGTCAGACTAGGCTTTTACCAGTCACTCTCCAGAAATCAATCATTCATGAGGTCTTTGATCCTACAAAGTGCAAGCTCATTGTTAACGGAGAATATATTTGTGGAGTCTATCCCAGAACCTAAATGCTGCTATCTGCAGTATTACTTTTCTGAAATTCAGATTTGTATGCATGTCTTTTACAAGCCTGGGGAAAAAACTTCAGATTTCATATGACCTACTGTTACTATTGTTCAGGTGGGGAGACTTTACAAGCACTTAGTTGTTCTAAAGTGTTCCATTTATGATAGAAAAAGGGTTTTTTTTCATTTTGCTTTGTGATATAAGGTGCTACAACTTCTTGACAGGCTGAATGAGCAAGAAGAGCTAATCAGTGCTTCTGCCCTTCTGTCCTCACAAAGGCACACTTTTACTGGTATAGCAGATGGATGAGTCCAGGAGGGAAAACATATTTTTTTTCTTTTTATTTTATGGTGTTTTTAGTTATTCCAAAAAGTAAAAAAACAAAACAAAGCTCTCAACTCCAATTTATAAAGAAAAAGTATTTTAGAACTTTATTGCCATTATTCTTTAATCATTATCTAAGTAGAAAGGACTTACAGCATTGGTGGAATTTGCTGCAGGCTGAAGTCTAAAGGACCCTGGCTGCTGAGCCCCAACCATTTACACTTCTTTATGCTTTATAGTAACCTGTTTCTTTCTTCAGATCAGTTTCTGCTTACTCTGATCAATCAAATCAACACAAAAACGTCATCACTCCAGCTAGCTCAGTCCCATCCATGTTCAATGCCAAGTAAAAGGCCCATCTTTAAGCAGTTATCAGTTTAATTCAAAGCAAAACTTTTTCTCATAAATTTGAAGCCACAGATAGCAGATGAACAATCAAACTCTTTTTTTTCCCCCTCCCTGGCTTATTTTAGCTTTTCTTTATCTCACCTCCAAGAAGGGAAAAAACCCAAACAGTAATACAACAAAATACACGAATTTTCCATGTGGTCACATTTTGCCGGTATTTAACAAAAGAATACAATGTTCAGCTTTTCTATTCAGTGCTCCTAAGTTCATTGCCAACTTCATTTGGCAATGTCCATGCTGTATGCCCTTTAATATCCAGGAAGTAGAATATATTACGGTGTGCTATGATTCAAAGGGATAAAAGTATCCATTATCACACCATTGGGGTTTTTTGGTAGAAATCTGGCCTGATGTCTTCAGCAGTTTTGTTTTGCCTTACAGACAGTAGAGCAGATTAGTCTAGACTGTCCTGCTGCAGTATATTTCAGGCTGGCTACACATAGGATACATCTGTTTTGCGGTCTGTTTTTACTCTGAGCCAGTAATGCAGCAGAGAAAAAGAAAGAAGCTTTCTTTCACAATCAAAAAAAACCCTAAAAAACTCTTTTATCATTTTTCTGTGATGTATACATACATAATGGCCATCTCAGTAGGAAGGAAAAACATTCTGAGCTACAATAAAAGAAAAGAAAATCAGCAGTCTGAAACAGCTTATGCAAGTAGATCAAATTGGTTTGCTTTTGTCTTTTTTTTTGTTTACAATCATCGTTTTTCTTAAGACTCTGTATATCAATGTCTGTATAATGTCATTTTTGTGTAGATTGCAAACACTGCTATACCTGAATTACTTGCTGCAAAACACACCAAAGTAATTGTTTGTATTTCTAGAATGACAATTCTTTTTCATTCCTTGTACAATTCCATTTCAGTGTAATGATTTGAGAGTGTTGACCAGAGCTGTCTCCTGATACCTCTTGAATAAGAAACATCCCCAAACATATGCTTTGTTGTGTACATGTACAGTGCACCATTTTCTAGTAGAACTGCATCCTGGGGGAGAGCCTGCCTCTGGAGGCTGTTCTAACTAAATTGGATTCTGCTGGAGGGCCTTTTTTATTTTGCTGTTAAGTGTAATGGGAAATAATTTCTTTTTAAGAGATATTTTTGGAAAGACTGCATATCTTGCCACAGCCAAAGCTGTTGTTCCACAGAGAACATGGGTGTGCAGACGCAAAGGGAGGCTGCCTTGGCACCCAGGAGTTAAATAAAGGCTGAAAGGCCTGCAAAGGTGCATAATATTCTCTCATAGACTAGAGCTGCAAGGTGGCATGCTAGAATTGCTATAGGATAGAGTTTATGATGATCTGTTGGCCAGACACACTGACATACAAATCCCTCTCATCTTTTTAAGACCTTGAAAGATCCTAAACATATAAATATGTTTTCTACTGACAATATTTTTTGTGTTTCCATTTTGGAGCAGGTCATCAGACTGGAGGTAGCAAACCTTGTCAGAAAATTAACTCTGCTTCTTACCTTTCTTTGATAAAACCTCCATGCAAATGCAACTAAAGATTTATTCAGACTTGAAAACATAGCACCTCAGTGCCCAGACCAAGATAAATCCATGGGCATAGAAATATTATTCATAAAGTGTGATTTTTTCACTTTAAGTTTGCTGAATCCCATTTTAAAACTAGAAGAAGGATTCTATGAACATAAAATATTGTCTTCTTTCAAGGTCTTTTCATTATTCCACACTGTTTCTAGATGACAAATATTCAGCAAAAAAGTTTTTGCCAGACTGCTATCAGAACCCAATTAAGATATTTTTCAGTATATTCAGTTGTGTCTTTATTATAATTATATTTTTTAAAATGTTCTCTAAGAATACATGTAGATTTTTTCCAGTTTTCCCTGTCGCATATATGTAAATATATCTTTTTTTCCCCTGTGTATTTAATTCTTCTGTCAACTGGAGCTCTCAATCTCCATAGACAGTGGTCCCAAATGGATGAGAACATCATCTGTATTTTCAGCTTCTGGTACAACTTTTGTGCAATTCTTGCTTTTCTGTAATCCTGTAATGACAGGACATCTTCTGCTTTCCGCCCATAGCTTGCTTATTCTTTGCTTGTCTGCAGTTCCACTGTATTATATCTCAATCTACACTTTTGTTCATGTCCTACATTTCCTTTGCCTTTTTTTGTCCTTGCCTTTTTCTATTTTTATCTCCTGTTTTTAATCCCACTTCATGTTCCCTTCAGAGACTTTCAAAATGTTACACTGACTTACCAGAAAATCCCTGCAGGGTTTCATTTTCTCACAACAACTTGGGAAACTCTTCATGCTGAATTCATATCACTTGAGAATTTCTGGCTAAATAGACAAGCTGTTGAAGGACTGAATGTGGAGAAAATGCAGGTAATGACTAATTTTAATCTGATTCTGTCAGATATTGTCTAATTATACACTAATGGATAAGAACAGAACCCCTGGCATGAAATCCCCAACGTCTTTCAGATAAATGAGGAAGCTCTAGTTACAGTTAACACGCATATCTATACTACCAAAACTGACATGAAGAGATCTTTTATTTTTCTTTGGGGAATTGCTTTGGGAGCTTCATCTCCCTATGTTATTTTCCACAGAAAACTCAAAAGTCTGACATTGTAAACAGCCTCTCTGACAGAGTAGTTGTGCATTGGTCCATCAGGAATACAAGGAACATCACCTTGAATTGCACACAGAGAGTGGCTTCGTAGAAGTTCTTCACTCCTATAACAATCTGTTGTGTTTCTTCAGTGTTCTAGTGTTTGGTTCAACATTGCTTTTTAGAAAATATCTAGGAAGATCCATTTGTATAAAAATACGCTTCTATATGTGTAACAAATTAAGATTTTAATTTTCTTTTGGAGCCACCTTACGTGTTGACAAATACAACTGAAAATAGCCTAAGGGACAAAAGAGAGGTATTTCAGAGATGAAGGATGTCATGTTTTTGTACATGGTCATGAAAAATAAAACTGTCATTTTATTTGCCCTTTCAAAAATACAGACATATTTTCTTCAAATTTTAAAGTAACAATTTTTAAAGTAACAATTTTATTATATCAATGGAGTTTTAGGGGTTCTGGAGAAAAACATCTTTCTTGCTTGGAAGTGAAAGCTGCAAACCCTAAAAATATGACTTTAACATTACGCTGAGTATTCTGGATGAGATTTTTATACAACAAATGATCAATAATTGTCATTCATGAGTTCCTGTGATTTGGTGCTTCCTGAATACCCTTTTATCTGACATCTAAGCAGTGATTTACTTCACTGACAAGTAATGTGGCCAGCAAAGTTTTGTGCATGTATTTGTCATTGTGATTGTAGGATTTTTTCCTTAGCGCTAACAAAACAAAAGTTTAAATTTTCCTTATAACTTCTGGTTATGTATTTTATTAAGCTTATGAAATTATGGGTTAGAAACTTTACTTCAGTCTACAGTCCAGTGGCGTATTTTTGAAAAAACTCTCAGACAATTAATTCAGATTTTCCTGAGTAATAAAATAAAAGCATGTAATGATTAGCATCTTAAAATACTAATGAGCAGTATTAACTGAGCAGAAAACCAAGATGAAAAAAAGTATCACGTCTTTTGCATACAAAACTTATTACTTTTATTGAACTGACCTAAGTTATAGATTTAGTCTCATATAACAGTATGTGAGGATTTGAGGAAAAATTGAATCCATCTAAAAGCTGTGAAGACTGTTAAGTAGATTCTCTGAAACAGAGATTTTCTAAAGGCTATATATTGTGCAAGACTAACAGGAGTTAAAGGGACAAAAATTGGAAGGGTTTTTCCAGTTCTTTTGACTAAGTATAGTCACAGAATAAGCTGAGTTGGAGGGGACCCCTCAGGATCATTGAGTCCAACTCCTTGCCCTACACAGGCCATCCCCATGGTGTCTGACAGCATTGTCCAAACGCTTCTTGAACTCTCTTAAGCTTGGTGCTGTGACCACTTCTCTGGGGAGCCTGTTCCAACAGTGTTCAACCACCCTCTGGGTGAAGAACCTCTTCCTAATGTCCAACCTAAACCTCTCCTGACACAAATGCAAGTCATTTCCTCAGGTCCTGTTGCTGTTCACTGCAAAACCTATTCCTGCTCTTTCCCTCACAAGGAAGTTGAAGACTGCAATGAGGTCTCCCCTCACTCTGCTCTTCTCCGGGATGAACACACCAAGTAACCTCAGCCACCTAACAAAAGCCTTCCCTCAAGGCTCTTCACCATATTTGCTGCCCTCCTTTGGACACTCTCTCATAGTTTTATATCTGTCTTATACTGTGGCACCCCAAACTGCCCCCAGCACTTGAGGTGAGGCTGCCACAGTGCAGAGCAGAGCAGGACAATCCTCTCCCTTGCCTGACTGGGGATGCTGTGCCTGAAGCATCCCAGGACAGGGATGGCTCTCCCAGCTGCCAGGGCACTGCTGACTCACATTTAACTGGCCATCCACCAGGACCCCAGGCCCCTTTCTCTATTGCAACCCTCCAGCCTCTCATTCCCCAGTCTGTACATCCAGGGCTGCCTCATCCCAGGTGCACAATTCAGTACTTGCCTTTCTTAAAATTCATAGAACTGCTGATTGCCCAATCCTTTAGCTTGTTATGGTCTCTCTGCAGGGCTTCCCTGCCCTCACAAAAATGAACAGCTCCTCCCAGTTTTGTCTCATTTGCGAACTTGCTCAGTAATATTTTCCAGTCCTGAATCCAAGTCATTCCTGAAGATGTTGAAGAGCACAGGGCCAAGGATGGAGCTCTGTGGAACCCCACTAGTTGATGTCACCCCATTCCCTGTAACCCTTTGTGCCTGACCCTTGAGCCAGTTGCTCACCCATCACATAAAGTGTTTATCCAGCTGAGTGCTGGACACTCTGTCCAGAAGGATCCAGTGACAGACAGTATCAAAAGCTGTGCTGAAATCCAAAGGGATCACATCAACTGCCTTCCTTGTCATAAAATGAAATCAGGTCTGAATAAAAAAATAGATCAAAAACATCATCATTCTGATGGCAGATATGAACATGTATATTGTAAATACTTGGCTTGCGTACACACTGTGTGAATATAAATCAATGGAGATGATGTTTAGAGAACTGGGTTTGGGGGACTCTCAGCTGATGAGGGGCTCACCATTCCTGGCACAGCAATCTTGTGGGAATGTGACATGATTACCCCACCTGTTCTGATAATTGCATTTTTACATTTCTAAGACAATTTGAATTGTAGGTAACCCAATTTCGCCTGGCTGCCTAAAGACTGCTTGACATTTGTGGTCAGAGATTAAAATTATTGTGAGATGCACATTTTCTTGGTGGTAAGCTACAGGTACTGTGTACTTGGACATTAGCCATAGTCTAATCAAATAGATGTATGGGGACTCATACATGGGATTCATCAGAGAGTTGCAGGCACCTATTACCAGTAGTCATCTACACTGAAAGAGTCATCCTACACTCCCTTCAGAGCTAGAGAGAAATAACCAGGACCCAGTGACTCTTACCCTAAAATGGATGCCTAAAAGAAGCTTGATAAATCACTATTCAAAAATGCTCATTCCTCTCCCGAATGTGAGTGGAGATCAGCTTGGTCATAAAACTTCTAAAGTTAAATAAAATGTATCCTACCTCTGGCATCCAATTTGCTATGGTCTTTTTTTATGGGATATGGTTATAGTACAGATTTACAGAATACGTCCTAAGGGATTTTTTTTTATTACTTTACATTTTTTATTTATACCTCTTAGCAGAGAACAAGGTTACTCTTACAGAAGACCATGATGGGTCTTTTCCCATCAGCAGCAAAGAACAGAAGCATTTGAAAGCCCCGGTAAATGCTACCCAGCATTTTCTAACAGGTAAGAACTTGTAGACAAATGCCAGAGCCATGAGTTATAGTAAGTTTGAGTTCTATAAAGTAGAATAAAACAAACTTTTACATTATTATTTAGATTGCCTTTTCCCCAGATAAATGCATTCCAAGTTCTTGGCCTACATATAGAAGCCAAAAAGAAATTGAGGATAAGAGCAAACAAACACATGATGCATGACTTAAAGGAAAGGTCAAAAAATTATTCTGAGCTTTTTCATCTGCAGAAAACTTTAATTCACTAATATTTATACTTTGACTCTTGACATCTGAGAAATTTTCTGGCAGGCAGTTCTGTTTGCATAGAGACAGGACTATTATCACAGGAATCAGAAGAGATGGTTAGAATTAGTTTTCTGCATAAACTCTCCTTCAAAAATTAAAGGTTTGGGTTTTATTTTAAATCTGGCAACAGAGAGGTTAGTAATTAAGATGCCAAAAAGAGAAAGCCTCAAGAGAGCACCTAGGATTTATTTATCTCAACATTTTAATTAACACTTCTCAGAAAGAACAAATCACAAATCAAAACAGGTGACAACTCTGGCTTATTCTGCAAGGATAAAATCCCCTTTTATAAAACCAGAAATTTGTTTATTGTATTCAAAGCTTGTCTGCAGCAATGACCTGAACCTGAGACAACTTTCTTCCCCTATTTCAAGTGCAAAGTTAGATCCAATGATTGCACTTGTGTCTTTTAAGGAAAAAACAAACAGCGGAAAAAGATCCAAGCCACAGACAGCTTTCCATCTTAGCAGATGACTTTTAGATGGCGTGGTTACAGATCAGGAGTTGAATATAAAAAAATAGTTATTGTACCTCACATACTAGTGTGTCAAATGTTTATCCTCTACCTTTCATTTTCTATAAAACTAGATTCTTTTTTAAAGAAAGGAATGTCAATAACCTACCTTACATTCAAAGTTTTGTTGTATTTTTTCTCTAAAGTTTGCAAACTTTAAAAATTTGTTTTGGTTACCTCTAAAGACTGATGCCTCAGTACCAGAGAATCAAGCTGATCTTTCCTGACTCCTAGTGACTGCATAAGAGGTTCTCCAGCTAAGCAATGCCTTTAAATGTTATTGATTTCACATCTTTAATGTTTCTGTTTTCTAAGCAGTCCTGCTTGTAAAAAAGAAGTCAAATATTTCCTCTTTGTCTCTAATAAAAATGACATTAAGTGATGAAATATACTGAAATGTGTCCAGTGTCTGAATCCGAAATACAGCTCGGAATATCTGCCAGTTGCTGTAGTTACTATCCATGCAGGTTACAGTAATTTCACACTGATAAGCTGCACCTATTTCTCTGAAGAATAAAGCTGATCCCAGAAGTGCAGCTAATCACCAGGTGTGGCTTATTTATGGACAAATTCTGGAAAAATGTCAGCCTGGAAGTACAAGCCACAGGAGGAGCAGGTGTTCCCTGCCCCTCAGCTCCTGGCGAGCGGCCGGGCCCCAGCTGCTCCCTGGCACTGCCTGTTCCTGCTCCTGCTCCCGGCACTGCCCGCTCCCGCCACTCCTCCAGCGCTGCCTGCCCCTCAGCAGCACCCCCACCCTGCCGAGCAGGAAAAAAAACAAAATAAAACAACAACAAAAAAAGAAGTGCAGCTTTCCACCCAGTGTGGCTTATTTATGGACAAATTCCATGGGCTTCCCTACAACCCAGATGTGCGGCTAATCACATAGTGCGGCTTATAAGTGTGAAATTACTGTACTTTAAATTAACTCTATAAATGTATTTAGAGCTATAACAAGATATCCAGCAAAGGAAAACTGTTTACAAATTCACATAGATTAAATATGTTTTGCTTCAAAGTGTTTGAAGTACCATTCATGTTCTCTTTCCAGAAAATACTTTCTCCATTTATTCTTGATATCCTTTACAACTCTAATCCAGATTCATATATTTTCAAATATTAAGAAATACATTTAAACTCATGACAAACCTTTAAATATTTTCCTCAGTCCAGGTACTGGTCAATGCTGCCAAAACCTATTCTGAGGTTTGTCCAAGGTCATGATTTGTAGGCCTTTTGACATTGACACCCTTTCGAGCATGGATCTCAGAGTGTCTTTGTGGAGACAGTGGAGTGAATTTATAGAAGTCTCTGTAAGGTACAGGGTCTGCATGGTGTGAAATAGGAGAGATTGGCAAAATAAGGATGAGAAAATAGATTCCAAGATATTCTTACTTTAAGGAGTTGTCAAAAACAGCTTGTGCACTTTCTAGGTATCTCTATATTTTGTAGGAGAAGATTTTCTTTTTTAATTTTATAAAGTGTTGTGATGAACTAGGAAAACTTATGTTGTATCTTCTTCCCTTTCATAGATGATCCACAAAACCCTTCCCAGCCTAACTTCTCAGTGACTTTTCTCTTAAAATATTTTAAGTCTTTTTAAAACAAGACAAGCAGAAAAAAACCACAGTAGTTTGTGGCTGAAATTCATAAATGATAGGATAGTGATTTTGATAAATCAGTTATCAGCAGATATCCTCTTCCTGGTCCAGACATAAGCAAGAAATATGTGGAAAGTTAGAAAATATGTGTTTAATCAGATCTTTCATTAATACATAGGGCAAAATATAGACAACCTTTAGGCACAGATTTTTTAAACTGAACAATTATCAATTGCTCCTACATTATCTTTAATAGCACAAACAGAAGTGTGTTCATTGAAAGACTCCACTATTTACATGTTAAAAGGACTACTGGAATAAAATTAGTTGTTCTCCACACTTCATTAATTTCTCAATAAAATGGGAAGTGCAGTCTTTGAATGGCTGGCTGATTCAAAAGAGCATGCAATTATTTTAAAAATAAGAGTCCATAGAGAGAACGTAGTAGCACAATCGAACCAAACAGGACAATATGCCGTTGATTTTTGACCTTCTAATGTTCCAGGTTGTCAGAAATTTTTGAAGTGACCTTTTATGCTACAATATATTTGCCATTTTTTGTGTCAGCCTCTGATTTTTCCACCATGTGAGTCACACGACTACTGCTAATGTAAACTTTTCACCTGAGTAATTGATTTATGCTCGTGCCTGCATACACACGCAGAAAATAGCAATGCTTTGCCAATACTGAGAGAATGAGAAGTGTGTTGTGTTACAGATTACAAGTCTCTGTTCCTCTTCATTATTCAAACCCACATTTGAAAAACATTTTGCATTTCAGACAAAAAGAGAAAATAATCCTCAAAGTTCAAAACCAAGACTCTACTATTTCCCTTCTGTATTTTTAATGTACTTAGAAGACATGAATTTCCTTTTCAAATTGAATAAAATCCTATAGTAAATGTCCAGTTGTCTCTAGAAATGTGTATTATTTACCTTAATTTCTTCACTGTGCAAATAAAAATTTCAGTCTTTCAATTCCCAACTTCTAGAGACTTTTCAATCATTAATAAATTGCTTTCAGAAGACTATCACATTAATTCTTTGAGGCAAAAGAGGTTGGAAGGGTATGGGATAAAGAATTTAAATTAGGCCTCTGACAGATTTGCAGAGGCAATTTAAAACCAAATTGTGAGGCTCCAGCTTCACATGTTCACTCCTGTGAGAGGTATTCAATCCAATTGAGCTAGGCTGAAAGTATTCCAATTCACAGGAGATCTTACTTTGCTATGTAAGAGCCTGGTCCCTTACTCTAACCCCTTCTCTACTGTCCTGGGTTGGTGTTATGTCTACCCCTCTCCCTGCACCTCCCCCTCCCCACCGCCCTGCTGTCTGCAAGGACCTGCCGCGGTTGCGCGATTGTGGCTCCTCCCCTGCTGCTCACTGCTGCTTGGCTTCTGCCTGGCTTGCTTGGTTGCTGCTTTGCTGCTGCTTGCTGTTTTTCTCCCTTTCCCCCACTGCTGCTGTCCTGGCTGCTGCTGCCCCTGCTGCTGCTGCTGTTTTTTTCTTCCCCCTCCCTTCTTCCCCTCATCTCGAAGATCTGCTCCGGCTCAGGACAGGGACCTGCAGAGACTGCCTCTGGAGTCTGCCAAAGAAGCTTT
>VRYO01001878.1:3840329-3879076 GCA_009812075.1 Sialia sialis
GTTAAAAATAACAAAACCATTATCATATAATAACAAATTAGCTTTGAAGATGGATCCTAAAGATTTTTCAATATATGCCACTTTTATGAATCTAATAAGGAAAAATAGAAGACATGCATTAAAATTTTGATTTGCATCTGAAATTAGAATAAGAAAGTAGTATGTAATATACCACAATTGTCTCAGGACTTATAGATCAAAAAATGTTCCAGAGAGAGCTGTTGATTATTGCCAACTGAATAAAAAATTAATGATCCAAGGACTTTGCAGAATTTAGGTCTCAAAGAGAAGGGATTACGAGCAAAACATAGTGCATACAACTAAGTGTTGGAGGGTTCTCTTTCTTTCCCTTTCAACCAAATCCAGATCTTGTGTGTTTCTCTGCAGTCAAACAAAACTTTGAATTATAAAAGGAGATATTTTAGAGCAGGATTTGAAAGCGAAGATACAAAAAAAGGATGGAATCATCAAAAGCCATATATACTTGTAGAGATTCCACATTTTATTGATAGGCAACCTGTCTGTGTAGAAGAAATGACTAGGATTGTTCAGGCTAAGATGAAGGTGGTGGAAAGAAAGTATGATAGGGATCAATAAAATCACTGTCCCTTTCATGTCTGACCCAGGGGCTTTCTGTGCCACACATCACAGAAGGTTCAGAGAAAATTCTGGAGGGAAAAGATCGCTCTTAGCTACCTGATCTTCACTGCTCCAGTGACCAGAGGGTGTACTGACCATCTGACCATTTTGCCCTCTTCTACAGATGCTTCTTTAAAGCAAAGGAGCACCAGTATATTGTGTATTAAAAATCACAGCAGGAATATAACCTCTAAGTAATGAATCTCAGCTGTGGAGGATTAGCATGGGAAGGGAGGCAATGTATCATATAACTAATTCTGCATCTGTACTGAATTCTCCAATAAAAAGCTTTTAATCTTATCCTCAAGTCCCTTAACATTTTATGTACAATCTTCTTAATTACCAAACATCTATGAATTTAAAATGTCTGGGTCTCCTCTGAAGAATCTGTGAAGAATAAATAATAGTTACTAAAAATCATCATTATGTCCTATTCATATCCATCTGTTGTATAGGTGTATATACCCTCATGGTGGCTGGATGCAATAAAGTATTTGGTATATAAAAAATACAGTCCATACCAAAATAGTCTGCTCATACCCAGCAAGAACAGATGGCTGTAAGGAGTTATGACTGGTCACACACTGCTTTGAGTGACATTAGCCAATAAGATTAGTATGACTAAGATGCTTCTAAATTTGCTTGCTCATCACCATCTGCCAGGATGAGGGTTGACCAAGTAAGTATAAAACAATAAGAATTTTAGTGCAGCTTTTCATTGCTTCATGTAGGCAACAAATCCATCAAATCACCACTGATCATCATTGGTGAAGTTTCCCTCCCCAAATTAAAAATAAAAATAAAAATAAAAATTCCTGATTTCTCTTCTTTTTATTTGGTTCACGAAAGATAATTTTTGGGATCATGAAAGACTCTCTACATTGTTTCACCCGTTCAAACTATCAGGAAAAATATATGTGAATAGCTGGTCTTGCAGTATTATTATATGACTTCTTTCTTTACCAAGTGTAGATCAGATGTTTTAAAAAATCAACTAATTAAGTGGCACAGTAGAGTATGTAGAGAACTATCTTACATCAAAATCTGTTTTGAAAGGACAGTTAAAGTTTGTTGTCATATCAAACAGTAATATAACACCTGAAAGAATATTTTGCAAATGGATCTGAAAAAAATATTATTTGCCACATCATACAAGCACACTTTGTATTCAGAACTTTAGAATTCCTTGAGAGTGGGTGCTGTAGAGCAGAGGAGGGGGAAAAAAAGTAAACAGTAGAAATCACAAAGATGTTAACTTGAAATATATGTAGTCTTCTGTTTCAAACACTTGGGTTTAATTTCAAACTCCACAAAGTTCTTTAGGCTTGAAATCAGCATGATTTGTGAGACAGTGAGAGCAAAATAAATATGAAAATAATGTTCTCCTGGAAATGATTGCACAGTAAATTGATTTCAATGTTTAGAAATATATCTCAATAGTCAGACAAAATTTTCTTACCCTTAGTTTGATCTTGATACTTCTATCAAGAATTCAACTTATATAACTACAGATGATATTGTATATAACAAAATTACTCAGCTCTGAAAAAACGTTTCCCAGATTTTTTGTTTCCAGGAAGCAGTGGATGGTCAAGTATTTTTTCAATATTACAATTATTAGTAATTTTTTGTTCATTATTAGTCATAAGTTTGTGTGTATGAAATTCCATCTTTTTTCTGAACAAGAATTTTATATTTAGGAGGTTTGTCTTCAATTACACTAATCATCTTTGGCAGAATTTTATGATGAATTGTTTTTTTGGCAGAGAAAGAAAAAGAGTGAAAATATTAGAAGGGAATAATTGAATGAGTCCATGCTGTTAATTAATTATTAATCAGAAGCTGTTGAGGTGCCTTTCTAGTATAATTCTCCACAATGGGGCTTCTATTCAGTAAAGAGTAACTTTGTCTTTTATTATTTTGGATCTATAAATATACTGCTATTGTCTCTACAGTTACCATAAATCTGTCAAATGAAGACGGTGAAGTGTTAGGAAAAAGCTCTTTTTGTTCAAAAATACAAAAATCATTTTCCTTATTAGCTATTGTCAGTATTCATGGTGCTGCAAGACATCCAACACTGAGGGCAGTTAAGATCCTACATCTGGTCAAGATTTTTTCGTTAGCTCAGATTAAGGCTCAGTTGAAAAGCTGAGCAAACAAAGGCGCAAATTTTTGGCATAGCTGAAACTTATAGCAGAGTTCCCATGTTCATCTCCACCCTCTTACAAGCTTCCTCTTGGGTCATAAGCCTTCCTCATTCCTAATTCTGAATTTCTGGTACTACCTTCTTGCTTCTTGTCAGTATGCCCTTGAGTAATGCAGATATGCTGCATTCTCTTTTTTTTTTTTTTTTTTTTTTTTTTTTTTTGATGGGGGGCGTTTTTGGTTTTATATCTTTGTTGGCTTTGGAGTTTTTGGATTTTGTTTTTGTTTTTTGTTTTATTTGGAGCAAACTGAATATACTTGCTTTCTGTGAGACCCAGGGACTAGTCTAGATTTATGCATTTTACCACCTTGGAAATATTTTCATATTACACTGAAATCAAGCATTATTTACTGAGTCATTTCAAAAACGAAAATTCTATTTCCTCTATTTTCCAACTTCATCCTACACACTCACATTATATTAAGACACTGATTATACATTTCTTTATGTCTGCATATCTCATGAATATGAAAAAAATGCCTAGCTACTACTGTTAAAGTGTGTCATTGCAGGACATTTTGCTGGCAAAGGTAAAATATTCTGTGATGCCACTGAATAAATTCTGCTATATGATAGTAGCAGGTGTCTTTTATTAATTATCTGTATGAGTTGGCATTTTGCTCCACTGCGTCATAGCTGATCCTTAAATTTTGTGAGGTTTAAAACATTTGTTTACACAATACTTGTACACTGGAGTAATTATGCTCTGTGTTTTTTATAGAACTCCTTAGAATTGAAGCATTTTATAGAAAATAAAATTATCGGATCATAAAACTCTATAACTTCAGGCATTAAAATACCTAATTGTATGCCGAAACATCATGATAAAGCTTAAGGGAACTGAAGTCTATTGGGATGCAAATTTCCAATATTAAATTTCCTTACGTGCATAGAGACCTCCTGGTTACTTGTAAACCTGTTTCAGACGTGTCTTCCTTGAGCCCTCTGACAAGTACACTAAGTACTTGTCTGCAGAGCTTAAGCAAAACATCCTCCAAGAACATTGTGCAGATTAGGTCACAGAGAGAACAAAATTAAACAGCTGAGAATGGTGCTTTGACAACCTTTCAGGTAATAAGAAAACAATGTTTTCAGGATACAGAATATCTTGGAGTTTTTCCATTCTCATTCTGTGATTTTTGATATTTCATTGAGAAAAATAAAATATTAAGAACTTGTAGCTGCTAAAATGATAAAAATTTGGGTGTTCCCATTTTTCCTTTTCTTTTGATGTTATTCCACTTACAGAGTGTAATTAAATATTGACTCAGCCAAAGACCATAAGAAACTGATTATATAACTGGTCAGTTTACATGCAGAGGTGAAGGGAAACATGGATTTTCCTTTTAAACACAAATTAATAAAACACTAGTGGAACAAGGAATTGGAACCCTGATTCTCTTCTCAAGAATGAGTGCTCTCTTAAGTTCAATTAAATCAATCTTTTTGGAAGGTACATATTTTCTTAGGCAAAATGTAACAATACCAAGTAGGCAGATTGAAGGTCCCTCAGCTCATCTACCTGATGATTAAAAGACCCTTATGGGAGATACGGCTTCCAATCTTCTCAGAGGGATGAAACATTCAGCACGGGTCTCCCTGGGTTAAAAGGAATTCAATTACAAATTTGTGTTTAGAAGGTGGGCTCAGCATCTTAAATTATCTCCAACAATCCTTTAGACAGTATGCTTGATTTTCTGAACTTGACAGAGGGCTATGAATCTCTACTTTCAGTTCAAAATAAAATTTGATCTCTTGATTTGGTCACAAAATATTTGCACAAGTTCCTAGAGTCAGTAAAAGATCAGGTACTCATCGTTCACATTGCTGATTCTTCAGTTACTGTCCTTATGTCAAGGCTGTCTTTCATTTTGCTCTCTCCAAGACAGATGAAAGTAACATAGATGTGAGAGTCCAGGCAGAAAACTTCTTAATATTTAAGGAAAAAGATTGATTTCCCAATCCGTGATTATTTGACTTTGAATGATTCTAAGAAATTTCCCTCTAAAACAGCATGTGTTAGCATATATTCAGCAGCATGAAACTGAAATCCACTTAAAATTATCTCTATAAGATAAGTGGGTGAGAAAAAGAGGATGTAGTTCCAATGTATTCTTAAATATCATGCTAAATTTATAGCATACCACATTTTTTCATCTAAAAAGGAAACCACTGTTTCTTATTTCTCATGTAAATAAACTGTTAGGAGATCTATTTCCTATGTATTTCATTGGTTTGACAAAAAGATAAGCTGTTTCCTTTTGATAGCCAGGCATGATGCATGCCCTGTTTTACTGCTCTTCAATATAAAAACAAATTTCGTTCTGTCTATAAAACACCTCTTTAGACTGCCTAGGACAAGAATTCTGCTTCATTGGTCTGAAGAAACATGATTTTAGCAGCAAGGTTTTAAACTTTTGTATCCTTGCTTCCCTTAATTCATTCTGGACTTCAAAAATATCTTGACAAGATTGAACCAAATGCACCTGTTACTGTAAAATAAAAGTCCTGAGTTGCTTAGTGTGAGAGACTGGACATTAAATTGAATAACTGAGTACAGTAGTTGCTTTCATCAGAAAAATTAACAGCCATGAGGTCATAGAAATGAATATATAGGTTTATTGTAGATAGTAAGCTTGGGATGGAGAAAAAAGCAAGGAACAGCTATTTTCAAAATATTATTGTACTTTGCCTTTCTATCCCCCCACATGCCCCATCTGCAAGCCCAAATTTTCCCCAGTGATAAGCACATTGCATAACATGAAGTTTATATATCAGCAATGAGCTTTTGGGAAGTACAGAACTCTTGGAGAGCCCAAGACTTTTAAAATATTTAGCTTTGTTCCCTCATACCATATTATTTTTAAAACCTGTTATAAAAATGTCATTATTTCTAAACAAGCAATGACTTTAATAGTGTTTGTATTTAAGTAATATAAAATTCTCCTCTATGGTAGAAATATTCTGGAGGTTAAAGATTTCTTTTGAGTGAGCTTGTCAGTTTGCTTAATTTTGGATTTAAAGAAAACAATACAAAGAAAATTAGAGCTGCTGTGCTTCAAGATTAGGGTGGCACTAAAATTAGCTGAAAGTCTTCTTTGAGGCAAAGGAAAACACTGAGCAAAATATTTTAGAACAATGGAAATGGTGCATATTTTTAAAATTATTATTTCACATCTCAAATAACAAAGCACTAAGAGGCTGACAAAGGTAAAAAATAAAAAAAACATGTAAATGGGAGTAAGAATATAAATAAAATGGGAGCATGGTGAAGAGTTGGATCCATAAATGCAATTGAACGTATGACTCCAACAAACTCCAACAACAAATCGATATTATTTGAAATACAAAGAATATAGCTCAAAGAAGTAGTTGTACTATACCTAGACTTTGTGATCTCTCCTGGTACCATTTTTTCTATGGACTATTATAAGTCAAAGCATTCTTCTGCTCAGCTTCTGGACCTCTAAGTCTGCACTGAAATTACATGTTGATGTAAGAGAGATGGGATTTTGGATGAAGACAAGTATTTTCACAGTACTAGGCATAATCAGAATAATTCTAACTACCTTACTTCAGGTAAGGTTTCTTGCCTACCTGCTTGCTTGAATCTTGCTTAATTCCCTTTGAATAATGTCAGATTTCTTTCAGAAAAAGGAAGAAGAATTGTTGCCAAATGCTGTCATAGTATAGTTCTCTCAAAATCAAGAGTTTAATTTCTGTTAGTATTTTCAAGTAGAATGGTGGCCCAAACTAGCATAAATTTGTATACCCAACTAAATATTTGAAATTTCTTTTTAAAAAAAAATTAAATAATTCCTTTATATCAGCAAAAGTATTTGTTTTAAATTTTTTAAATATTCATTAATTATATACGAAATACATAGAGTATAGAAGGAAAAAAATATTGAAGAACTGAATTTCTTCCTCAGTAGAATTTCTACTAAGTTGTCAAATTTCTGTGTAATGTTTTGATTTTTATGAATGTGTTCCGGATACTTGGCCTGAAACATTTATAGTAAGTCTTTAAATATTTAGTGTCTTTTTCAAGCCCCAGTTCTTCAAATTCTTTAATCAGATGTAAATTTTAGCAATAAAAAAGAAAAACATCACATTCTTACTGTTGTGAAATAAATTTTAGTTGTGCCATCAAATTTCAGCCTGAAAGACAAAAATCCAGCAGAAAAATGCAACATTCTCATTAATGATCTGAATCTTTATAGGTCTAATCTGTTTTTAAACTATCACAATTTTGTGGGTCAGCTTTTCACGGGGTCAGAAACAATGCACAAGCAAACTTCCAAATCTGTAGCCAGGAGCACCGAGCAGATGCCCCATCTACAAGGGAAACAGAGGGAACAGAGAAACTCTCACAGCACGCTTGGTAGGAAGAGACAAGTGGAGTTTTGCCTGTGAGAAAGGAGCAAAAACATTTCCTGTTGAGTTCATTGAGTAAGGTGGGGTGTAGGAAGGGCACCCATGTTGATCTAATCTACAGAGCCCTCACTTTGAGGAGATGAAAGAGGAAAAGTATGTTGTAAAAATGTTCATTTTGAATTTTCATACAGGTAATTTGAGTTTGCACCTGTCTGATGTAAAGATGTTGAAATTTTGAGAGCAGTGTCACTTCAGGAGTTGTTTTGGACATTACAGATTATGTCTGTGATGAATTTCTTATACAAGAATAATTAAAGCTGAATTGAACTTGAAATAAGGATTTTTTTAGAGTTGAATATACTTGAGTCTGAAAGGAAATAAATATTCAATATTATAAGTGTCCTAACTTCTACATAAATTACTGGCAATAAAACTGATCCTGAATGCTGACTAATTCAAGTGATTCCTGCTCTCTAGATGTATCAGCTAAATACAGTTATTATAATTTAAAATTACTTTAAAATTGTTATCTTCCCCTGGCAGTGCTGTTTACAACTGTACTTATTATATGTAACAAAATTAAACTTGCAGGAATATTATATTTTCTTTTGCATGTAAACAGTATGCAAAAAAATCTGTGTTTAAAAACAATTTAAAACACTTAAAGGATGTCAGTATGAGATAGTTAAAGCATCAGCTGACTCTGTAGGGGGTAAATTGTCCTTGAAAGACACAAAGACAGTTTAAAGGGGAATTTATAATCTCTCTCTTGGGTTTGACAATATTAATTTGTCTCAACTATTTCAGAAGTGCCCTGGCCACGGTGACACTTTCCTAGGTGTGTTCTAATAAAGTGATACTGTGTCATTAAATGAGATGGCATTCAGCAGAGAACAATAACTCAAAAGCAGTTGTAATGGAATATAAGGTGATCTGTTATTAATAAATGAAAATTGCATGTACTTTATGAGACAAGAATAATTATTCTGCAAAAAAACTACAACATGTTGTGAGTAAAGGCAATGCCATTTTAAAAACTGATAGAGCTGTACAGCATTGTTTTCACAGCGAGACTAGTGTTTTTTTTTACTATCTGTGTACTGCTGAGAGGTCATGTCTGTCATCTGATTTCCAATGTTGTGGCTGTTTGGTGTTGCTCTTACCTGTAGCAAGTATCACCAGCTTGTCATATTCTTCGAATAAATCTTTTTAGGGAGCATTGTCATTTTTTTCTAAAGGTTTATATCACTTAAACAGACCTTAGCAGCAAGTGTGCTTGAGTTGCTGGAGAAAAATGATTCCTAAACAGGCCAAGGGTTTAAGATATGAAGCAGAAAGAAGATCAAGAAAGCACAACTTTTTATCTATCCATATGGTAAAAAGAACCAAAAGCAGCCAAGAGACACACTTTGCATCAAAGTGAAAGGAAAGCTGAGTAATTTGGTGACTGTTACCTTTTTGTTCAGCAAGGCGAGTGGCTGCCACATATAGAGATTATTTTTCATTTGTTGGCTGCCATGATGTCAATGTTCATATCTTCATGTATTGAGGTTTTCTCAAGGTCATTTCTGTGCAATTGCTTCAAGCCTAGGATGAGTGACAGCATTTATTGCACAGAAAATAATTCATTACAAAATAGCCAAACTGCTGAGTATATATATTATACATGTATTTGGGTTTTTTTAGAAATCCAGTAGTGCTTCCACTGGACTGGCTCTGTATCAATGCTTTTCTGGTAAGATATTTGTATTTATTAGGCCATTTTTCCTCTAGCTTAAGATTGACAAGTTCAATGTTACTTGTTCTTACTTAGACTGTGGTAGTGCAAGGAAAAAAGCAATTACTCCCAGCTGGATGAAAGAAATTCTGGAACAGTATTTGAGGCAGCAATTATTTTAAATGTTTTAAACAACTAAAGCCATTCAGATAACACTCTTTTTTCAGATTTTTACATTAGATCAAATTGACCATGTACAGGTGCTAAAGAACCCCCACACCCTTCTTTTTATAACTGAACCAGACCTGTCCTCTTGAAGAGCTGTGAAGCACCCTATGTGCTAGATTAGTGATTCCCATCATTCAAGGTAGCAGAAAATTTCACACGCACTGTGCTCATAAGATGTCAAATGCATATAAATTATGATTACCATATATATTTCAATCCATTGCAGCCCAATATATTAAAACTTTTATTTTACCAGGAAAATTTGACAACAGGCAATGACAGTGAATTGACTAGAATACTATTAGAATTGATCAAACAATATCAAGGTGGTTAATTCTCTTTCGGGTAGATTCTAGGTAGCAGTTCATGCAGGGAATAAAAGCATTTATATCCCCTATGTAGTTGCAGGAAGTTCAGGACACCTGCAGCAGGCAGAGATACAGATGTGGAGTTCACAGATGTGTCCTCACTCCACTTGAAAGGAGCAAACCAGTATCAACTACCATTTTGGTCTCCTCTCTTCAACAGTCACTTCTGTTCAAATGCTCCTACTTGAAAACTGCCAGTGATCTGAATTATGGCAGTACACTCTGTGAAGAATTTCTTTTAGGAAATCAAAATCACTTTGGCACTTCTGGGTCAAAAGCCAAGTGTTATTTTCTATTGGAAAAGTTATCAGAAGTTCACACACTACTTGCAATATCGGTGTCAGAGACCTCTCACCAAGAAGCCTGATTCACTCCACACTAACCTGAAATTCCCAACAATTTTAGTCTTTCTGGTATGAAAACAACCTGTTCCTGTATAAGGTAGGAATAAATTTTTAATATTAAAGATAAACATTATTTTTGTAACTAACATATTATGCAAAAATAAATTATTACGCTATAGTAACTCCTATTTTGGCATGAATAGCTGAGATGGAATAAAATCCTCCATTTCAAAACACATTTTGTTTTAAGTTCCATATTTTCTTTAAAACAGAGACTGCTGTATACACTTCCAGAAAGTTGTTCCTTATTTAAAGTCAAAAATGTGTCTTCTAACTTGAGAGGATGCATCCATGGTGAGGGAGCTGGTGTGTGTCATTGCTAGGCCACTCTCAATTGTCTTTGAAAGTTCATGGGAGTTGAAGGAGGTTCCTGAGGACCTGAAGGCTTCTGTGTTCATAAAGGGCAAGAAAGGAGATCCAGGGAACTACCGTGTGGTCAGCCTGACCATGATCCCTCAAAAGGTGATAGGGCAAATCATCCTGGAAGCTATTTCCAAAGTTATTAAAAAGCTTTGACCACCAAGCCACCGAGAGTGACTGCAAACAGTCAGCATGGACTGTTCTGATGGGTCAGCCACTGCTGGTATACTTCAGGGGCTCACTCCCAGAAAATACTGACTTACATCTTCATTAATGACCTGGACAATGAGGCAGACTGCACTCTCAGCAGGAGGGATGATATACACTTGGGAGGAATGGCTGATACACTGATGGATGTTCTCCCGTTTAGAGGAGCTTAAACAGGCTAACAGGGAATTTGTAGAGGTCAGCCAAGTAAAACACCAAGTGCTGCACCTAAGTAGGAATAGCCTGGCACATAAATACACACAGTATAGGCTAACCAGCTGTAAAGCTACTTTACAGATTCCTGGAAATCCCTGTAGGCAAGCTAGTAGAACCCAATAATGGAGAAAGGAGGGCTCTTGAGAGGTATCAGGAAGAGTGTCACCAGCTCTTTGAGGGAGGTGACCCTTCCCCTCTGCTGAACACCAGTAAGACATGTCCCAGTGCAAGAGTCATGGACACTGGGTTCCGGGACAATAAGGGGCTTGGAGCATCTGACAAATCAGGTCGAGCACAGATCTTACAATGTTCAGCCTGAGGAGAAAATGTTCAAGGAACTCTTATCCATGTATACAAATACCTGATGGAGAACTAAATAAGATGGAAACGAGCTCGTCTCTGTGGTTCCCAATGAGGCAGCAGGCAGAAAATACCACTGAAACATGAGAAATACCAGTCTCCAGTCGTGGAGATATTCCAAATCCCACTGGATACCTTCCCTACCAATTTAGCTGTGCTGTGAGTATAAGAGTTAGACTAGAGGATATCCAGAATGACTTCCCACCCCAGAAATTCTATAATTCACTGATTTGGTCACTTATAATGAGCCATTGTTGCAGACTTGTTTCTTTAATTTACTTGGGTCTGAAGTTTCTACTTTTCAAACTCTACATTTATGTTAGAAAGTCATCCTCATTCTTTTGCAAGGGAAGTCTGAGTAAAGTTATTATTTTCTGTAGAGATAGCTAAATGCAACCTAATTGCACAGCAATGCTGATGTTAGTTCTGTTGCTGTTCAGACGCACTAGGAATGTATTAACAATAAGGAAAACATTTGAAAATTAAAAACATGAACAACAAATTTAACTTATTTCTATTTCTAAATTTATTTCAGCTATTTCTTAGTTAGATAAGCTAGAATAATTTTTATGACAGAATGGAAATAAAACTAAATATTTGTTGTGGTTGAAAAATTATATATTTATGCTACCGGTGAGCAATGCTGGAACTGTAAGTCATATGGCAGCCAGGGAGACAGCATTCTTAAAACAAACACGACATTGCCATTGGTTTTTCAAATTGATTTTTGTGAATTACAAAACTGATTTTTGCAAATAGGAAAAAATGACATCAAATACAAAACACCTTGCCCACTGATGCAGTAATAAAGTTTAAAAAGAGAAATAAGAATTTGGGAAGGAACTGAGCTTATTTCTCTTTCTCTGATGAGTCTGTTCCCTCAGGTTTCTTTCTGTGCAGTCATTTCTGGCTTCAATTATCAAGAGCTTTTAGCTCTGAAATATCAAGATCTCTATAATGTATATTTTTCACTTGTTCCTAGTAGCTATGAACATAAAAAAAGTCGTGAAAATATGCCTATATGACTATGGGTTACCTTTATTAAGACCCGAGTCTTTTATTTATAGAATGACTGGACAAAAGGATGCAAACCAGCTCTAAGCCATCAGCTAGAAGTTGATGGGTTTTTGGCTGTAAAAAGTCAGCCATGATAGCAACAATGCAGCTTCTGATTCAATACCTTCCAGCTGAGATGCTGCACAGCTGCGTAGCTGAATCCTACCTGGCCATCCAGGTACACCTTTCCGGAACACACCA
The DNA here is from genome assembly GCA_009812075.1 of Sialia sialis. Lineage (NCBI taxonomy): Eukaryota > Metazoa > Chordata > Aves > Passeriformes > Turdidae > Sialia > Sialia sialis. The sequence continues at coordinate 3,852,672 of VRYO01001878.1, forward strand.
AGTAGATCTGGGGCTCCCTAGGCAAGTACAGGCAGTAAAAGACAAATGATATGGCATACAATTGCTGCACAGCAGCAATGTCTGGGGAAACAAGATTTCATTGTGTTTGCAAAATCTAGTGAACTTTAATATGGCCTGAAGCACTCAGATGGAAACACCAAAGAGCTGCTGTAAAATACTGCCATTTATTTTTGCATCTTTCAAATGGTGCCCACCTGCAATATAGCTTGTTTGGGACATGAAACTCCCTGCAGTAGTTTGTTCACGTCAAGTAGATCTCCTACCGCACCCTGTGGATAGCACCGGTGACAAAGGGCAGAGTCTTTTGTCCAGGAGGGTATTGGTTAAGTCAGTTAAGGAAAGAGTTTGAGCTCATGCATGTTCCCTGTGAGCACAAGACCCAAGAAAAGTCAGGAGATCAGCATAAACCTCACAGACACAGGAAAGGAGCCAGTGCATGAAACAGCAACAGATTCCCTTTCCCACCACATGGGATAGTAAGATAGTAAAAGTATTGAGGAGAGAAAAGCAAATTTAGACAAATAAGTCACTATATAAGCCTTCCCCAAAGTACATGGCCTGGCACAAGCAACAGTGAGACTGTGCTGCTCCTAAGTCAGGGTACACCCCATGGTTAGGTTTCTCAGAAAGCAAGGAAGTGATGGTGCTACAGACGCACTTCCAAAAATGAAACCTTAGGAGATGAAATGAGCTATACAGAAAGGTAGTACAGTAATTTCATGATTATAAGCCGCAACTTTTTCATTGAAGAATCCAGCCTACCCCAGTAGTGCGGCTAATCATCAGGTGCAGCTTATTTATGGACAAATCCCAGGGAAATGCCAACCTGGAAGTGAGAGCCGGCTGGGGAGGGCACCTGGGGCTGCCTTTAAAGGCTTCACTGGTCTATGAAAACTGTTTGCAACTTGAGCACCTGATACCAAACCCTGTGCTGGCACGATTCTGTTACTAACTCGTTACTTTGTCGCACATGGATCCTCGCTTAGAAAAAAAAATAAAAATGCGATTTATATTTGGGTGCCGCTTATATATGGACAAATCCCGTGGTCTGCCCGGCTACCCGGATGTGCGGCTTATAATCAAGTGCAGCTTATAATTGTGAAACTACTGTAATTATACTAGCAAATTAATAATGAAGAAAATGAACACTCAAATGCAAAGATTTGTATCCTCATGTGTGCTTTTTTGCAGTTAAATATCAATGCTCAGGTGGTTCAGATAATTTTTGAATGACCCACACAGTCTGTAAGTGTTACATTTATGCCATAAGAAATTGTTGTGGTTCAAGCTGAAATACATCTTTCCAGAAACTCTAGAAAAACTCCAGCTTTAATGCTCTTTATGCTACTAGCCTATTAAACAAAATAATTTTGCTGCTCTCCTGGGAGCACAAAGAAACTGATAATAATATGCATGCTTTATTTGGTAAGTAAATTATCATAAATTATAGCACAGCTCTGAGCACTATGATAAATCAGTAGATAATGGTTTCTGTATTTACTGACATGGTAAAATAGACTAACATATTCAGCTCTAAATGGCCACCTATTTTTGCTAAACTAAGTACAAGTGTCCTGTACATAATATGACATCCAAGTAATTATGAGCATACCTAATTCACAAGTTCTCTGTGAATGCGGGGGGTGACAGAATGCTCCTGATGCTTATTTCCAAAGCTAGAAGCTGAACTTATTTTTAAAAACTCACATAGCTCTAAATCTTAAATTTGCTTGCTTAATGAACTGAGTTATCTGGGAACTCATCGTAATTTTGAGACAACAAAAAAGAGATCTGTATTTTGGCTGGTTTGGGGCAGCAAGCAACATTAACATCAGGACTTCCAGCTCTTCTGGGAAAAAATAAGTATAAATTGCAGAGTCAAAAAAAATGTTTCTACTCAGGGACTATTATATTTTAGAAGGAGAATCACACAAAAGTTCATATTCAATGCACACCTGTGTCTCAGGCATCCTTTATTCCCTCTCCTTAAAGTGCTTTTCTCTCAAACACCCCTTGGCTAGAACTCATTTTTAGTTGGAATGAGAATCAGAAAGAGGCAAAGGACAGACAGTAAGTTAAATGGGACAAGATGCCCAGAAACAGAAACAAAATATTGCAAGGGTATTTAATCACTGGTGAGAATACTCTGTTATTAAAGAAAGTATATGGACTGGTTCTCTGATAGTACACCACATACATGTCGTTATGCCACTATACATGTCATTAAAATAAAAAGAAAGCATATCTCAAGTAAGACTGTGAAATGATGCTTGCTAATCTGACAGCATAAAAAGCAGTTAAATAATGCCTGTGAAACTGAGCATCATCATTAGGCACAATGATGAGATACAAGTTTAGACAAGTCTCTCAAAAAACCCTGTTTTTTACGAAGTATTTCTAATCTCTTTAGTGTGTAAAACATTCTGCTCATTTGTGGTTTCAGATTAAGGAAGCATTTCAATTTTAAAGAGGTGAAGTATAATTTTTGAAAACTCTAAATCATTTGACCAGCACTGATGTATTAGCTTCATTGTTAAATTGAAAAAAGTCAACTTGAAAGAACATTGAGACATAATGAGGAATGCTCTTGGTGTGTTATATAAAGGAAATAAATGCTCAAAAGAAAGAATGTTCATTTAAGTTCATCACTTATCAGCATTAAGCAGTAGGTGCGATAAAATGGTACTTAACACTGTCCATTTTTTCATTGCATATAAGGAGAAACCCAGCTGAGGTAAACTGTCTGTAGCCACTGTCGGTTTAATGAAAATCTTTATATAAAGAGAGGCTATATGTAAGAGTCTGAAGTGCTCAGGGAGAAAAGAGAATCAGCATAACAAAATAACATGAGATAGTCATACCCTCTGATGAAGGATCTGTCTGTTCTATTTTCCTGCCTCTGATGGTGCCCTGCCTCTGACAGCAAACACCTTGAAAAGATGTTAAGGAATAGATAAGTATGCAGTCGCACAGGATTTTATAGGGACGCTGTGGCCATGGAAGTGCAGGAAGATTGGCCAGAGGATGGTATGGAAAGCTGAAACACATTAGATGACACTTAATCTCAGCTACTTTTTATTTATGCAGTACTGGTATCCTCAAAATCCTCATTTAACTTTTTCTTCACCCTACAGCATGCAGTTCTACTGTTTAGTTGTTCTAGCAATCTAAAACTGGTAGAACCCTGTCAAGGTACATCTGTAATGAAAAAGTAGGGACCCTTTAGGCTTGAATAGGTAGAATTTTATAGGAGCTTTATGACTGAAATGTTATTCTATTAAAATGATTTGCAATTGTTTGAAAGCAGAGTAAACAGGAATTTAAACCAGATACTGCCAACTTATAATTTCCCAATGTAGGGAGGATATTTACTGTATTCCCTCTTTAACTCATTCATAGAAAGAAAAGTAAATAAATGTTTATATTTTTATTTTATTTTTGTTCCTGTGAATGTGTGATTTTGTTGGGCCTTATCTTTATTGCCATAACTGAGTTCACTGGAACTGAATAGATACTTTTTTAAATGAGTCTGTCTGCATCATCAGCAGTAATATCTTAAACTGAGATATCCTAAGCTGTATGTGTCCTTAACTAAATGTCTTGCCACAAGGGTCTTTCATTAGTATTCTGTATTTCAAAAGCCCTTAATGAGGCCTCTGTGGCAGAAGGTGTCCTTAAAATTGTATCCTTGACAAACATCTTCTTAATGTTAATTGCATTAGGAGACAGTAGTAGAATGGAAAGAAATCTAAAATGGCAACAATGAAAATGATGTACTAAGGTATGTTCCAAATCATGTCAAACAATTAACGTTTATTGAGCATTAACGACCAACATTGTCTTCAGCCAAGCCATTAGCAACACAATTTTTAATGGAAAACAGTGCAATTTCACCCCTACAGATTCAGTAATACTATTGAGATATAGGCATGAAGTTTCTAGCTTAGACACATTTGAACACTTACTGACTACTTTCATTGCAAGATTAAAAAAATTGTAATTTCTTTCATGCATCAGAACACCTACCTTCCAAGTAATTTTGCTTAAGAATTTAAACAGAGATATTAAGAAGGGAAATGTTTTCTATAATCAACAAAAACAAGGAGGGGAAAGGGGTGGTGATGGAGGAAGAAAGCTAAGTATTAAATCTAGTTGAATTTTTAAAAGTTTGTGGTTTGCATTTTACTGTCTAAGTTTGTAATACCCTATTCAACACACAAGAGCATTTAAACTTAAGGGACCGGAGCAAGAATGTAAACCACAATGGCAACACAAGTCTAAAATGTCCTTTGAAAGACTAGAAGGAAAATATTTTCATTTGAACAGAATATACAGAAATGTAAAATGCATGAACACTGTAATAAATGGCTGGAAAGGGAATATATGAATTAGATTGCTCTGAAGATGATGCATTTACAGTGTCATTACTGAGCTTAGCTGCTTAAATTGCCACTGAGGTGATGCCTAGAAGTGTAATTCATTTTGTGGTTTTAGGCACTGCAATGTAAGTTTACTGCACATGAAGATAAAATTTTATCTTTCTTTGCAAATAAAGTTCAACTGGAATGAATCTTTGACTGACAGTAGGCAGTGTTCTGCCTCCAGTCTTTTTAAAGTATTATTCTAGGAAACAGCAACTTTGATTCTATCCAAAACTCCTGATAAATCCCTCTCAGTGGCTTCTATGCAAGATAAATTAACCAGTGCCTTATTTACCTATATCTACTGTTACCCTTTTATGCAGTTTCAAGAAACAAGTTCTTAATTTGGGGACAAAAATATTCCTTTGTATAGATGCATTGAATACAGACATTCAGTAAGCAGGTCTTTTCTTTATGTTGGAAGTTGGTCTAAAGAAGGACTAGAGGGTTACACTGCTCTTCAATAGTTTTTCTTTAGCTTCAGAATCCTCCTTCAGAAAGTGTGAGGACTGTTTGTATATTTTGAGATTGGAAAACTGGGCTTAACATTGGATTGGGATGAGATTTATTGCTAATTAGCAAGCAGATAAAATGAGGTGAAGAGTAGGTGATTCTAGTGAGTGAAAGGAAAGATAAACCTATCATACAAGCCATAAGGTTTTTCTAGAGCTCACCAGTGCTCTAAACAATATTGGTTTCTGATGAGAGAAAAAGAACAAAATATAAGACAGTAATAATAGCTTTATTTTCATTACCCTATGTTGCAACTGATGTTCCTATCAGTTCTGTAATATGCCTCAGTTAGTAATTAAGTTGAGAAAAAAAAATGCATTTTTCATATAATTAATGTGAGCTGGTTTTTATTGCAGGAAAATCTCTACTAGTAACATCAAAAAAATAAAAATCAAAGCGCATTACCTATCCAGTTCTTTTTACATGTCTCTGAATTCTCAGAAACAAAAAGAAGTGGTATTTATACAGATTTCCTTGCTGAGATTCCCTTTCTCAAAGCTTGCAACCTTGTCATGCCACTCAAAATTATTGCAAGAGACCATGTATGCCTACACATGTATAAACTGGTTTAGTTATGCCTGCCTACGCCTAAAGCATAAATATTTCTTTTTAAGCAATACACCAGAAAAAGAAAGTAATAGGCAATAAAAATAGCTGTGATATCAATATGCATATATATTCAATTTGCAGTTGACAATTGAAGAAATGTAAAAGCTATTGAAAAATCAGTAGGAAGCAGAATTATGAGAAGAAGAACAGGGTAGTGGTAAATAACATTCTTCATGCTGTAACACAATATACATTGACAACTCAATTTTATGTATATATTTTAAGAAGATTACTGTGATATAAACAATTATTCAAGATGGGTTTAGAAATTTATTCATTTTGAAATACTTCAAGAAAATCTAGTAGAATGAAGAAGTTGGAGCAGATTATGCTTCTTGTGGGTGGAATGTGCTCAGCAATCTTAAAAAAGCACAAGGCACATACAAACACCTAGAAATTTTGATGCTGCTCTTAGCTAGATGTAACAGAGTTGAGGAGCAAAATAGGAAGTGTCTGGCTTTTGTGGGTGTTTCAGGTCAGAGATAGGCTTGCACCATCATCCAGCAGCAGAGTACTCTGGTCTCTGGTCAAGAATTTTGATGTCAGAATCTCTGTCCAGGTGAAGGAAAAGCCCACTCAGATGTTACCTAATGAAGGTGCAGGAAAGATAGGTCCATACCTGGAGAACCTGTTTTTTTTCATATATTAAGATGTCAAACTTTGAGTTTAAATGGAAAAATACTGCTTTAGAGATTTTTAAATAAAGTGCAAAAATTCAACCCTGCTATGTCTTGTAGCACAAGCTGTCTGAAGCTACAGACACTATAATCACTTCAGAGAGGTTTCAGCAGCATCAGCTGTCTCTCCTAAGGTTCCAATGCAAAGGTTCAAAGTTTCAAGAGGATCCTCAGCGTCCCTGTAGCAATTCCTGCCTGACTATGGAAGTGTGCCTGAAAGAGAGCAGTGCTCTGGATCCACCTGACTTTACTTGGGTAACAGTTTTAAGTACAGGGAGGTCTTGCTGGCATTCCTGTCTTTCTGAGGAGCCTTTATGGATAACTAAAATAGAAGAGCCAGGACATTTATAATATTTATGCTATTCTCCACAACAAAGGGTGAGAAGGGGATATAGCTACCATGTGTCCAAGCTGAGAGAATGAGCCTAAGAGGAAATCCACACAAAGACATGTTTATGCTTAAAGACAGAATTATCCCTTCCTCCTTCTGAATCCTTCCTGGAAGAAACTCTGGAGACATTCACAGAAAAAATATTTAGAGAAGACAAGCTGATGAGCTGCCCTATTGTCTAGTGCCTCTCAGCTGTCTATCAGCACCACCCATTCAATAGGATTTGCCATCACATTTTGATTTTAATGACCAGAAAGTTGCCTTTTGCTTTTATTTCCTATAAATGATATTGCAATAGACAGAGTTCTAGTGTCTGTTAATTTTACAGTCACCTCAGTAGCCAAGATTATTAAAATCATTCAAGCACTGCATTTGTAACCCTACTGTGAGAGTTACCTTAAATTTTTCAAGGCATGGCTAATGTAGACAGTATTTTGGGATTCAGCACAAGTACTTTGCTTTTTGAGGTTCAGAGTTATGAATGGACAGAGACACTAGTAAAGGGTCACTATCTGGAAACTCTCTACAGTTTTGGGAGAGTTTTGATGAGATTCAGTCTGTAAGGAAGAGCCAAGGTGCAAGTTCTGAGCAGTCGGAGAATTTGGCAGAGCAATTAGGTGAAAGAAGTTTCTTGCTCTCAGCATATGAATTATGAAAGCCATTAATCTTCCAGGCACTTTATATAACAACTTAAAAGCATTCGAAAAACTGAAAATCTTTCTATAAGACTTCCAGGTCCATTTGTCACTAACGAAAATACATGCTGAGCAGTTAAAGTTTATTGGATGGGGTAGGAATGCACCATTCATCACACAACAAAGTCAGCTTCTCTGGGCCTCTACAATACAGGATATCTACAGGGGGCTGACAGCTAGAAATAGGTCTCAAAGAGTTCTGCACTTCTGGTGTGGTAGTGGTAGACCGAAATTATATTGTATTATATTGTGTTGTATTGTATTACATTGTATTATATTGTTATTTCTATTCTATTCTATTCTATTATTAATTCTACTATCCTCTTAATTATATTATTATTTCTATTCTGTTGTATTATTAATATCTTTAAAATACTGACACCCTAGTCCATGACATCCTGCACTTCATCCAACATCAGGATGAACAAGATGACCCCAACATGGTTTCTCTGACAGCCCACCAGACCTATAGCATCACTTACAGTCCCATGATTACTGTCAGCGACCCAGTAAGTCACTGTATGGGTGCATTGTTCCTCATCTTTTTCACTGACTAAATAAAATTTGAATTATAGTGTATTGTTAAACAACATCACCATTCAAACCACATCACCCTTTCTACAATACTGCTCATGAAGTCCCATCCAGCCTGATAATGATGAATACTCCTATGGTATGACCAAACAAGTTGCTAAGGCTCAGCCTGACTGTGTAACTGCTAGTGTCAGGAGAGAACAATCTAGAGGACGGTTTTTTTTCTCATGAGGATTTTCACATAAGAGGAATCTGAGTACAGACTCTCTTGCTCTCTGAAGAATATGGGATTTTTACTGGCTCTGCTAGGGTCAAACATCCAATTTACCATCCTCAGAACAGGACCTTTTAACTGCTATTTTAACTGTGTTTCCAGCCTGCTACCATAACATTGTTCCCTACAATTACACATTACAGAGATAACGTTTGTTCTTAAAGTTTTTTTTCCACCTTTACCAAATCTTTGCTGATTCTTTTCCCCATTCATGGGCCATGGTATTTATTAATTTGTAATGACCAAACAGAAATAACCATTTTAATTGCTTTCTAAACAAAACTATCTACAGAATAAATGTAAGAGTACTAGCCAGTAAATTGGTGTTTAAAGATCAGCCATATTTGGAACTGTATGGGGCTGGAAAGTTTTTCTCCACAAATATCACAAGACTCTATAACTATTAATTAATCCTGATGTTTACTTTAGATGTAACAGTGAGTTGCTTGACCAAAATCTTCTTTCTGGTTCAAGAACATACACAGTCTTTTTATCCATGCTTCCTAACCTAACATGTCCCCCCATTCCTCAAGCCACTTTTAGCAATAGCATATAGTCATGTTTGAAGCCGCTGTGAGTGCCAGAAACAGAAAGTACTCCAAAATTAATGGGATATTAATCTCATAAAATGACATTCCAATATTCAAGTTTCTTAGCTTTTTTCCCCCCCTAAGCTTCTGAGAAGGTGTAACTGTATGAACTTGCAAAGTACTAAAAGTCATAGTTGCAACTGGATTTTATTAAACTTTATATTTGCAAAATGAATAGTTCTTGTAGGTCCCACGCTTTAATGTGACTAACATACAAGTTATCTGTCAAAAAAAATTAGGTAGTACTGAAACTTATACATATAGATGGCTAATACAAGGCAAATTTCATTGAACAGAGTATTTTCTCTGACATGAAGCAGAGTTCATTCCTCTCTTCTTCCCTGGCACAGAGCAGAGTTGCTTGTCCCTCTGCAGTTGTCTCAGGAATGAACACTGGTCACTGCTGAGCTGCAGGAGCATCCACTAATTGTTTTTGTCTCAGAGGCCTCGTGGAACAAAGTCAAGCTGGTGAGCACCTTTTATGTGTAAAGCTCCTTCTCTTTTTGTATATTTTTATTATTAACCCATTGGAGTCTCTGCCCTTGTCACTCTCTCACTGGCTTACTTGGAGTTTAATTTCAGGGCAAAGAGACTGAGAGGGATCAGGACCATACTTTGTTTCTAATATTTATGTTGGAATCTAGACAAATATGAAGCTGGTTTGGGTGTGCAAATCACACAAATGTCCTTATGTTTAGCATTTCAGTCTCTGGATAATAACTAATAAGCCCACAGCCACTCAGATGGCCTAAAAAATCATCAGTTCTTTTATCCTTCGACTGAGCAATCATTTAAAAACAAAAATTTAAATCACATTTTTTCTCCCTGTATTGTCCCTCATATACTACTTATGCAATGTTCAGCTATATTTATGCAAACTAAGTTTTCTTGCATGAAATACAGTGATTCTGAGTTTCCTCTTGGCATTCTGGAGTTAATATTTTCTTTGAATTAATTATTTTAATTTAGTCAGTATAATCGAATTTAACCAGCTATCATAATTTATTTTAAGGATTATTCTGTCCAATGTATTCCTTAGCACAGCAAGTAACCCTTGTGAGTAGGTCTTAAAAGTTTCAAATGTCATAAGACTTTTAAATATTGTAAGACTCTACTTAGAAAGTTTAATCACAATCCACAAATTCCCTCCGATCTTATTCAGACTTCTAAACACCAGAGGGATTTTTAAAAGATTCTCCAAATGTTTTACCACAGAATTGTTTAATTAACTTTCAGACTTGTTGCTCCAGACTTTCACTCCAAAAAATACTTTATTTAAATAAAATTAACAAACATTTTATGTTTCTCTTTCAGTTCTATTTCAAAAGTCTACAGAGATGTGCCTTTAAAAGAAAATATTATTAGCAAAGGATTCTCTAATAAATCACTTCAGAAACAAAGCAAAAAAAACCCCAACAACCTTATATTGCAACCTTTGTTTTGATTTTACCAACTTTCAAATACACTGTGTAGAGAAGTGACTGTCCATAGCTAGGAAGATAATATTATATTAGGGGGACATAAAACCTTGAGAAAATAATTGCAATTTAATAATTTTAAATAATTTTTAATAGTAATATGGATATTAAGCCTACTTAACAAATTTGCATCCAAACAAAATTAATTCAAATATGTTTTTGAATCCTTGCACCTTTAGGAATAGTTGAGGTTTCTTCTAGACCTTTGGGAAAACTATGCCATATATTGGCAAATTCTTATAAATGGAAGGACTCAACAGAAGAGACATTGAAGTTTCTGTGAGTCTAGATCTACTTCTCCAATGTCTACTCTTAAAAGATTCAAGATTCTCCTGAGTCACAGCGTTTAGAATAGTCCCATTAGAAAATTGTACTAAAGTCCAGGTCAAATAATTTCATGAAAATGAGGTCCCAACTGTTTTATTTTTATAAAGGATGTCACATAAGAGTGAAGAATCTTTCTAATTAATTCTTACCTGTGGATATGGAAGGCAACCTTATCTCTTTGCCATAAATAAAATAAGAGGCAAGATTAGGGACCAAGATATTTCCAATAATTCCTTGCAGTATCAGATAAATATATGACTAAAGCACAACATGCTGGACAGACTCCCTCTTGTTAACAGGCGAAGGACACTCAAGTGGGAACACTGAGGAAAGACTAAGATGATGTGCTGGAAGAAGTGAGAGCAAATTAAACAGTGTGTCAGATTCCAGTCTACTACCTTTAGAGTTTGTATTTTTCTTCAAATATGTTAAATAAATCCCTCAATCCAGCAGTGTCCTACTGTCAGCAACCTCTTCTGAACACTTTATTTCACCTCTCCCTCCTACAACTGATCCCTCTGGAAAGTACCAAACCACTAATGAGATTAACCCCTTATAGTTTATCCCCGTCCTTGGACTGTGAAGAAATCATTACGACACCATCATATGTATACTTTCAAATTTTGTTTTAAAATTCCAACCTCAGAAATTAGGCTACATTTTAAGCTACTGAAAAAATGGTACATTTATAGTTGAAAAAAGCATTTCTATTAAAAGTCAGATGCTCATCAGACATTCCTCAGTCAAGAAATTCCAAATTCAATGGCCAGAGGCGAATATTTTGAGTAATTTTCTCTTTTCTGGCAGAATTTACTCCTCATATGTCAGATAATCATAGTTTGCAGTAAATCCTTTAAGATTGAGGGAGATGGAGTAGTATGCCTGTCCTCAAAGAAGGAGAAGTCATATGCAATGAATGAGAGAAGCTTCTATTTGGCTTTGTTATTCTCAAATGCTGAGACTTTTTGTAAACTGTGTACACTATGTAAGACTAGTAGCTAACTTATGTTTTTTCTTGCCTAAGTCAGAAAATATTTTTTAAATAGTCCTTTCACAAATTCTACACCATGTCTCAAGGGTCTGTGAGTTCTCTGCTGAGATTTTACATGTTAGGATGCAAACTTACACAGATACAAAAATACAGAAATTACATATGCTCCTTTTGGAGGCATTATTATACCATTATAACAAGATTTAAGTGAACTTACACCCCTCAGAATAGCTGGAAGGCTGTAACTACCACAGTGAAAATTTGTAGAGTGCAGATAGGTAAATCATGGAGTTATGATTTTAGACCAATGTAAATTTATATAATATAATTTAAAATTTCAATTTACCATTTATTTGAATATTACTTTCACTGAAGCATCCTCAGTATTTCCAGCTGTCACTGTCAAAATATTCTACCAAACATAGCAGTGTAAGAGTAAGTAGAGTAAGTCAAAGTTGTCCCTGAAAAATTAATCAGACACACAGAATCCCAACTGATTTTTCATATTATGTAAAGCTCTTCTCTCAGGTGAGAATTTTGGAAAATTTTTTAGAAGCTTGAAATGTAGAAAGTAATTGGGAGATAGAGGTATTTTAATTTGTAATCTCTAAACCACAATCAAAATTAGTGGTGGGAGGTTGTCCTTCATCTTGTTTTCTCAGGGACAAGACTTGGTTTTAGCAACCAAGTTCTGTCTTTTCATCTGTATATTCCTCTTAATTTCTAAAAAAATATTGCCTCCTCAACAGAGGAACAGAGTTTTAAAAAATTCCTGCAAATTTCAACACTTTTGGTATAACAGAGCCTTCTGTAGCATAGGCAAAGGCTCTAAGACCAGTTCCCATCTGTTTAGATTACTCTGCACCAGGCAGAGCACTTCTTGTCCCAAATTCACTAGTAATTTCTATGAGCAGGAAGGAAATGAAATGCCATTTAAGGAGTCTTATTAACCCACTTCTTGGAGAGCAAAGGCAGACAAACAAAATGGAAGGAACCAGTGAAGATTCTGAATCCCCAGATCACAGATCTAGCTCAGATAAGACAGAAAAAAGAAAGAAGCTACTCATGAAGACAATCATAATTACCTTCCCTACATCATTGCTGTAAGAATAACTGATGTATGAAGATAACATAAGAAAATAATTTGTGGTGTTCTCTGCTGAGTCTGTCCACTAGCCAAAACAAGCCATATGGGAATTGTTCTGCTGATACCCTGCACTGGAATAGCTCAATGAAAGATTGGTCCATCTCCCACCTGATTCCAAAGAAAATAAATAATAAAGCCACTGATTTATGTTGCTGCTTAACTCAGAACAAGAGTATTAACCATAAAGAATGATAATGAAAAATTTGGCCCAGTGAATTCAAAAGACATTTAAATAGACATTATTTTACTCTCTGAAGCAAGACTTTGACTTGTAGACCACTTCCTATCACAGATGAGATGCTTTTTCTGCTTTTTCATCCTTAGATACTTTATTTGCATTTGTAAGAAGTGTTGTTTGAGATCTTATGTTATACATTTTCTGTAAAGATATTGAATATTAATGTGTTAATTGGCATATGTAGCAAATTATAAATAGGCAGCTTTGTTGTAACTGCAGCAACATATTGGAAACACAACTAAAGCATTTCTGCCCCATTTGATTAAAATTAATTTTGAGTCCACTAACAGTATAATAAAATTTAGCGTCAATCATTTTGAAAGTATTCTGTGTTATAGGGGAAGAAAGCTATTATCAAGTCGAGGAATTAGAGGAAGTGTAAAGCAAAAAAACCAGCCTGTCAAACTGCTGCTAATACAGATTAAGATCTAAACCACCCTCTGCTTTCTCATACAATTTCGCAGCAGATAGGAGCTGAATTGTGTGCATTTGGGACCAATGAAAGCTGCAGTCTTTGATGCCAAAGACTCATGCAATTGAATACTGTATTTGTATCCTTTCATTTTGTCCCATTTTTTGCCTTATCTCTACTATACTCTCATGTATCCTGCCTTCTCTCTAGTAAGTTCATAGATGTAGTCCTTCTGCTTTATGTTACAGGTTCAAGTGAGTTCTCTAAAGACATAAATATCTCAGCAAGCTGTTCTCTCCTCCACTTTGTTAACACCTCATGGAGGCATTGTTATCCTGAATATTTTCTGTCTACTGCTCCTTTCCTCTTTGCCTATGCAGAACCTGAGCCAGTTTCCTTACACTCGTATGCTTCTCTCTTTGCCATGACATCTGTGTTGCAGCACTGTCTGGCTGCTGAGACAATAAAAGGCTGACTTTTAGAACTCACAAATACTGGCAGCCTTCTGAAACAATCTCAAATTCTTTTTTAAAGGATCTTTGGATATTTCTTGTGAGGCTTTTGAAGACAATGGGCAATTACTGAAACAGATTTCTGGGAATCTTGTGTGGAATAAAGTTGCTCCTGTTGTTCCTACTCATCCCTCAAAATTCAGCCTTGACGATATGTAGGGTTTTTTTGCCATACACTCTAGTACACTTTCTCCTGCATGTCTTTTCCAAAATGCACCAGAAAGAAAACACCTTTAGAGATTTTTCTTGTTCAATTAGACTTGAGTAATTCTTACTACCTCCTACCAAATATTATTTTGTTATAGAGGAACATGGTAGTGATGGTGCTGGTGGGTGTGTGTGTGTATGAGTCCAGCATGGAGAAAATTATGACATTTCTCATCATAATGAACAGGCTTATTCAAGACTAGACATACAACAAAAACATGCCTCACAATGAATAAACGCAGTTCTTTTATCACAAATCATGTCTGTCATAGCTTTTTTCTTCTCTCTGGAGACTAAGATGCTACACCTAAACATCCAGGACAAATCCTTTGAGTAGATAGAGTAATATAGTGAGAAAATTTACAATCCTCCACATCTTACTCTTTCTCTTTATCCTCCAGAATATTTCCAATTTTACATTTAATTTTTCCAAACCAAAATTTATTTAAAAGGTTAAACCACTTTATCTACTTTATTTTTTATTTACCTCCAAATCCAAATGTTGGGTTCTCACCCAAAGATAAAGTATGAGGGTTAAAGACTGGGCAGAATCTTTGAGTGGTTGGGTAAATATTGATTTTGATTTACATGACATAAGGAAGAAAGCTAAGGGAATGTCTTTAATAAGCAGCTATGTCCTCCAATTGGTGTTTCATGGTGAAACCTATTTAAAAAATTACATTTTCTAAACTCTTCTCAGATTTAAGGATCACAAGTTTTAGTAGAACACTTGCTAAGATGATGAACCACCAGAAGCATAGAAAAGAAGTTCATATGGAAAACTGTGCATAAATCCTTCTGCATCCCACATCAAAAGGTTTGGTCTCTTATATAATTATCTTCAATAGTTTTAGGAATTCCTACTTTTTAGATTTTTAAATTTTTTATATTTTAGATTCTAGATTTTAGATTTTCAGCTCAAGTGAAAGCAGTGGCTTTCCTCAAGATTCAGTATTGGGACTAGTATTTTTTTAGCACTTGTGCATGGACATTGGGACTGAGAGAATTTCAGGAATGCTGCTGACAACACCCAGATGTGTGGTGAGGTTGACAAGCTGTTGGAAAGGGATGACATTAAGACTGAGGAGGGCCATGAAGTTGATCACAGAGCTGGAGCACACTCCTGTGAAAACAGGCTGAGAGTTGGGGCTGTTTAGCCTGGCAAATAAAAGACCCTGTGGACGCCTTAGAACAGCCTCTGCATACCTGAAGGGGGCTTAAAAGAAGGCTGCAGTGGGACTTTTCACAAGGCTGTATAGTGGTAGAAAAAGGGGAATGGCTTTAAGCTGAAGACAGAGGGTGAGGGTGGTAAGACATGGCACAGGTAGCCCAGAGAGGTTGTGGACTCCCCATTCCTGAAAGTGCTCAAAGCCAAGTTAGGTGGGGCTCTGAGTAACATATTTCCCTGCCCATGGCAGACATTTTGGAACTAGATAATCTTAAAGTTTCTTCCAACCCAAACTATTTTATGATTCTATGACTTAGTTGAAACCTTTAAAAAATGAATTATGTAAGGATCTTAATATATGTTTTTTATTTTAGCCTGTTTTAAAACAAATTTTAAGGCTGTTAATTTTTTAATGATTCAATCTTCTCTTTCATGGGTAAAGTTCAATTTGCTCTTAAGTCTCTGAAGTTCTAATTCTATTTAATATCAAAAAAAGAGAAACTGTTAGTTGTGATTCCCACACACACAATCTGATTTGAGTAACCCAGTTACCAGGGTCACTTCTACTGCTAGATCATTGTTGGTTGTTCATTTTTTAGTGCAACAATATTAATAATGGACAAATATCTCTGGTTAAGGAGGTGTTCCTATGCATTTACGTTTGCCTTATAGTCCCACAACCTTTTCTCTATCTTTATTCTCTCATGCCTTTCTTCCTTCCTTTCCCACAATACTTCAGTGGTGTTGAAATATTCAGAAAGAGAAGCTTTCATTAAGACCTTAAGTTTTGATGCCTTTTTAAAAAAGTATGTGTTTTTCAAAAATACCTGACTTCAAAGGAGGTCAAGCGACATTAAAATTCAGTAGATTTTGGCATGTTATTCTCCTTCTTTAAAAACTCCAGTTTTAGGCAATAGGATTTCAGTGAATTGAAGCACATATTTTTATTGCCTAAATGATAATTTAAAATCCTCAAACAGCTCACTGGAAAGGATCTCATATTCTGCTCATATTTTCTGCCATTATATTTAAACATCCTAACATTGTTTATTAATCAAGCGTTCCACTGAGAGAACTCTCTGCATTGCATCATTGCCATTTTGCAACACAGAACACTAGAAAAAAACACTAAAACCCAAGAAAACAACAGATTTGCATTTTCTTTAAAAGAGATCTTTCTCTTTGCATTTCTCTTAATCCAAAGGAAAAGTCTCTTCTTTTTTGGAGCTACAGTCTGAAACTATTTTCACTGAATTTCACACTGAAATGGGGAAGGTTTCCAGCAGTGGTCAGCCTCATCTCTGAACCTGTAACAAATACAGAAAGGTTATACACAGTTTATAGAAGAAGAAAGGAATTCTGAGTCAAGATGTAAAAATATCAGTTAATATCGGTTCAGTCCAACTGAAGCACATGTGTCAGAAGTGTGAAGATCACTGAGCAAGAGGCTGACCAGGGTGAGGATCACTCAGTGGTGGGAAGAAGGTGGGCCAAGGCTGATATCTGCCAAAAAAAGTAGAAACTATAAAGTGAGCATTGAAAGGCAGTTGCATTTCAAAGTAAAGGAATCTTTACTTTGTTAGAAAATCTTATTTATATCTCATTGGTCAATAAAAGCACAGAGGTAAGAAACTAATATGTAGAATACAGCATCTACATTGCTTTGGTGTCAAGCTCTCCTGTGAACATTGGGCCAAGCTATCAATCCAGAGTTATGAAAGTGATCAGAATAAAAAATCAACCAACATAGTACATCACAAAGAGCTGGTTATTCTGCATTCTTTGAAGGAAGAACATTCACAGGAGATGAACTGAATAGATGTTGTAGACAGTCACTGAGTTTAACAATGAAATGAGGACTAAGGACCCTTCTCAGTAAGAACAGCAAGGGACATCTTGCTGAAAGACACGAATAAAGAGCATACTACCTGTCAAAGAAAGAAGCAAGAAGGATGAAGCTACCTTTGCCTAGCTCATTGGAGATTATTTTTTATCAGGCAATAAATGTGGCTATTTAAAACATTTGTAACATTCTTTAGTTTTGTATTTGTTGAACAGAATTGATTGTGGAAAGAAATATATACATGAAAAAATCCTTGTGATGACAGGAAATGAATGGCAGAAGTGATGGTACACACATGGTATCATTTTGGACAAACAAATGGAGAGCAATGGCATGTTACTTGATTTAATAACTTTAAAAATTCAAAGCACAAATACTGAGTAAATATTTTCTGTGTTACGTTGTCACTTGCTTTAATCATCCTGCATTTCCACCATAATCCTAAAGTCATCATGGCATTATAACCATCATAATCTGAGCAGACATGCCCAGTTTTCCCTTCTAGCTGATGAAATAGAGTAAGTACTTCAAAGAACAAGTCTATTGATTTATTCTATAGTCTGTCTACATTAGGGTGAGATGAAATCTGAAAGCTGCTTATTTCAATTGATAACATGGGTAAAATTGTCTAAGCTTACCATAATCTTGTCTGACTTTGTAGTGTCTCAGGTTGGCAACACTTCTTTTTTGCATAACATTATTTGTACCCCTCCAATGAGCTGAACTATGTCCATTTGACAATGTAATTTGGTGCTGCTCAATCTAAACTCTGTTATTCTTGTATTTAAGTTTCTTTTGCTAAAATAAATAGTTTATTGATTTGACATTCATAAAGATCCATGTCAGAAGTTAAGCCTTACAGTATTACAAAGGAATGCATACAAACAGATATATCTTTCTGTGTGTGTGTACATAGCACATATTCTGTAAATAAAACTGGATATCTATATGTGGAAGAGAACATATGCTTGCATATCCATTCCCATTAGCTATTATCAACTTTATATGCAAAAATTGACTCTGGATTATATGGAAGTGAGTGAATTAATTGAAGCATAAAAATTCCCCCTCAGAGACTTCTACCAGAATTTAAATCCACTTAAAATATATTTATTGGGCTGATTTAAATTTCACTTCCTTTCACTTTCTTTATGTTTTAATTGTCCATGTGAACAGTGAATTGAAGTTGTGATTGATTACATATATAGACTAACCACTTAAAGAACTGTGAAATAGGAAAAGGGCTTTTTAATTACAAGGTTTCAACTGCAGGTATTAGTATTCAAGAAGTGTGAAATTTCAAGGGAATATCAAGTCTCACAGCCATGAGCTAGGAGTCCTCCTCAACATAACTGACGAGGTAACTATCGGGACCAGCCTTGAAAACCACAACACCTGTGATATATCCTGGCTGTAACTGTGGTTAGTGACTGTTCGTTGTTCTGTGACTATATCCAGCGTTAGTTCTAGACGATGTTTATTTTGTGTTAGAAAAGCTTTACAAATCTTGACAGTTATAAGGTGCAAATTTACTTATTTCCATTTATTTCTTAACTGTCTGAGGTGGAAACCAATTTCTTTCAACATGCTCGAATAGCACTGTTTAAAGCGGACCTACATCACGCCAGAAACATTTTATATTTTGTTTAAAGTAATTACATGCAACCATATTGTTACCATTGTAATTAATTTCCTACATCCTTTGATATATTTTGGATAGCACACCTGAAAGCTTGTAACAGAAAATGTAAACAAACTTTGATCCCAGGATGAAAGCTATGGACACGTAGATACAGAGTGCAGATACAGAGATATCAGACCATTCCAATTCTCCATGTAAATATAGCTCCAGGAGCTGTTCAAAATCACCCACCCATGACAATGTCAAGACCTGGCTAAAGAACAGGCAGAGGGAAGAGATATTTTGCAGTAATCAGAGTTAATCCAGAAAGGTTTTTCCATGAGTGCTTGAAAAACATAATATGAGTAAGAAACAATAAACTGTCTAAAAAAACTGCACACGCTGATCTCCTAACCGAAAAGTGAGGCCAAAATAATAATCTTCAAGCACATGAGTATAAAACTGTAAACATGAAGCATTATATGTGGCATTATCATCTGACTGCTCTTTGCTTACCTAGACCAAACTTGGGAAATCCAGACATACAAATTTGTCATCTTAGAAAATTTATCTGAAGCCTGCAAAGAAATATCAAAGGAAAATAGTTCTGCTCATATAAAGGGTTTTATTCTGAACTTGTAAAGCCTTTTTGCCCTGGGCATATCCTCTGAACAACTGAATGGGCCATATTTTAGCCATCAGCTTGGCTTTTCGGCCTGAACCATCTTTTTTTCAGAAGAGGTCATATTTTCTCTCTTTTGGTTGGTTTTCTAAAAATTGTGACACCCTTTTGATTCACTGTTGGCCTTGTACACAAAAGATCAAAGGGCAGGACAGGATATGCTCCACAAATCACAGAGCAAAGGTATAAGACCTTGTTCCTCCATGTATGCAAACAATATACAATAAAATTGAAAGATCAAATCCTAAGATCTTTCTCTGCTCGTTTTGTCTTTTGTTAGCTAAAACAAAGTATGCTTGTTTATTTGTTTTATTTTGTTTTGATATACTGTTATTCCAGTGAGTTTCTGCTGAAAATATGTTGCTCTGGGACAGCTGTTGTCTTTGTCATTTATTAGTTTAAAGGCATTCTGACACAGAAATTGAGTATTCATTCATCTCAGTTTGTCCATGATGCTCTGCCCTATAACAGGGAGATGTCATGTTTATATTCAACAACATTTCTTTTCTTCCTTTCTGTTTCCACATCTGCAGTTTTTCAGAGGTTTTGGGTTTTTTGGGGGTTTTGTTTGCTTGCTTGCTTGTTTATTGCCCAATACTTTAGCTCAGTTGCACATTCCTATGAGCACAATTCATGATTCTTTCCTCTGAAAAGCAATTTAGAAAGTTAAACTCTGCACAAATTCCCATGATTCTCAGAGACCAAAAGGCCATGAGGTTTGCTTTAATTCCAGTAATCAAAGGAGGTCAGGAAGGTCGCCTTTTAACTCGGCAAGGAGAGTCTCACTGGCTGCTGTGCTGCAGCATTGAGCTAGTTCTGCTCTTGATAAATATAAGTTCTCAAGCAAAATATTTCTTCCCTGATTTTCACCCACATGATCATTAACATACAGAGCTAGACACCATATCAGCAATGAGACACAACATAAAATGTAATGTAGATTGTCCTGAAAGTTATTTGAAGACAATAAAAAATCTGGCTTATTTTTAATAGACAGTAATGGGGAAATAGACTTTTCTTGGTTTAGTCCAATATTATGGTGGTATATGTCCGTATTTTCATTATTAATGTACACAAAAGCACCATTATTTTTACAGACAGATACTTTAATTGTATGAACTGGTCTCTCAGACATAAATCTTAACAAGAAATCACTATTCTATTAATATTTACAATGGATAACACTGAGTCTACTTTGTAATTAGAATCAATACATTTATGACTTTTAACTTGTGGCAGTTGATTTTTTTCTTAAAGGTAACCTGCCAATGTTTGATACAAATTTATAAGACATTCTATAAAAGAATTATAGAACACTTGGGGTTGGGAGGGATCTCTGGAGATCACTCAAGCACAATTTCTTAAAGCAGGCTGCACAGAAACATGTCCAGAGATCTTTTCAATATCTCCAAGAATGAAGACTCTACAACCTTTCTGGGCAACCTGTGCCACTATTTCTTCATGTTCAAATGGAACTTATTGTGATACAGTCTGCGCCCATTGCCTCTTGATAACATGTTTAAAGTCAAAGTATGTTTAAAATCTTTGCGTCATTTGAAGTTCAAAATAAACTACAGTAATTTCACTAATATAAGCCGCACCTTTTTCATTGAAGAATCCAGCCTACCCCACTAGTGCGGCTTATATTCAGGTGCGGCTTATCTATGGACAAATCCCAGTGAAATGCCAACCCAGAAGTGAGAGCCAGCTGGGGAGGGTATGTGGGGCTACCTTTAAAGGCTTCACTGGTCTACGAAAACTGTTGCAACTTGAGCACCTGACACCAAACCCAGCTGGCAGCGATTCTGTTAGTAATTTGTTACTTTGTCACACATGGATCCTCTGTTTTAAAAAAAAAAAAAAGAAAAAGGAAACAAAAAGGTGCAGCTTATATTCAGGTGCGGCTTATATATGGACAAATCCCGTAGTCTACCTGGCTACAGGGAGGTGCGGTTTATAGTCAGGTGCGGCTTATAATCGTGAAATTACTGTACATAAAATTTGAAATACATGCCTCAAACAAGAAAACCGAAGAAAAATATTACCTATAAAACTTATCAAGGTATCAGAATTTAAGTCCCTGAAATGCAGATGGTATAAAACCTGGTCTTTTCTTCTTTACATCTACAATTTAGTTCATTTTAGTATATAAGCTCAAATCTGGCTAATTATCTGTCTGCTCATTCTTATAAGAAATCTTTAGAGGTACTGGAAATTAAGAGAACACCTGTGATAATGGAGGAAATCAAAATGTGGTATGTATTAAAAATGTACCAACAACTATATCCAAAATAAAACAGCTTTATATATTTCAAGTGCCATTCCCCAATCTGACCTTTCTGAAAACAGAGGTTATAAAGTTAGCAGACTGACAATTGCTCAGCATGTACATCCTTTGCTCGATTATTTTTCTCAGATATGACTTAAATAAAACTATCTCAGGCTAAATAAGAGAATTATTGGTTTTGTACATCTAAGGCATTTAGCCAGAAGTATAAAATAAAAGAAATAGTTAAATACTACTATTATTCCCAGCAATCAATGCAGCTTTTTTTCCTCCTCAGAAAATGACTTGCCGGATTTTGGACTTCTTTGATTGAGTGAGAGAATGAGATGAAGCAGGCAAAGGACTGATAAGCTGTACTTTTAGCTTTTCAGGAAACAGATCTTAATACAGAATAATTGAATAAACATGTAAGTGTTTATATGGAGATTAGAAATCTAAATTTAGATTTCCATTAAAAAATATTTATATACATGGGAAAAAGACGTATATGATTGGCAGTGTTCACAAAGAATCAAAGCGTTTCCAAATCCCCTACAAAACTACCCAAAAATGGTCTTATTTCAAAGTAAATAAAGAAAAAGTGATTGAACATCTTTAAAAACATAAACTTTTATGTTTAAAAACATAAAAACATAACTTTTCATTAAGGAAGTATGCAACAATACCATGATTGAAAGCAACTGTTTCCATGGCTTAATTATAAAAATTGGCAGGTAATCAAGAAAAGCTCTAGCCATTTTCCTCATTAAATATGCTTTCTGAAGTTAGTTCTCATGGATATCTTCAGATTATATTCCCTGAAATTCAAGCATCTGTTAATATGAAAGTGTATGAATGCCTTCTGACAGGTCTGCTAACCATGCAAATTTAGTTGCATACTATGATTGGGTCTCTTTAAAGGAAGGACTAAAAATGAGGTATAATAAACCAAACTATAGCAGATGTATACTTTTTGCAGATTAGTTTTCCCTATTTACTGATTTGAAAAAAACAAAACCAAAGTTAATTTAAAACAATTATTTCTTCCGACAAGCAACTACCATAAACCTTTAGCAAAGGCAGCCAGCAGCAGGAAAATAATTTTATCCAAATATGTGAGCAGATTTGTGTGATAAAAAGAATAAACCCAATATTAAAATTTCAGCAGTAGATTTTTCTGAGGAAAATTTGTCTACTGCTCACTGTTAACAGAAATATCCACTAGGTACTATTCTGAAAGATTTCAGTTTATTTCTCTGTGATTAAACCCACAGTGTGGTATATGAAAGTAAACCTCTAAGTCTTTTTTGAATTCCCAGTCAGGCCTAAGAGACTTCAAATGTGCAAGCACTTTCTCTAGTGCTGATCACAATGGAGTTTGTGCAGGCACAGGGCTACAGTCCTGGGCCTCACCCTTCAGGTCAGGGTGGTCTCACTGTAACATCTCTGAACCCTCTCCAGACTGAAATAGAATTTGTCTGCAGGGACCTTTCAAAAACTGGATGTAACAGAGGCAGAAAATATGCTCCATGAACATGCAGAAGCTCATGCATCCAAAAGAAAGAGAATGCATAATCATACCCAGGAAATAAGGGTCAATGAGGTATAAAGAAGAAAATCCAGATTTCTGCCCTCTGGTTAACTCTTCTCATACAGCAAGCTTTCTGTACTTTGTACTGAAAATTTTGGATTAGGGAAGACACAGTTTCAGAGACAGTCAATAATCTTTGAGGTTTTTTGTTGTTCATTTTCATCACAGCTAGATGTTAGATATGGCTTTCAGATATGTGGGATTATCATCACTTTTTTATCAGGAAATTAAGTTTTATGATATCAATTTGGTAGGAATAGTAAAGGGATTTATAACTTAGCATATTATCACAATGATTGCATTTCCTTCTCCCTAACAAAGCCATCTTTAGCTGAGAGTGCTTTACTAAAAAAATTTTTGAGTGAACATTAAGCACGGTACATACTCAAGGATGAACTGGCAGTGTGATTCAGTGTGTAAAGGGTGATTTTCAATCGTCTGCTTGATTAAAGTATCTTTTCTCTGATTTTACTCTCCTGCCACTCTATGTTCATTACACTAATGTAGCAGCTACATATTCTGAGTCAGTGTTGCTCCACTGTACTTAACCAGATCCTTTTCAAGTCAGCAATTTTCCAGAAATCAATTAATCATTTATAGGTGTAAATGAGTTCTAACAAAAATTTACTAATTAATTTTGGCTATGAGTGGAATATATCCTACTATCAGGGTGGAATCTAAAAATTTATTAATGGTTATATATTTATGTTAATAAAATTATTTACTTTCCTATTTATTAATTTTCATTTTTTAAAATTTAATCATGGCTCAGAGATTTGTATTCATCTGTAAAAATATCCTTTCTAGAAATAAGGTTATAGATAATATTTAGAAATATACTTAGAAAACAGCTAAATGCAAATCATACCTTTCAGATTAATGACTGGAAATTACAAAAAATGCAACTAATAGTGCATTTTGAAGAAAGAATTCTACAATAATTTGAAAGATGAATCCCAGTCCTCACATCAGGATAGTCACAATGCAAACTTATTATCTAACTCAGAGATAGTTTCACAAATTAGATGAACAAATTCTCATAGATTTTAACATTACTAGACCTCATGCTTACTGCAATTGAACATGACATTGTAAATGGAACAATATTGGAGACCGTAAGTCTCTAAATGGACCTTCTGACAGTTCTGGTCAATGCAAACAGGATAATCACAAATGAAAATGGTGCTCTGATTTTCATCTGCATCTCCAGGGGCATCCACTGTCGTCATTCCCTTGCCATGTTACAAACACTTGAGTGTCACAGGTACAGGAACTCAGAGTTTATGGATACCACAAGTGTTCCATTTTTCTATATTTTCTGAAACTCATCCTGAGTATCCTCTGGGGACACAATCTCTGCACCTCCTGAAATTATTCACATAAGAGAGATTTCTCCTTTACAGATGGAATCTACAGTCAATGTTATAAGTATCACCAATAACACTTCCTCTTCTCATATTATATTTAATTCAAGGATCCTGCAATAATGAATTGACCCCAAAATTATTTTGCTGAAATAGAGTACAGTAATTTCACTATTATAAGCCGCACCTTTTTCATTGAAGAATCCAGCCTACCCCAGTAGTGCTGCTAATCGTAGGTGTGGCTTATTGATGGACAATTTCAGGAGAATTGCCAGCACGGAAGTATGAGTGTGAGTGGGGGAGCAGGCATTCCCTGCCCCTCAGCAGCCGCACAGAGCAAGTGGGGAAGACGGGAACAGGCATTCCCCACCCCTCAGCTCCCAGCGAGTGGCCAGGCTCCCACCGCTCCTGCTCCCGGCACTAACCCCTCCCACTCCCACCACTCCCCTGGTACTGCCCCCTCCTGCTCGCACGGCTTCCCCGGCACTCCCTGGCCCCTCAGCGGCCCGCCCACCATGCCACATGAAAAAAAAAAAATTAAAAAGTGTGGTTTATTTATGGACAAATTCCATGGGCTTTCCTACAACCTGGGTGTGCGGCTTATAATCAGGTTTATAATTGTGAAATTGCTGTATATCTTCCTTAATTTTCTGAAGTAAGCATTTTGCTCAAGAGAATTAACCTCTTCAGTTCCCTGGCTAAAAAACCAACAGTCTGAATCTAAAGTGAATTTTTCTTCATAATTCACAGTTTGTTAAAAGTAGTTTTTCCCCCACTCAATCCGCTGAGTTTTGGATCAGGAATACACTCTTTGTATACAGGCAGGTGTATTCAACTTCCACCTGAGATCAAATATTTAAGTAAGAGAGACTTTACACCTCATATAATAATTTTTAAAAACCATTAACTCTTCTCCAGTTCTTCATTCAGTCAGATGAATCTGACCTCAGCATATCAGTGAAGGTTTTTGAATAAGCAGTTGCATAGCAACATAGCAGTTGCTGAATAGAAATTGTCCAGTGAGTCCAGCAAGGTATCATTCTTCATTCTGCCAGTGAGTTTCCCTTTAATAGGCAGAAAAGATTTATGATTGACAGATGATATATCCACGTTATGAAATATTGTTTTGTCATTGCAAGCCACGTAATGGCTCTACTGGAAAAAAAGAAATGAAAAAAAACCACCAAAAATGCCCAGTCTAGCCCAGTTAATAAAACATCATTACAGACTAGAAAAAGTAATTTATTACTTTTTTTTTCTCCCCACAACAATGATTTTATCGGTAACACCAAATAATCATCTGTTTTCTTATTTGCATGTAGATATCATTAGTGTGCATAGATATCCTAATAAGATAGGTTATGTTACACCTCATTTCCACAATTTGCTGGACTGCAAACCTTGCCTGGGAGAGATTACCAGGAAGGTGGGAAATCAGGGGATATTTTTCACATAATCACTTAGCTATGCATAGGTTAGAAGAGGAGTCAGTTTACAGAGAAAATAAAATTGTATTCTCGAATAAGGTGCTAGCATTATTCTCAGTGATAATAATTACTGGGCTTTGGAGATTCAGTCCTTAATTACTTCATTTAAAAGATATCCTGAAAAAAAATCTTAATTAGATTAAATCATTATTTCAGGAAGCAATATGCCAAATTATGCAAAACTAATTAGGGTAGTGAAGAAATCAGCCTATCCACTGATTTACAGGCAACATGAGCAGTCTTTTATCTGTATCAAAGACCCTGACAAAAATCAAGCAGAATAGTCTCCCTGTCATAAACAGTGATAACACAGTTATATTTCTATTCCCCAATATTCCTGGCTAGC
>VRYO01001878.1:3888623-3922850 GCA_009812075.1 Sialia sialis
CCGATTATTAGCCGCATCCCTGATGTGAGCTCCAATCTTCAGTGAAAAAGGTGCTGCTTTTATTCGTGAAACTACTGTAAATTAAGAATAGAATTTATTAAATTTTATTTCTTTGATGGTGATCTTGCTGAGCACAGAATACTTAATTCTGAAAATCTGCTGATGGAATATGATATGTAATACACGAGAGACCAATTTGGCCTTTAGAGGAATGATTTAAACTAAATGTATTAAGCTCAGGATAATGCAGAGGAATTGATCTATACTATTCCTGAAAGCATGCACTAACAGAAAAAGAGGATGTAGGAAGCCAACGAAAATTGCTGGGGGAACTGCTTTAAGTCTTAGATAAATTCCTTTGCTGAAGATGAACAGCGGTTTGGTAAATTCCAAATTTGAAAGACAGTCAGGTTTCTCTTGAGGAAATGTCAGGCTTGAGGGCTGAATGGCATTACTGGTTGCAGTGAGTTTCTAGGTTTATTGTCAATACTAACAGGATTTTGGATTGTAGTGAGTTGACGGCTGGATTCCAGGTACTCATCAAAACCTCTTAATCACTCCCTTCTACACTTGGACAGAGGGTAGAAAATATGATGAAGCGTTCGTGATTTGAGAGAAGGACTGGGAGTGATTGTTCACTGTCATGGGCAAAACAGGCCAGAATTAGAGATATTACTTGAATTTGCTATGAGCAGAGTTGGAGCAGGATTGTGAGAAGTAAAGTAAGACCTTAAGAACACCTTCCCCCCATCCCTCCCTCCTTCCCAGCTCTACCTCCTCCCCTCCCTCAGCAGTGCAGGGAGACAGGGGGTTATGCTCATATCATCACCTATTGCTCCCTACCTCTGCTGCAGCATGGGTTGCTCTCTCCATGCATGTGCAGGTCCCTGCCAGGAGCCTGCTCCAGCACAGGCCTCCCATAGATTCCCATCCTCGTCTCAGGCATCCACATGCTCTGCTGTGGGGTTCTCCCCAGTCTGCAGGTGGAACTCTGCATCCCCATGGTCTGATACGTGCTGCAGGGGAGTAACTCTTTCACCATGGTTTGCACCACATCAGCTCCGGCACCTCCTCCTCCTCTAATGACCTTGGTCTGCAGTTATTCCTTACACATAGTCTCACCCTTTCTTTTTCTTCTTCTTAAATAACTGAGATGTTACCATAATTTATAATGGGCCCAGCCTTGGTCTGTCACATGTCTGGCATTGGCATTGGCTCTGCTGGATGCGGGAGAACCTTCTGGCAGCTTCTCACAGAAGAAATCCCTGTTGCTCTCCCCGCTACCAAAGCTTGGCCATGCATATCCAATACAAGAATAACAACGATACACTAAATATAGCCATTTACAGTCAGATCCCATTTCCCTGCTTGCATTCCATACAGTGAAAGTTGGTTTAAGCTCACATCTATGGCCCTAAAACCTGTCAGAAATCTGCTTGACCTGGTTGCAGCATGTCTGTATGTAGTTCATGTAACCCTTGCAGGTGCATATCCAAAGGTTAGCGCTCCTCTTTTCCTGTTGACACACAGCTTTTCTTTATCTCAAATTCTGAGGCATACATTTCCTTTCTTTACAAATGTCTGGGGATGCTAATTAGTTTCAGAGACAACATGACAAGACAGAACTGATGTATTGGAAAGACAGCATGAAGCACAGACAGGTGCAACAATTCTTCTTCTAATTACTGCTTCTGCCCATGATCTGTAGTTATCACTTAGAAAGTCAATGCCTTTTAAATCTCAAGTGATAGACAAATATATAATCATCATTTACATGCTGCCATACCTCCAAAATGGACTGCAGCATAGTGATCCATGACTGTCATTCCAGTGAGTCAAAGTCACTTTACTAGAATTCTGTTGAGTCAAAAAGTTTTAATTCAGAGATAGTACTGATAGCTGCTCTTTGGCAGGTTATTTCAGTGGTACCTCACAGTTTCTACTGCTCCTACAGTTACTGAAAGCCTACAAAATGCATTAAATTTAAAGAGGAACCAAGAACAGGTTGTCTTTGTCAGTGACTAAACTGTCCCAGGCAAATATTTACAATTCTTCCACACAAAATTAATGATAAATAGGCCACACGGGGGTTTATTTGTATTTTAAGTATCAAACAATTTCCAAATTATCATATATACTTTTTCTTCTTAGCCAAGATAATAATGAATTTTCAGATACAGTTAAATAGCTTCAACTTACTGTTACTTGGAAGCCCACACCAGCATGCCTCTCTATGCCCTGGTGAGTTTCCTAGACACGTAACTGCATTTCAGACTGCACTTATGTCATACACCTGATACTGAAATGTAGAAATGCTCTACTTTGCAACAACTAAGTACCTGTCTGTATCTCTCACTTTGGCCTTATCATTGATGAGGAGAACAAAGCCCATGTGTATATTAGATAGCCTGACAAGTTTAAATAGTTAGTTAATCAAAGTTTCTCTTTGACTCTTCTTTGCTACCTTCAGTAATGAAATAGCAGGTGACAGTCATGAAGGAAATAACATATTCACAGAGTGTGATCACGTCTCAGTAAACACTACCTGTGACTGAGCACTCAAGTAATTGCAGTGTGCAGCACAATTTGTACTGGCAATCCAATAGCCTGATTATCTTAGTACAGTCCTGGTGATCTGCTTGTTGCTTAAATAATCTCAGAAGGAACCTAAAGTGATGTTTATTTATACAAAAATCATAGAGGGATGGAAGAGACAAATACATTATTTTAGAACATAAGTGAAAACAGATAAAATAAACAAAATAAAACAACCCCCTATCACTCTTTAATTTGGACTCAGAGTAAAAGCAGAAATATAAAATATAAAAAAAAAATTATTAAAAATTTATAAAAAGAGAAAACTTGCCATCTAGCATTAACAAAACTGCTTCTATTAATACATTTGATCCCATAGACACCATGTTCTTTTGGAGAATCTGGGCCTTTTTTTACCTTTTTCTAGACCTAAATGATTCCCTTTCTTAGCGTGTATTTTTGGAAAGTTATGCTTGAATCATTTAAACACTCAGAAATGGTAAATAAAATATATGACAAGACCTTCCATCTCAAATTCAAAGCCCTTTGTCCTGCCATGTAACTATAAGGCTTTTAGCACAATAGAAGGACAACAGTGTAGTCTGCATTGGAGTTGGTTCTTCTGAAACAGAATTCCCAATCTAATTCCACAGAAGGAAGAGGGTGGTCTAATGGATCAGCATGAGTACTTAATCCATCATATGCAC
This sequence comes from Sialia sialis, assembly GCA_009812075.1. NCBI lineage: Eukaryota > Metazoa > Chordata > Aves > Passeriformes > Turdidae > Sialia > Sialia sialis. Next base: position 3,891,866 of record VRYO01001878.1, read on the forward strand.
ATGGAATATGGTGGCTAGTTTTTGTATTTAGGATGGACACATGAACAGTAGAGAGGAATGTGCCTTTCTCTTAGAAAAAAAACCAAAACAACTAAGCAAGATATTTGACTAGTGAAGATTTTCTTTTCAGACTTGTAGGAGAACTGAACGATTGACTTGGAAACCTGTCTTAGTAATGCAACTTTGAACTACAGTTTGCAGAGTCAAAATGACAGTCTTTCTATTCTTTCTTTGTTAAAGCTACTTGATATCAAAATTTTTAATGTGTGAGAAATTATAAATGTGAAGACATGGGCAGTAGCACTCAGATTCTTACAGGTCTGTAATTTATTACTTCAGATATCAGAAACTGAATATTTTGCAGTCACAGGTTTACAGCTGTGACCTGATCAATGATTCCGTGATGTTCAACCTGAAATAAAAGTTCCAGTTCAGCTCAGCTATGATTTTAAATATCTTTATCATCTTTCCCCCAAAGCTCCTGCTGAAATTATACAGACCTCCAGGCAGGAGACCTGACTGTGCTCTGAACCTTTGCTTCTAGTTACATATCCTCTACAGTGACTACGCATGTGTGGTAGCTGAAGTTTTCCATTGTAAACTCACACATTATTCATGTTAATAGGAAATTTAAAAGTGTTCTGATACCATAAGTATCATAAGGCTTGATAATTCAACTATGTTTCTTCCCCTGCCTTTGTTTCCATTAACAATTCATTCCCTTCCACAAAGAGAAAGGCACGATTTGAAAAAGGTGGAAATTCAATGGGGTTTAAATCATTAGTTTGATTACAATACCTTTATAACAGAGGTGAGCTTTAAGCAGCCCATCTTCCCTATGGATCACATCCAAATAGTCCTGGTATTCTAAGTCCCAAAGTTGATAGTATTCATCCATTGAAAGACGTTATTTCCCAGAATTAATCTTTTTGTTGTGTTTTAGCCTTTTGCTTAGTTAAATTCTTGATAATACTTTTAAAAATTGATCCTTTAGGATTGCTGTGGATCACAAAAAGAACATTAGCTCATTTTTATCTCTTCTTGGCTATGTAGGGCAATTAGCACAAAGTCTTGGCAGACAGTTCTTCCATTCAGAGTGATTGTTAAAAAGGTATCATGGGAATATAACCAAGCTTTTACAATACACGTATGATGCAAAAAGGCAATTCACCACATACAGCAGCAAAAAAGCATTTATCACCAAAGCTGTCTGGAATACGTTCAGCAGCCATCTGCCAATTAAAGAATAATCTAGTGCTCATCTGCAGCAGACAACACCTATTTAGCTGGCAAGCAGGCATAGATCAGAGGCAGCTGAAAGGTGCTTTGTGGTTTGGAGGGCAGTTAGCTCAGCTGGGAATGTGAAAGAGACCCAAAAACTGTTCTTTGCAGCATGGGACTATATGACTGTGGTGGTGACAAGCTACAGGGCTCTGTCCACATAAGCGGCTGGAAGAACCTTCCCCAGGGAGTCAGAGCCTTTGGCAATGGCCCACACCAAAGAAGGGAGGCTGCCATGCAAGGCAGCTCCCTGGTGCTCCTCCCTGGGGATGGAGCTGCTGGTGGCCTCACCTGCAGGAGTTGTGCTGTGGCTGAGGCACTAAGTGACCAGGTACCAGAACTGTGGGAGGAGATAAACAGACTGCATAGCATTGGCAAAGTGGATTCTTCTCTGCCCTCAGATGTGAACTTGCAGAATCAGTACAATGCCCTAACAGGCCCTGGGGACAATTCAAAGTCATCTGAGCCTGGAACACTCATTAACACCAAGGCCAATTGATGGATGTTCCCATCTGCATGGCAGGAAGGTGTTGATCAGACTTGCTGTCATGGGATTCTTATCAGTCGCTGGCAGCCCAGATCAGGACATTGCAGAGTGGCTCCCAATGCCTGTGCCCCAAATAGCTCACTCTCACTGTTCATGGGTGTAAACACAAATGACCACAAATGCAGAAATGGAACAAAGGCAACAAGGAACTGCAGATTTCTGGGGCCAAAGGTGGAAGACATGAGAGCCCAAATGCCCTTCTCCTCAATTGTACAGGTGTCTGAGAAGGCTTTGGGTAGGAGCTGATGTGTTCTGCAGGTTAACAGCCGGCTGCACAACCGTTGTTGTAGCTGATGCTTTGGCTTTTATAACTATGGTCACCTCTATGGGATATGGACTGTTAGCAAAGATGAGATTCCAAGAATAGAAGCACAAGAGTTTTTTCTGGACAAATTTCTGATTAAATTCCAGCTCAAAACTCCAGACTCCAGAAGAGTTTGGCCCTGACAGCACTTATCATCATGCCCTGTGACACATAGAATGCCCAGTTTCAAATCACTCCTCCACCATCTCACATATCTACCTTCTCTAAAAGTGCCTCTGGCTGCAGAGTTAGCATCTGCCTCCACAATATTATTTGTTATTTATACAAAATAGAAAAATTTAAGCTGAACAAACCAAGAAAGCAACAAATATTGAACATAATCTTGTTGTTACTGACCACACCCAGGACAACAGGGAACAATTCTCAGGACAATTGTTTACAAAATGGAGCAGCTCAAACAGGAACACTTGAAAAACGATGGATATTTTTTGTTCCCCCCTCTCTCACTCTGAATATTAGAATATTGTTTTCCCCTTACCCCTAGTCCATTTTTTCCCCCCTAAATTATGTAGCTGCCTCAAAGGTTTCTGATATATGCAAATGCAGCTCATGGGAATTTTGGGCATTTCAAACAATTTCTGTATCAGAAGTTTCTTGCAATATACCTTATATGGCCTGATATAACTAAAAACTAAACTAAAAAATGCAGAACTCTCTCTTATATTGTAAAATATGGAAATATGTGTGATGAGGTTAACTATGAAAACATAGAAAGTCTTAGAAAATGACAAATGCTGATCTAGATAATTGGATGCAAACACTAAAATGCCTTCTGCAAAGCACAGGTGAAAACAAGTGTAGGTAGTTATTATATTTTGATTCCCATCCCTGTAGCTATAAAATACTTGCCATCAGGATCATGAAATTGGAAAACAAACTTATGTTCTAAATCAAAGAAACAGGCTTTGGTCTGAACTCCACAATTTAGAAGACATGGTATCACAAACAATGTTAATGTTCTTTGACAATGTTCACAAGCATTAGAAAATTGAAGTCATAATGAAACTGCAGCTAACTCACAATCTCTGGCCCTAGGATGTGCATTGTTGATGTGTGCATTTTGGAAGCCCCATCTGTTACGAACTAGGCTTTATATACTGAATAATTGCTAAATTCCAAGGAGACCAGGTGGCAAGGCAAATTAATTTGGAAAGAAATAGAAAAGTCATGGGGGAGGGAGCCAAAAAATTGTAGGAGAAAGTTAATTCAGCATTTTCTGAATGTCCTGAATGAGGACAGAAATAAATAGAGAAAGAAAATATACAACAAAACGTAAAAAGGAAGAGGAAAGGCAAGAAGAGACATTTTCATATCAACACATGTTTATAGATATACTTCTTGGACCTCGAGAAATGAGAATGTGAGGGCATGAAAACCCTGTGAAATTTCCATTGTATTTTCTCTTCAATAATATTTATGCTCTCAATAATTATTCATATATTTGAAGCCTCAATCCACAATGCCATATGTAAACCAAAACAAGTTTAATTTTCCTTTTTGTGAATGGTTGAAAACAGCTCTAATGTGGAAGGGAGAAGACAGGAGGGTAAAGGAAGGAAGACAGATCTATTTTAGGTTCCCAGTTTGAGTGAGACATTGCCAGTTTTTCATGTGAGGAGCACTCACAGAAAACTAACCAGATAGATACAAACACCCAAACTGCTACTATAAATCCAGGGAGTCCTCTGTGCAAGAAATCTCAGACAAGAAGACAGGAAGCTGTAAAGCTGGATTAGGTTTCTTTAAAGAGCAGCTGGTGTCAAATAGAGTTCTGTTAACCTAGCCCTCATTTGCTCCTGGTACCAGGAGAGAGAGGAGTTAGGTTAAATTGATTTATTGAATTTTGATTATTGAACTAGTCTTTTGGATGTGTATAAAATCTAGATCTAAAAGTAGATTGCCTAAATACATAGGTAAATGACTGTGACACCTATAATTTACATGTCCACTACTCAGATTAGAACTACTATTATCTTTCTTTGAATCCAAACATAGCCATTTAAAAACGGTGAAATCAACCACAGCATAAAAGAATATATTAGCACTGTGATATCATAGTAAAATGCAATATATATTTAGGCCATGGTATTTTACAGAGGTGCTCAGTGTGACCACCAAAAGGGCAAAGTGGTACGAGGTGATTCTCAAGTAAGAGAGAGTAACCAAGACAGAAGCAAGATAATCACATAAACAAAACTGACTGTAGGTAAGATATGCTGCTGAATGCACAGGGCTAATTGACAAGATCAAAAAAAAACCAGATAAACCCAACCCAAAAATCCCCAGATATCAAATAGAACAGAATACATGTGCAGTGTTTTAATCAAAGGTTCCATTTCTATTCAGACATGAAATGCTGTATTCTCACATAGAGACCGGGCCAGAAATAAAGATATCAAACAGCAGATAAATATCTGATTTGTAAGGTGTAACTGGGAGTAGATAAAAAATACATAAAAGACCACACTAATTCAAATCAAGGGCCTCTCTATCTCATTATTCTGTCTCCAACAGCTGCTGCAAGTGGACCCTAGGGAGGAAGAAAATCAGAGAAAGCCTAAACACAGTAGTATAATTTTTCTAGATTTTCTTTCTATTTTCAGCTCATATTTCCTGAGTGTTTTCTCATCCATTTACTAGTTCCCTAAAGATACCTTTTCCAGTGCTTGTCAGATCTGCCCTTGAACACAAATATACTCTGAGCATAGGCAACATCCTTTAAAAAGGAATTTGACAGAATTTGAGCTAATGTTATGAGCAACTTCCTAATTTGTTTAGGAGGATCCTAAGGCCCTGCTTCCTATTTTAGAAAAGATAGTGAATAATCAGACATCCTTAAGTTTTGTGTTTTCATGCAGAGGAGTCTCAGCCTGCTCCCAAATGTTGCCTCCTCTGAACTGTTTGCAGATATCTTATATCTCCTATGAGAATCCGCTGTACTCAGGCTGAGGGGAAACCATGGATTTTATGTGACAGTACATGTATGTGTGTGTTTTCTTCTGTTTTCCCACTAAATTCTTAACAGGTGCCATCTTCAGAGAGCGAAATAACACAAAAAGAGAAGGAAGGACTGGCATAGAGCAACCAAGCCATGCTACACTGTAGATTAAATCAAGTACACCCCCTGTACTTCAGGTATTTTTTTAATGTCAACAGTTCATAACTAACCATTGCTTATTTATGCATTCCTCGTGCCCAAATTATTTCATCCACTTCTTTGGGCTCTTTTTTGCATCTTTGGTGAATGTCTCTGGAACTGGTAACCTGATATAGGATACTAGAATAGATGGACAAAAAGTCAGTTAAGATGTGACATCTCAAAAATGGATATGCAGGTGCTGCAGGATGATACATATACCTATGCCTTCAGCATCTTCAGTTAATTAAAAGGACTTAAAAAAAATCTGTACTAACCAAAATTTACATTCCTTCACCTCAAAGTTAATTTTCAACTGCAAGGTATTTTATATCACTTTTATTCAAAGTTGATGGAATATGTAAAAAATATCTTAGAAAATATGGAAAATAACCTACAGTTGGAGGTTAATTTACATTACAGCTCTGGGTAGCTTTCCTATCACAGCCTGAAGATTAGTAAATTAAATTTTTTAGGGACAGAATATGAAGTGAATTTATAGGGCAAAATTTGAGGCACATTTTATCTCCTAGGAAAATAAGAAAAGCTGATGATCAAAGAAACAACCAATGGAGAGGCATACAAAGGTAATTGTTTCAACTTATGCTTTCAGCAAAACTTCTGAAAACATTTATGATATTACTGACCAGATAGTCCACCTCTGACATCAAGAATTTGAGTAATATTCAGACTACTTAAAATTCCCTACTTTGTTAGCTAACATTGGTATTGCCACACTTAGATGTTGGAGTTAATGTCAAGAGCTGCAGTCCTTCAAACTCCCATACTTATCTGCAGTCTGCTTGCCTTTTTGTGGCAAAACCAGACTTGCAATTGAAGTTCAGGATATATTTTTCATACTTTTTACAGGGAGACATATTCATACAGCAATAAAAATAAGATAGGGTTTCTAAAGTGATACAAATTCTAACTGACCATGTAGCGAAGCACAGTGTTTATAAATTTTCTGATACAGGTTAATCTGACTTGAGCCTATTCTTGTAAATCACAGTCTGTATCCAAATCAAGGATTCCGCAAAGGGCCTAACTCAGCTTTTATCTTAAAAAACTGACAATATTATTTTTCAAAACAGTCAAAACTATGTTAGACACAGACCACAAATCTCTGAGATAGGAAATGTATACTGAAGAAGACAAATACAGTAATTTCACAATTATAAGCTGCACCTGATTATAAGCTGCACATGCAGCTTCCAGGGAAGCCCATTGAATATGTCCATAAATAAGCCGCACTGGATAAAAAGCCGCACTTTTTTTTTTTTTTTTTTTTTTTTTTTTCCTTTTTTATTTCCTTGTGGCAGGGTGGAGGTGCTGCTGAGGGGCCAGGCAGCGCTGGGGCCACTCCAGGAGCGGGAGGCAGCAGTGTCAGGAGTGGGAGTGGTGGGGGCCCGGCCGTTCGCCGGGAGCTGAGGGGCAGGAAACGCCTGCTCCCGTCTTCCCCACTCGCTCTGTGCAGCTGCTGAGGGGCGGGAAACACCTGCTCCCCCTCGCGGCTCATTCTTCCGGGTTTGGCAGTTCTCCTGAAATTGTCCATAAATAAGCTGCACCTGATGATTAGTCACACTACTGGGATAGGCTGGATTCTTCAATGAAAAAAGTGCAGCTTATAATCATGAAATTACTGTAAAATGGTATACTAATTTAAGAATTTTCCATATCAAGATAAGAATTGCAAAGGAAAAAAAATTCCAGACAAAACTGAAGCAAGTGTCTTTTCAAAATTAAGAACCCAAAATATTTCCTCTGAGTTTCAAGTAATTCCAGTTTTAGAAAGCAATCCACATTTTTATATAGCTACACATTATATGTGTGTATACAGATAGTTAGGCATGTATATGGCACACACAGACACATATTTCAAAAACAGATCGAACACCAATTCAGGCTTTTGCTGACAAATGGCTGCTCTATTAATTTTTGCTATACATCATATTCCCTTTGCCCATAACTACTGAATATTTTTTCATTAAAGGAGTTGACAGTCTGTTAAAGCATGTTCTGTAGCATTATTCCTGAAAGAGTGCAGTTTTCATGTTTTGTCATAGGAGAATTTTTCCATAATATTTGCAATGTTTCAATTGACGCGTGCATTCACTGAAAAAAAACCCCCAAAAAATTAAATAATGTGAACATGTCTACAGCGTCCTTCCTGACTCAGGACCAAAGCATTCAGAGCAAGTACAGTAATTTCACACTGATAAGCTGCATCTATTTCACTCAAGAATCAATCTGATCCCGGAAGTGTGGCTAATCACCAGGGGCAGCTTATTTATGGACAGATTCTGGCGAAATGCCAACTCAGATGTTCGAGCCGTCTGGGCGAGGAGCTGCCACAAAGCTGCGGCTGGGTGGGTGTGGGGTGGGTGGAGAGCTGCTGTGGAGCCACTGGCAGATGGGCGGTGAGCCAGAGCCACTGGCAAGTGTGGGGCGAGCCACTGCTGGTTACACACAGCGAGGAGGCAGCGGGCCACCGGCTTTGAGCGCGCGGCACTGGGGGGGGCGCGGCGAGCTGGCTTTGAGCAAGTGGCAAGGTGGGGGTGGTGAGGCAGCGGCGAGCGCGCAGCGATGGGGGCGGTGGGCCACTGGCTTCACTGGCGCGGGGAGCTGCCTCTGCCGAGCATGGGGAGGACACTTGGGTCTGCGTTTAAAGGCTTTGCTGGTCTGTGAAAACTGTTTGCAAAATGAGCAGCTGAGAGCAAACCCTGTGATTGTGCCATTCTGTTACTAAGTCATTACTTTGTTGCACATGGATCCTTGCTTCAAAAAAATAAAAAAGTGGTTTATAACTTGGTGCGACTTATTTATGGACAAATTCCACAGTCTTTCCAGCTACCCGGAAGTGCAGCTTATAATCAGGTGCAGCTTATGAGTGTGAAATTACTGTACTCTTATTCTTTTGACTTAAAGAAACATGAAAGCTCTGAGGAATCCAACAAGAAGGTGTTTCTACATACTTCTAAAATTATTTCTAATAATAATGGTAGTAAAAGTGTGGCAAAGAAAGGAATAAAAAAGAGGAGACACATTTGTATTTAAAATAAAATTAATGTCCCTCCTTCCCACTATTATGTCACATTATTATGACTATTATGTCACATACTCAAAAGCACCAAGAATTCAGACAAAAATCTTGTATACCAAGGAGATCAAAGAGAATTTCAGGTTTTAAGATGCCTTTTTAGTTTAGGATACTCTGAAAATCACTGATTTTTGTGATCTTCATATCCTGTTAATCTGGATGCCAACACCACCTGCCATTCATACAGCCCTTCTGCCATTCATACAGAATGTCATTCTGACAGAATGACAGATTTTTCAGTCTGTCATTCAGTGTCCTGACATTCATATCACTCTGAACATTTCCCTGTATGTTATCTGTGACAAAAGCATCTCCAATGGCTAGCCAGGAAATCTAGCCCACAGGTCTGGAATTGCAGCTCCCTATTTGCCCAGGTATTAGAGCATGGATGCATAAAGACAACAGAAAAGCCAGCATTAGGTTCATACAGAGACACTGCCTAACTATCTAACTGGATTATGGGTTATACACTGAAGCAAGATCCCTGGTGGCCAGAGTTTTGAAATCGATGTGCCTAGACTTTTGTATTTTAAGAACATATTTCAAAAGGTCAGGGGGATTTAAAAGTCAATAGTGCAAGGTTGTATTATAATAGGAAGTGGCATATTTAGTATTTCAAATAGAAAAATCTCAAAGCAATTAGGTAAAAAAGAGTGAATGACACTCCTTGCAGGAAGATGCTTGATAATAGTCCATTGGGTTCCTGAGACACCACTAACAAAGTACACTCTGTTCAGCTCCTGCAAAGGATTCTTCTGCTTCCATAAGGCCAGGCTCTCTATTCCCTTCTCCTCTTCACAGTCTCACAAGGTAAGCCTGATCTGCAGGATCTCATGTATTACTCTCACTTTCTGCCTGGCTTTTCTAACTCATATGGGTGGAAACTTTCCCTTAGGCTGTGTCCATTTCACAAGCAAAAGAAGCCCCCACATGATTCCCCTGATCCAGGGTGGAGATGTGCAAACTAAAAAAACAGATAAACTGATACCCTCTATCACTAAATCCAATTTCAGCTGTTCTACTTACCTAAAGAAATGCATGGCTCCAGAGGACCTACATTAACTGCAATCTCTCCTTTATAAGTCACAGAGCAGGGCTGAGTTGGGATAATCAGGTCTAGGACTACACAAACACGGTAAAGAGCAACAAGACCAGATCTCCTGCTATCTCCATGGCCGGGCAGCTCAGAGAAGAGCTTAATTACAGAGACAGGCAAAGACACACACATCTTTAACGATTCATTTGATTTTACCTACTGTGCAGTTTTCTCCTACTATGCCTGGCTCCCAGGAACCCTACTTTAAAACATGTGCTTGAAAACTGTAACCTCCAGGAGCAACAGAGAGAGGAAAAGCAATAGCAGAGGAGAGATGACCAGAGATAAAAAAAGATCAGTTTAGCAATTTAGGTACCAGTGATTTTCCATACCAATTAAGTATGGAGAGCTTATTACCAAATGGAATTATCTCTGAATAAAGCATAACGTGACCTGTTCATTGATAATAATGAGGAGATTCAGATATTACATGGAATATTTATAAACATTTATGCAGAAATCTTTTATGATTGACTGTAGTGCTGATGAGAAATAATTGAGTGGTTTTCCTGATCTTAACCTATCAGGGGGAAAAACCCTGTATATATTCACAGCTCTCTCTTTGTCACATTACTTATGTTCAGGCATTGCAGGCAAAATATTTCACACTTATGATTTCAGTCCTGTATATACCACTACAATCAATTATTTAAAATCTTTCTCATGGCTGCAACAACTTCATAATGATTCTTTCCTCCACCTGGTAGATGAGAGCTGCTATCACAGAGGAAGGTGAGGATCACAAAAGCAGAGTATCTTGTCACCATGGTTTGTAACCCTTTTGCAAGATCTTGTACAGGAAAGAGGTCAGAGCAGAGCTGAAAATGAAAGAGGGTCATTGTACTGCATAGGCTTTTAAAGAAGCCCCAAATTCAAAAGGAGAGAGGCAATAAGAATCCTTTTATTTTTTCCCCCTCCCAACCAGAATGAGCTTTCTACATCATACATACAAGTTCAACATAGAATGGGATCAGGGATTTCTTTTTACATCTCAGCTTCCTGTGTGTAGCTGCAATGAACAAAGCTAAGGAATGCTGAAAACCTACTCAGTCTACAGTCAGCTTATTTCAGAAGGCTAAGAAATAGGATTGACAAGAAATTCTAAAAAGTCCACAAAACTCTTTATTTTCAGACTCCACATAGAAATCATCTTGGTGCAATAAGAGCAGTGAAAAAACTAGCAATAGTTCAGCAGCCTAAACTTTAATACTTCATGTGTTTTGACCTGAACAATTCTCCTTAATGGACCTACTTTTATTGCTCTGTTAAGATCACACCTTATTGGGTTCTCAACACTATTTTGTAAGCTAGCCTATTTACACTTTGTGATAAAGATGATGATCCTGTAATAGTGGTTTGAGAAAATTTGGCTTGTATAGCACTACAAATTGCCAATCAAGTCAAAAGCTCTTGTTCTCTACAACTCATAAATATAGATGGCACTCCAGGATATAATAGAAAATGTGCACTTCACATCATGATTGGATTATGTTCAACTTCACATTTTTATGCTTTTGCAAAGTAGAAATATTAACCTGAACACACAAATTACTACTCCAAGTAATATTTAGCAACCTGTTTTACTTAGAGGAAATTTATAATACGTTAATGTGTATCCTAATTATTCTAAGACACAGAATGAAATGAAATACAAATATAAATTTCATAATGTCATTAAAGATTCTGAAATTATCAGATAAAACAAGAGAACTAAAAGATAGATAAAAGGGAGCTGAAATGTGCAGCGATTCAGTTTTTCTTAATGCAAGTGTATTAAGCTTTTAAAGTACTTTAGCAATCGAAAAGAGCAAGAAGAACACTTTGAGAAAAATCACAATATTTCTGACAATAGAAAGAAAAAATAGTTCAATTTTTACCCTTGTAAATTCCAGGTTTTTTTATTTAGTAAGGAACTTGAACTACTTGAAATTTGTCTTATTTTTCTCTACTGGGCTCCAGAAACATTGGTTAGAAAATTGCTGGTAAAAATAATTTACTGGTATCATAATTTGGTATGACATAATCTTTGTTCATTCCAAAATATGAGAGTGTGTTGGAAAACAATATATGAGAAGAAATGATGGAAAGCCATACTTCCTCTCCTTACTCTGCCATGGTTTTGTCAATATATGTCCTGTGCTATTCCCACTGCAGGTCCCTCTAAGCTTGATAGTCAGCTTTTAAAACATCAGGAATAAAGACCTAGACCATTCAGAACTGATCAAACAGAACAGACTTGTTGGCCAGTAGCACATTGTGATTGTGACACTGTAATTCATCAAGAATCAATTTTCTTAACCTCTGACTGCAATAAATTTTTTATCTACTGATGACCTGTATATTTTAGAGCAACTCTGCCGTCCCCCCCACCAGTTTTCTCTCTTACACCCCTTCCTTGTATATATCTCTCATAATCGAAATGCCATACTTTCTAATAACTCAAAGTTTAACATATATATTAACAAATTAAGACAGAAAGACCATCTCAAACAATTGTAATTTGCTTCTTTCTCATATTCAGCCTACAGTCTAGATGTAGCAATTTCTAGTTGACAAGACTTTTTTTACTGCCAGCTCAGTGTATTCCACATTTTAATTATGTTTTAAGAACAGTGTTTACGAACAACAGGAATTAGAACACCAGACGCAATTTCTGCATTTTCTGATATTAGCATGAAAATCAATCTAAAACAGAGCCAACCATTTAAAATAATTTTTCTATATAACTTAACAACAGACTACTTACTGCTTGAAAAGATGGAGGGAAAAACACCGTGTTCCATATCACTACATGTCATCAATGAGTTAGGTGTAAACCACACCATGACAATTCTCAAAACTCCTATCATGCTATCCATTACTTTGATAGACTCACCAAAACCTGTTTGCCTGAACTGAAATCAGAAGCAAAACCAACTGGATATCTCTACCTTAATTTCAGGCTTTCATTACTGTCACATATAAAATGAACTCAACCTTCATTAGTGCATGGCTTAGAGTGTTAAATTGCTAGAGGCTTGCTCTCACCTTAAGTCAGGGAAGACGACGTGTCTAGCCACAGAAAATGCTATAGGCCATGCAGCATGTTTCTGGAATAAAGATCATTGTGCTGCAAAAATTAATTCCTTACAATTAATGGTAAGAAATTGGTGTTCACAGGACAAGATTAACTTGACCAAATATAAAGAGTTACAGCTGTTCAGATACATACAACCTTTGTATCTAGATAAACCAAGGAATCCTTGCAATAAAAGTGTTATTGATTTAAATTTCAGTCTCACCAATCTACCCTTAGAATGAATGTTCTGCAATTCTATTTATTTATCTTCTGGCTAATTTTGCCTTGTTTCTACTGTTAAGCCTGAATATTTTTAATTACCAAGAATGGCTCCTGCTAAGTATTTGTTTTCTTTTACTTGTTAAGACTCCAAAATATATGTAATTAATTAACATTTAAAATTTATCCTGAGTAACACAAATCAAACCAATTCACAACATTTATCTCTACGGCCCAGTTCAAAAATCATCCTTAGTTTGAGAAAACACCCATATTTCCTCAACACTGTTGCATTGCACAAGGATTTTAAAGAGAAGTGTTTGTGATATCAGGAATGTGAAAACTGGAGTAAAAGTAAGCAACTACATGAATTTTTGGTTTAGTGACCAGAAGCAAGTTGTAAGTACTTTAATTAGTCATTCAATCACTGGGACTTTTCTTCTACATCCTAAATTTCCAGCCTCTATCAAGAGAAAGACAAACATATTTCTTGCCATCAGTATTTGCAAGTTATGTTTAAAAAACAGAAGATAGATATTTCTGTGTGTTTATTTTAATTTGCTAAATCCTAAATAACTAGTGTTATATATTAACACATGAATTTTCATTACAACTGAAACTAAGAGCTGCATAGCCCAATATCCAATATCTCACCTCTGAAAACTACCAGAAGTGAACATTTAAGGAAAAGACACAGTAGCCCTTACTTCTTTCTATTCCTTTGGCAAACTGAGAAATAAATTACATATCTCAGATATTTGGTGATCTATCTGCGTTCCTTCAGAAGCCAAATACCATTTGGTTTCAGACATTGTTGCAATCTGTTTTCTGTTTTGGCAATTGTTATTATCCATTTTATTAATTTGCTTGGAAATGTTTTGTTCTGACACTTTTATTTGACAATTTCTCCAACCTTTCCAGAGCAAAGAAATACATTACTCTGAGAAAGTCCCATTAACACACTGTGAATGGACTTTAACCTTCTGTGTGTGCTTCCTCAGTAACATCCCTGCTAGGCATGAACCCTGCATAGTCTGCACCTTGCTTCTGTGTCTGTTGTGCTCAAAGAGCCTTACAGCTTTAACATCTCTGGCAAATCATATTGAAAAATATCCCTGGATGGTTTGTTATTACTTTAAGTTGCCACACTTTGCATTCTGTCTTGCTTTATTCACTTCCTCACACAAATGCTGCTATGTACACATATGTAATATAATAGAAATACAGTCTTAGTACAATGCTGGTACTCCCGCAGAAGAAACTGAATGTTTTGGGTTTTTGTTTAACACATTTTTAATCTAAGAATAGCACATTCCTCTTGGGTTTGAAACAAACTGTGCTCTTTGAATTTCCTCTTTAGTTTCTGTGTTTCTTTAGTGGGGACAGAATCCCTATTCTAAGCCACAGATTTTGCCCTTTTCTATTGTGGTTGTTGATGATTTCTTTGGGAAAATACATGTAATGGAAAGTACATCCCATTTTATGCTATCCAGTGGTTTGAAAGGAAATGCATTTCTGTGAGAAGAAATCTATTTTAAAGATAGATAATCAAACAGTAAATGGAAGCCAGATAGTAGACCAGGGATACAAAAAGAAATGGAAAAATACTGTGCAAAGAAGTGAATACACCAAGAATTAATTTATTCTGTCTCATTTTCACTAATAAAATCAGGGCTTGTTTTTGTTTGTGTCAGGACCAAGCTCATGTTATCAATTGCAACACACTATAATTTCATTTGTGAATATCTCATGGCAGACCTGGCAGGTTTTCATCATCCATGATCCTGTGCAGGAATCTTCACTTGAGGAATTCTTTGCTCTTCTTCCACCTGTTGGATATATGCATACTCCTACTCTGAATTAATCCAACAGTAAAATCTTTCTGCTTTATTGAATTCTGCAAATGCTGAACTAATTTCAGTTCAAGAACGCTGTTCTTGCTTTGTTCAAGTTCTGCTTTATGCTTTTTGAAGCTGATTTCGTACTTTATGTGGAAAGGGTAACCAACCCTTTCAACACTCAGCCTCTCTCTTGCTCTCTGTCTTGCTCATCATTAGTAACAGGGGTGTAGAACTCCTCATTAGGGCAGGAAGCATTCAATGCATCAAGCTGAACTTTCATTTGCAGTGATCTTTGCTTAAAAAAAGATCAGTTATTATTTGCCTATAGCTCATCTTTGCATCGCAACAGGAGGACTACTGCCACTGTAAAGATAACTTCAAAAATTATGTCCTCACTTTGTTAGATCCTCCCATCTCCCACTGCTCTTCTAAAAGATAAATTTGGCTGGTGATTAACAGACTTGCTTAAAGAGCAAGAAAACCAAGCACAGCTCATGGTTCATCTGTATATTTACTCTGTAACCCAATCTGTTCTTCTGTCTATAAAAATCATAATAATAGTACCCACTCCTGTAAAGAACTTGAAAGCTTCAGATAAAAAATGCTATAAAAGCTAAATGCTATTATTAAAGCTTCCTCAATAAGCTGGGTATCAGCCAGAAGAACAGAAGACTAGACACAATCCTTTGCCATCAGAAAGGCTTCACTAAAATGGAGGTTACTGTAAACGACAAAATATCTCAATTCTCACACCAACTTTTAACAAATTCCATCAGCACTTTGACACGCATGTCACAGTATTTTTTATAAATAGACACTGTCAGAATCTGTCAGTCTTCAGAGAGATTTTCTATTTTGGAAAAGAAAACTCCATTCAATACATCTCCAGGGTTTGCAGAAGTCTTCCCGGGCACCAGCACCTCAGTTTTAGAGTAAAATATCCTTGTGAAGCATCCCACAGGGTATAAATTAAAAGCTGTGTTGTTGGTACAGAAAAATACAGGGTTGATAACCTTATACAGGCTTTACATTACCTAAACTGTGAGCAGCTGAATCTCCCTGATCAACCTGAATAGAAGCTGACCATTTCTTCAGCTTATACTTTACTGCAGTCTGGGAGATCTCTGGGCTGGTATCTGAGAGCTCGCTTAATAAATGTTCACAACACTATGACAACCTTCTCTTTGCAAAACTTTAAGGAGAGGAGAATGGGCAACTCTTTCCCATGGCAGGATACACTCAAAAAATGGGTGATCTGAATTCAAGGAAAGCAAAAAGAAGCGACTGTTTCAATGGTGCATGGTTATGCTGTAGCAGTACTTGCCCTACTGTCACTCAGAATGACAAAAGTTTCCATAAACGAAAAGGAAATTTGGGTGATTTAACATAAAAAACATGCTGAGGCTTTCTAAGCAGGCAGAAATCACCACTGGAACATAAAGCCCCTGTATTGCAGACTGCTGGAGGCTGACACAATGTTTAAGGGATATACCACAATATGTCTCCTCTGCATTAGCCATCCATTAATAATTGCTGTTGAAGACAGGCCACTGGACTATACATATCTTTGGCTTTGGCTGCAGCTCTGCTCATAAGCTGTGTGATTAATCTCCTGGAAGGAGTCTGGATTTTATATTATTTATTGTTCAAGTTGTTTCTCCCATTCCAGGCAGAGCATCCTGCTAACTACAGGTACAATACTTCAAACTTCTTTTTGTTATTCATGCAATTCTTGTTGACACAGCCTTACAACCTCCTGACTTCAATTCATAAGGCAGATCTTCATTCTATAGTATCAAACTCTCCTTCCAGTACAACATGATATGCAAACTTGATAGGTATACATTCAATCCCATCATGAAGATTTTTTTTGTGAAGATTTTGGATAATATCAGATCTAGTACCCACCAGTGAGGAACTTAATTTGTGACAGCTCACTTTTTAGACAAAGTAAATGCTCTGAAGTCTCCTTTAAAGCCTGTTCCTGCAGTGATTTCTGCAGCCTTCTGGCCCCAGATATAAAGATATTTGATGGGAAATGCAAAGCACTTTGAAATAGTTCGAAACCTTTCTGTGCGTCTACACTGGCAAGAGAGATGGAAAGAATGAGGACGAATAAGAATGAGGGTAGATAAGAAAGGGGATAATTAACAAAGGAAAGGGTGATAGTGACATCTGTGGAGTTAGTATTTACCATTGTGGTGATGATGTCTCGTCCAACAGTGCTGGCACGGTGCTTACTGCCCTGCCAGCAATAGGAGCGCTAGCTGGAGAGAAAGAGATCTTTGACTCCTTAATCTCAGTCAGCCCTGGAGTTGCAGCATTCCTTTATGGGAAATACTTGCTTTCCAGTCAATTTTCTGACACCTCATAATAGGTGAGAGTCAGCAGACACAGACCAAATATCTAGGCATTCTAGCTCACTCAAAATGAACAGTATCTGTTATGGTGAATGAGAGATTGGCTAGTCAAGGCGTATGTAGGCTGGGGAAATATTGAAATTGGTATATTTTGAGGGCAGGCCATTGCCAGACCTTGTCATACTGAAGAAAACCAGACCACAAAGGGTAAAGAATCTTTCTAAATAATTTAAAGCCACAGATATGTATATATATATCAATGGACAGTCTGACCTAGGAGAGTTAAAGTTCAAGTACATTCACCAAAATTACTGGAGAACCATTTGACTGCAGTTTATCTAAAATCAAGGCAAAAAGAGAAGAAGTGAAAAAACAAGATGTCTGTGGCCTTTTTTTCTCTTTTTTTTCTGAGCAGGGCTTATCTTTTACCTCAGACACAGTTTTTATTAAAATTAGCATTCTCAAATTGCCAATAGTTTAATTTAATATTTTATGAGACAGTACTTGACCTGTGAAGGTCTCATTGTGCTTAAATTTTGTAGAAATATGTAGCACATGATGATCACTGCTGGCAAAATTTTTTTTACCTAGAACAGAAGTGGAAAATATGCCTGAAAACTGGTACAGATTAGAGTCTGATGACTGAGGAAGTGTAGCAGAGTGTTTAAACCTGTGGGGTAGATTTAGGATGGGCAATTTACTAGGGAGAGTTAAACAGTTTCACAATTACCAGGAACTCAATCTTAGTCAAGTGTGCAAGAGAGAGAGAGATGCTTCAAGAGTTGACAGCCTCCTAAATCGTCCATTAGTGTCTGCAAGCTCAAGCTGATATAAGTGTCAATATGAACTCTCTTCACATGATATTTATATGAAATTTCTAAAATACATGCCAGAATTAGTGTATTCACTACCAGTGAAACAAGAGAGATTCTATATGGGTCAAAAAATTTAAACAACATCCTGCAGAAAGGCAGCTCTCCCTAGAAGACCAAAGTTAAAAAACCAGTAAGAAACAAGTGGTAATCCTCAGGGCTAATGGAGAGCTGCATCTACAAATCTTTACCAATCTTTACCAACCTTTACCAATCTACCAATCTACCAATCTTTAATCCAAACACTCATAAAGAGTTTCAAAATAGACTCATGTCCATCACATTGCACAGATACACTAAGTTAGAGGAAGAGATATCTCTGTGTGGTTTACATTAATATTTTCCTGTGTTTGTCTAAATCATCAGAAATTCGGCTTTCGTTTAAAATCTTTTCCCTTTCTAGTGAAGAGACTTCATGAAGATTAAAAGAGAATCACCCCTAAAAAAAAGGATGACTGGAGTCCAGAATGACAAGTAGGAACAAGAATTAATAACCTATCTACAACTTACCTTGTTTCTTGTGGGCAGTACATAAAGGATGAGACAAATTTTACAGTCCAGGTATCATGAGCTGAGCACTTTTGACTGACCAGACAGTCATTTTTAATTCAGGGAAAAGGTAATGTAGGGCAAATCAGTGACAAAACTTGATGTTAAACACATTAGCTCAAATTTGCAAGGAGTTTCCATGGCTCAAATGACTTCTGGGAATTTACCATATTTAGATTGTTTCATCACATTGTTGAAACATTTTTTCATTGATATTTGCAAGGAAGAAGTGCTAGTTCTACAGATAAATTCATACTAAGATGAAAGAAGATAAAGATGACAACAGTTTTTTAAAGAAGTCTTTGTATTCTGCTGATCCAGAATCCATGAAAGGTTTGACTTTCTCATTTTTTAAAGATGCCTGACAAATTGGGTCAGAGTTTATAGCTCAGAGCTCTGAATGAAAATTACTGAGGGAGTAATAATACATTATAATGGAAAATGAGCATAGAAAATACTTTGGAGGGGGACCCTCTATATTTTAAATATATTAAAAGCCTACCTCAGGAGCAGCAGTGAACTTCTGTGGTATTTGTCAGTCTTGGTTTTGACATGATTCTCAGTGTTTTTTTAGAGCACTTTCTTTCTTACCTGCATATTTCACAAAAGAGATTATTTTAGACACAGGTAATAAGCTTTATAATCTTCTTGTCAGGTAATGTAATGAGACTTAGGTTTATGCAACTTCTGACTCTCAATTATGCTTTAGTCCTTTTACACCAAACTCAAGTGTCCATGAATGCATGACAAGATATTGATCCTCCATCTCATTGTGCTTAAGTTTTCTATGACATTCATCCAGAAACCATTTTCAATTATAGCATCAAGTCAAACATCCATCAAGAAGGATTTTGGTTTATATTATGAAAGAAATTGGAAAAAAAAGTAATGCTTGACACTTTGCATCATGATTTATAAATTAGGATAAAAAGATTTACATTAAAGTGGAAGGATTTTACTAGTCAAATAAAAATAATTTTGGGTCCCTCACCAGAGATATATAGATACTGATATTCCATAAAACAGATCATCTTAAGGCAGTACTTTCAGACATGCAGGTTACCACATTTTATCTCTTTGATCATTATGTTTTTGTATCCTGCTGGGAGGAAAATTCTATGCATTCATCACTCATTCATTGCTCTTTTCAAACTGCACTGCAAGATTTTCAGGAAAATTATCTAAAAAGATATGATTGAGTTGCTACTACATTCAGTTGTTATATTCAAAAATGACCTTTTACAACCACCTCCCACTTTTAAATTGAACATGGCTTCATTCATTAGTTCTAATATGACCATGATATTGTGACTGATCACTAAGCCACGGTTACGTAAATTCTGGACCTCTTTCTGGATAAAAAAATTTAGGCATTACAGAGGAAAGAGCAGGTCTTCATGTAAGTACCCCTCAGAAAGGTTTAGTGCTGCCTGTAACATCAAAATTACTTGATGAACACAAGCACATTTTTGTTTAATAAACAAGGGGGGAAAAGCAGTCAAAATGAGAATTATTGAAACAGTTCTGCAGTGTTTAATGGCAGTAATGGCCTTTCATTCTAATTAAATGCAAACATAATTAAATCCTGTGAGGTGGATTAGATAAACTGGATTTAGATAATATCTAAAAATTAATCATTAGCAAGTACTTGCTGTGTACTTTTCATTTGTCATGGAAACTTTTCCTTCTTTAATCTCTCATTCACCTGAGATATGCCAGTATCCTACAAAAAGGCTACTGCAACTTTTTATTCCTTTTGACATTGACAAAGGGATTGTGGAAAGAGAGAAGATCAATGTATGGCAAGATTTTTTCATTTTACTTTTACAGGAGCCAAAGGGTAGGTTAAGGTAAAATACCAAATTGACTCAAATGGAAGTGTAAGAGAGGTGAGGCATACTAGAAAAATCAAATATGAACATAAAGAATTGTATCCCTTAGCAGAAAGTTAGCAGAAGTGATTCCATTCTGTTATCTGAAAAATACTAGTTTCTGCTGAAATCCTTACCTGTATAACCATAATGAAGAGCAAATGTTACCTTTGAGAAAGTTATCCTGAAGAAGCTGTGTTATTTCAGAAAAGATGAGGCTCCCTGCAAATGTGTAATTCCCTGCCATTCTCCCATGGCACATTACACATGAACACATTATATGTGTTTAGTAACACATGAGCATAGGCCAGTTAGAAAATAATATTCTAACTTTATAAACATCAACGTAAGCTCACACAGTTAAAGAGTATGATCCACACAGAGCTCACTGAAGCTGAGGAAACTATTTCACTAGTTTTGCCAAGTATAGGCTCATCTTGTTGCACTGTTTCACTATCAAGTGCAAGTGAAAAAAGAATCAGAGCTGACTGTTCTTCCTAACAATTTATATTCTTGATGCCCTGCAATGTTAAACAGGACTAATTGCCTTTTCAGAAATTGCAAGATGCATCTGTAGTAGAAACTTCATTTTGTATTTTTTGCTAACACCTAACTTGCACTGGATAGCTTATTGAATCATACTTCAGACAGCTACCCTGACCAATAAAATGGTTTAAAACCTCAATAAAAACTATTGTTGAGAAATGGTCAGTGCTACAGTCAAGGACAATTGGCTGTTTATCTTTCAGGTGCTTGTATATCCACAAAGCAACAAATTGTTGGCTCAAGACCCTTTGCAGAGAAATGGGCAAACATGCCACACAAAAGAAAGGGATAAAAAAGCGGGAACCAGTCTGAATGTATATTGCTAGTATGAGAGGTGGAAATATGCATAGAAAATGACAAAAAAGGCATATCTTTCAGGTGGAATGAGGCCAGGTTGAGCTGTCCAGGCTGATATGTTGAGACATGTCCAATTTACAAAAGGTGAAACCAGAACGGGGCAGGGAATACATCACAGAAAGCCTAACATTTGGTAGTGAGTTCCTAACTTCTGAGGATAAAACACCATAAATAAGTATTGTAAGAACATTCTTTCCTAGGTATATTTCCCACACCACCATCCCTCCTTTCCCCGCAGAAAGTACTCAGTAGAGAGTTTAAATTAGAGGATCAGATCACCTGCAGGTTTATCTGAAGCATAATGGGGAAGTGACCATGGCAATCCAAACTTTGAGGCATTGAACTCAAGACAGAAAGCAGTTGGATGGCAGTGTGAATATACAGAGTGCTCAACACCTGGGCTGAACCACAGGAATATACCCTAGAGCGTAAAAGAAGACTGTGTGGAGCATGTTATGTTAGAAAGGTGGGTCATGCAGAGAGACATCTTGTCAAGTGGGAACAAAACAATGCAGAACTCTAAAGCCTAAGGCTATGTAATGTCTGCTACTCAGATATCCTGAGCTACCTTGCAAGAAACCCTTCTTAGGGGGAAATTTTATTTAAGTATTTATCTAAATATCTTCATCTGAGAAAGCATTTTTATGGATTAAATATTATTATACTTACTTATTCAGACAAGTGACACCTTTCTCTTCATATTTAAAATCAGTGGTGAATAGAAACTTAAGAAACCTAGTAAAACTTTCATAAGATAAGTTGTTGCTTCACTAGAGTATTAAGTGTACTATCCATTTGGTATTCAATCAAACTGTTTGAATATATGTCAGTGCAGAGCTGGAATTATCTGCAAGAAAAACAGACTTGTAATATATCTCCCATTATCCCACAGTTCATTACAGATTTAAAGCTAATGCCTGCATCCAACTTGGTCTTAAATCCCACTTAAAGAAATAGTATTCTGAAGCACATCTTCAGAGTCACAAATACTTGTGAATACTTGTAAATAAAGCTGTGTCCTGAGGCTACTCAGTGCCTTGTTTGATCAGACTTTGATTATAATCGTAGTAAATATAAAGGCTTTGATGTTCCTGGTTGAAAAGATGAAAATTATCCATAATGTGCTTTTAAAGTATAGACAGTGAACATCTGGAAGAGTTAAAATGGAATCAGGTGGCTGAATATGATGAATCTTCTGATTTATGATGATCACATCTGCTAGAGACTCTGGCACTCTAGGCACTATATATAGGTAAAATGAAAAAATGTTCATCCCCATGCTACATTAATACATCAATTTGTGCATAATTTTTCACTTTTATTACTTTTTAGGTTAACTTCCAGATTTAAGTTCTCCATTTACTTTGATAAACTCAAAAATTTGTCAGAATAAATTTCAGCATTCACATTTAGCAATATTTTGTCCCTAATACATTATTTGAACTATATTTATTGTTCTAATGCATTTTTCACGGGGCCTTAAATTTTATCATACTCTCTGCATAGCAGTAAAGCCATTTCCATTGCAAACTTGTAATAGTAATGGATACCAGCCTTCTGGGGATAGACTTCTGAGAAATTTATTTCACCTCATGTTGCTCAGACACACAGCAAATTAATTTGTTTCCATGACAGATAAGTATTGCAGAGATCGTTTTTAAAATCATCATGGTACACCACAAAACAGCAGTAGAGAAAAAAAAGGAAAGTGAAGGACCTTATCATTTTTTAAATTTTCTTTAATCCTCCCATTTCATGATGCAGAAGTGTGAAATGTGTAATTTTTCATTAGCAGTCTTTGAGACACCTGAAAAATACAGTCTAGATAACCTTTTAGTTCTCCAAAGTCGGAGTGGCTTTCTATTTATAATTTTTAAGATGCAAGTTGAGCCTGTTCTTCTTGCTAATATACACTGAAATCAATAAAGCTGGATTTCTGCAAAATATATTTCAACATCAACACTGTTAATAGAGGAAGAGTTACAAACTCAAAGCCTGATTTGAGTGCATACACCTCTACTGCAGAGATTTACAAAATAGGTTTATTTTGACACAATATGACCATCTATTGACTTGAATGATCTACTCAGAATGCATGAGATGAAGTATAGATGTACTCTTGGCTTCAGTTTACAGTCTATACAGATTGTATCGTTTAATACAAATACAAAAGACCACAAAGATGAAAACATCTCTCTACCTGCAGAGGCTGTCAATTGGTTAGCCTACATTAAGAGATTTTTACACAGATATGGCTTTCCCAGCACCCTATGTGGGCCTTTTCTGTCTTTCTGAGTTGGTAGTTGTGCTCAAAGCCCATTTTGGCAGCCACATCTTAATGGCTTTCTGATGCTGTGTTGAATCATTTATCCTGCAAAGTGTGCAAGTTCTATGACAATGAAAAAGGCATCATGTTGCTTCTTTCACACTTTCTCTTTTAAAAAGCAGGGAAAAAATATTTAAGAAAATATTTTTGGTATTTTTCATTGAAAAGAAACCTTGAAAATAGCCCCAGAAAGCACTGGAGAGGTGAAAATCAAGTAAATTTCATATTACTATGGGCATTTAAGATATTTTTAACATCTACAGTACAAAATGCATGTGCATTAATTTAAACTGTAGTTTTTAATTATTATAGCAATCATCATCTGCAGAGGAAATAGAATGTTAGGTGATGTAATGAAGTAATTAGTTATTAATACTTGGATCCAGGAGAAAGGAAGACTAGATTCTGTCTGAATTTAAGCAATGGATGAATCACACCAGCTGCTGTCTTTGCTCACTTAGTCAATGGGTCAGCAGGAGGGATTAGCTCCTTACAGGCAATTTGAATGCTGGCTCCAAATGAGCATCAGTAAAAATTTTCCTGATGTTGGCTCCTGCCAGAAAACCAAAGATCCAAGAACAGAAGTATCATGGAGATAAGCTTTAATACCATCTAGCTTGACCCATTTCTAGCCCAAGAAAATTTTGCCACAGACTACAGTGTGTGTGTATGTGCATGTGTGTGTCAAAGAAAAATATAATCTTCATTCCTTCAGCTATTCAGGTGCTGCAGGCCTACTCTGGTATTGGTTTAAATAGTTAGCCTTGGCTGTTCTAAAACATTTCTAGTAGCAAAGAAAATCCTTAGCTTAAATAAAAAGATGGACTCCATTATAGTGTTTGTATATGTGCATGCCACTTCAGTGATACCACTGAAACGGATTTGCTTATCTGTACATAGTCAAGCAGTGCTCAAAATCTCTCACAATTTTTCTTCCCATAAATCATACTTTGTAACATAATTTCACATTATCTGTTTTCAGTATCAAAATAAAAAGGTAATGTTAAACTTTTTTTTTTTTATGGTGCTCACCTTAACTAATGAGCTCCTCGCAAACTTGAAAGCCTGGGGGAATTAAAATTAAATCTTCAGGACCTAAATTACTTTTACATGGGAAATGGTGGAAAAAGGAGAACCTGTTAAAATTCATATCCAGGGCTCTGCCCTGACAAAAACAAGAGCTGAAACCTCTTGAACTTCAGTCCCAGCTTTAGTTCACAGATTGACCTTTGATTTTGAACCAGCAATACTTTATATGCTTTCAAAAGGGTTATTCCATTCTATTTTCTAATAATCTTGAATTGTGATATTTTATAAAGAATGTGTTTTCAACACTCTTTTTCAAGGCAGAAATAGTTCCCTTCAATAACTTCTCATAACGTTTGCACCAGTACTGAACTACCTGCGCTTCTGGATATGCAACATGGGAGAGGTCTCAAAGTATGTACATAGAAAGTAACATTAATTAGCTGCAAAGGTAACTAAAAAGGTATTCATTCAGCATACTATCCAGAGAACGTGTCTGTAATGGTGAAGGCCACACAGTGCATTCCTGTGACAGTATTTCACCTCTTGTCAGCTGGGCTGCAGAAATCACCTTTGCATTTAAATAGAGTCCTTCGCAGAAATGAAGTAAAATGCATTCAGCTCTGTAAACTATTGTGTTCTTATTCTCTGCCATAGCTAAAAGCAGATGCAGTTACTTCACAATCTTCATTAAGACTGATCAGTCCAAGCTGTTATTTGAATCTTAAACCAAAGTCTAAATGTAATGTTAATGTCTTTCTTTGCAGACCTGGCCAGACATTCAAGGAGTTTTCTTCACACACTTTATTACATTTATCTTCAATACTGGCTCTTTTGCTGCAGTTTTCTACTGCTTTGCTCCATTAAAAGTCTATTATATGATATTCATCTATACTAATATCACTTTTTCCCAATTTTCTGACAACTGCCAAAGCATGTAAAACCCTCTTGTTCTTCAAGAAATCCAAGTGAATTATTTAGATGGGAGATGGCACAATGACTACAGCATTGTTTTGGAGCTTCTTAATGTACCCGATCATTAAGCATTGTTCTGCATTTTCTCTGTTTCACCAACAGAAATCTTAAGTACTAATATTAGGTTTGGAGTGCCTGATTTTTAAAATCTCTCTTCACTGAGCTATAGTTCCAGGAAATGGTGTTTATTCTCTTCAGCTTCTGGTTGAAATTGTAAACACCAGCATCAGCAAGACCCGCCATCAATTTTGTTAAGTTTAATTATAAAATGCTGATATAAATTTATAAAATGCTGCTATAAAACTGATAGCTTCAGTAAATAACTTTGTCAGTTTATATATCATGTCTTCAAAGTTTTGTGGAGGCCAAGACAATTACCCTAAAACTTATATTCTGCAGACACATTTTAATACCATTTTTCCTTCACTGTACAGTTGCAGTTTCTCCTGTGACCTTAGCTTAACCCCCTATTCTTTGTTTGCAGTGATCTTCTTTACCCTGCATACTCCATGTAATTTAATTTAGGACCAATTATTCCGTGAATTTCTGTACTAATACAGTTATCAGGATGTTAAGCTCTTTAAGCTGCTTTTCTTTTCCTTTTCAGCATAAGGAAAGAGTCTTAGAAGTTTCAAGACTTAGATGACAAGACTTTATCATAGAAATGTGAAAACCACACTGGATTTAAAGATTCTCCACACATTTTGAAATAAAGAAATGCTAATATCTCCTGTTTATCAAAATATTTCCATAAAATACATCCTAGATTATATTTTCAGTGAATTATGTCTTTCTAGCTATTTTGAATGGACTCAAAAATACATGATTCAGGACTCTATGAACACTGTGACATTGCTGGAATTTGTCCTGGTTTAATTTAATGTATTTTGACATTTTTATCATTTTACTTTATTCTCTGTGTGGTACTGCATTCAAGAAAAACCAAACTATTCTTCTACAGATTCAAAGTACTAGACTGGCCCTTTTTTTCCTATAAATGACAACGATGGTGTTGAATTTTCATATATACAGATAATTTACTAACAAAAACTTATCCTAAGCATCTCAACCTTGGTTAAGGATTCCTTAGATAAGTTCCCATTCCTCCTATTCTGATGGACAAAAAACTTCTCTTCATATCAGAACCTAGTCTTTCAAATGTTTATGACTTCTATAACACCATGAGCATTATTGACATTCATTTTGCTTGACCAGCATCTTAGCATATCCTACTCATCATCAAAGCAATTTCAGTTTCTATTTTTCTAAATTCATGTCTAAATTAGCTCAAGACAGTCTGGAAATAAAGGATTGCATGAAGAAATAACTGGAAGATTCTCATGGCATTTAGCAAAAAACTTTGCAATGAAAATTCAAATTAGAGCTTTAAAAACTAAAGACTTGAAGACAGACAATATGCAGCTTAAGTAGAATTGTAATTGAGTCCCAATTAATTGGAGAAGTAAAGATCTCTGTGCCAGAAGAGTTTTGAAAACTCACAGACTGGCTTTATTTTTGAGATTTAAACTTTGTTAAATATTCATTCACATATCACAGTAGTGGCCAGTTCTTATGCAATAGTAAGCATCTTTGTTATGCTAGTCCGTAACACTGCTAACTAAAGGAGGTATGAGGTTACAAAACCATAGAAATGATGCCACAAACAAACAAACAAAAACCCAAACAAACAAAAAACAACCCACATCAAAAACCCTGACTGTTTTGAGGGAGTTTGCTTACAAAACAAGAGCAAACAATTAGGGACTAAAAGAGAAATAGTGAATCAAGCCAAATTTTATTCTTATTTGAATTCACAGATTTATCCTAGTTTACATGGGAGTAGATTGTTCCCCAGTGTGCAGCACTGAATCTTAATCAGGTGGATTAGTAAACATAAACATGCAGCTGTGTCATTCTGGCATCTGTGGTTTTCATATTTTTGTGTTGGCCAATTCAGCAAAAAACTGTATAATTTTGTTTATGCTTGAAAGACAGCCAAAAAGTAGACTAGAACACTTATGTTTGTTCCAGACACTCCGGTTCAGTTTTCCTTTGATCCTAGTGCTCTTAGCCTACAGACATCAAGGGCTACCTTGATTCTTATTCCATAACAAACTATCTACCATGCTTAGCAGCTGGAATACAGAATAAGGGACATAGTTTTCTGAAGTTAAAAAGAAGCAATTGCATGTAACAGGGATACTAGTTTAAATATTTTAGAATCCTCTTTTAAGAAGTTGTGTCAAGTTATCTATAAAAAACAACAAAACTCTTTCCAATGCAATACTCATAAAATAAATATTTACCCTGGTTTTTAGTAATGCACTAGATCAACAGCCAATTGCAAATATAACTTGCGTACTAAATAAATGAAGAAATGGTATTCACACACACAGTGTGAAATTAAATACAAATTCTTTATGGATTTGGTGCTATCTCCTATAATACTAAAACCTCAGGAACAGAAGAAGAAGGAGAAACAAGAGAAAATAACTGAAATAGTTACAGAAACTCTGTTTTTTTATGTCAATGCAGCAGATTGCCCACATCTGTAAATCTCAGCAGTAGAAGATCCTATAAAATGATAAGTAGAACATTCAGTAAGGAACAGCTATCTGAGAGCAAAAAGTTGAGTCTTTTTAGCAACTCTGAGCTACACAAAAGTTCATGCAAACTTTTTGCAATGGTGAGGAAATATAAATAGAAGGGAAACTCAAATCACATTTTGTTGAAGCCCTAACTTGTCCTAACATTCACTGGGGAGAAAATGAAAGAGTTTCAGATTCTTTGGGAAGTATGTAGAATTTATTTTACACAAATATGTGAAAGTACATGTACTGGTTTGGGCTGGGATAGAGTCAATTTTCTTCACAGAAGCTGGTATAGGGTTCTGTTTTGGATTTGTGACCAAAACCATGTAGATTAACAGATATTTTAGCTATTGCTGAGCAGAGCCTACTCAGAGGCAAGGTCTTTTCTCCTTTTCTCCTCATTCTGCCCAACCAGTAAGGAGGCTGGGGCTTGTTGAAAGTTTTCAAGGGACACAGCCAAGACAGCTGACCTCAAGTGACCAGAGGAATACCACAGACTACCCTGATGTGCTCAGCAGTAAGATCTGGAGGAATAAGAAGGAAGGGGAGACCTTCAGAGTAATGGTGTTCTTCTTTCACAGTCGCCACTACCTGTGATGGAGCTCTGTTTTCCTGGAAATGGTTGAACACCTGGTTGCCCTGGGAAGTGGTGAATGAATTCCCTGTCTTGCTCTGCTTGAGTCTTCAGCTTTGGTTTTAGCTGTTCAACTGTCTTTACCAAAGTCAATGATTTCTTTCACCTTTACACTTCTGATTCCCCCACCCCTCATTGAGGGGATCCACAGAGCAGTTATGTGCTGCTTAGGTGCCTACTGATGTTAAACCATGGCAATTTCATAACCTGAAGGGACAAAAAATATGAAAAATATACATCTGTGCATTGCCTGCAAGCTATAGTCATGAGAAACAAGTGAGACTTCTTTTAAACTACACTGTTAGAATGTAAAGTTATTTCACCATTCTTAGAACTGAAATGTTATAGCTAATGGTTTAAACACTGCTATGAAGGACTTTTCCACCCATTATGCCAAAAATGTATAAAGAAGGTGCCATCACTGAAGCGCTCCTCTCCCTGAATATGTCTCCTGAGGGGAATCTTCCACTGTGAGTTAAGCAACCCAAGGGTTCCCTTTCAGTTATGGGATGGTTGCTCTCTATACACTTTTGGTCAGTCTGGTAGTGTGCAGTGAATAAATACCAAGATGGCTGCAAAAGATGATTTTATTTTTGGAATTAGAGGGTGAACTGCAATTGAACACCTTTCTGTGGTACATATATATAAATACTACCTATATATTTTAAAAATATACACACATATTAATTCTATTAATAAATTAATATATGCACTATATACAATATTATATATATATATATATATATATATATATGATGATGAACTAATTATAATAAATGAATACCTATAGGCACACATGTAAATAAATGTACATATATATATATATATATATGTACATTTTAGGCAATGCGTACACACATGCACGTGCACACACACTCACATGTTTATGGAATTACAAGGAATATAAGAAGCATAATATACATCATCTTAGTGAGGTTTTCATATAACCCCATAACCATATCCATAACCTCAATGGATACCAGGGATAGTAAAATATATCTGTGTGAGACCACTACAGGGGTTATTTGTCAAAAAATCATTTGACAACTGTTTAGGTGAACTTTGCTAGTGTTCAGTGGCTGAAGCCACTTTACATCTTTGTGTAAAACATCTTAGACTAGAAATGTCATGAAATGTTGAACTCTGGAAATTACTTTAGTTATCTATCACATTATTTATCTTTATTGCTATGCCAAGAGTCATTAATTGGAAACAAACCAAAAGCCTGAAAGGAGATGCAGTCTAGGCTACATAAGCTTGCTATTGACCTATTCACACAGTGCAGGCAAACTAATATCTTTCATATTACATGACCAAATGTGACAGCAGATAAACAGATGGAAATAGCCTGAATACAGAAATATCTGGTCTTAAAAGGTATTCACTGTCAGTGTCCATAAGGACTGGTACACTATTCATCCTAGAATCATTGGAAAAGTTTGGTGCTGCTTATGATAGTTATTTTCAATGAATTGAGTGTTTGAAACTCAATTTATTGCTGGTTTTGACTAGGGCTAAATAAAATCCAGTCTAAAACTAAATTACTTGCCTTCTGGACTAAGGTTTCGCTAAACAAGTATATTAATGACATGAATGACCAAAATGGAAGGAATTAAGCTTCTTTAGCAATTATTTATGCAGTAATGTAAACATTCAGTTATTTTTCCTTACAAGAAGAGTAAACAGATCATAAGTATATAGGTCAAACACATAGAAATCAACCAGTATTTCTTATAACACAGATCTAGAAGGCTAATTTTTCTTGCAAATAATTATTTTATTATGTTCCATTATTCATTTGGCTGTCCGAATATGCAAAATTGGATTTCCTTATAGAATTGTTGATTTGCTTAGAGAGTAAGTTCAAATATTTGGTTAAAATTAAATCTAGAGCATAAACATTATTTTTCATTTCAGAATACAGCACTCCTTGGGGTTTTGTTATTGTAATTTATTTTGAAAAACTGTATTATTGCCTCATAATTTGAGTTTATTTTCACTTTAGAGTAGGATGTCAAAATTTTTACAGTGAGTTATATTATTGAGTCTGAAGCCTTTTTATGTGATCAAACACCACTTTTACATAAGCAATGCTCACTATCCCTTTACCATGCTGTTGACAATGCCCACATTGTTGTATTTTGCTGATCCCTACCTCAAGGGAGGAAAATCAGAGAGTTGTTGTCTGGCTTACACACTCCAGCTTACCAAGCTTGGCTTTTCTCAGTTTCTTTTTTCTGCTAGGTAATAAAATAGCTTAAATATCAAGCAACAA
>VRYO01001878.1:3930617-3949463 GCA_009812075.1 Sialia sialis
TTCTTTTCTTTTCTTTTCTTTTCTTTTCTTTTCTTTTCTTTTTTCTTTTCTCTTCTTTGTATAGCTTCAGGGCTTTACAACAAGATAACTTGACAAAAGTCGACTTACAAAGAGGAAACTTGAGTTAGAAGGACAAAAATACAGGGTCCTGGAGTCTTTTGGGACAGCCCACAGATTTGAGCAATATCTTCTCCTCAAAAGCAGTTCATAGCAATCTAATAGAGATTTTGTTTCAAGTCAGCCTTTTCCTGAGCTCAAAAAGGGTAGGAGGGGAGATCTGACCTTTGATGAAGTTACTCTCTCTTTTATTCCTTTAGTTCAAACAAAAGACTTCAGGCCTTTGAGCTGCACTGGCTTCACATTTTGTTTTCAGAAAATGAAAATATGAGGCTAGTTAAAGGCATGTAGAATGAAATTTCTGTCATTTCATTAAATTTCTTTAATAATGAAAGGGTTGTGATTGAGGATAGTCTTTGAATATATTAAATGTCGGTATGGCATTCATGAATAAAAATTGAAAATAAACAGATACAGAACTGCAAACTGCACAATTTTACTCTGAAAAATGCTGGAGATCTCAGCAATGCACACTTTAGAATGGCTACTCCTCTTAAGTAGCTAATAGGCAATTAGATGTCGCTAATGAAACAAAAACCAGAGCAAATGATTGTGTACATAATCTTACATTTTAACTTCTTTTTGTGGAGCATATTGTCAATAAGGAAAAAAAGCATTTAACTTTCCAATGACCTTGTCATTCAGATTTGATTAAGTCTGTACTGCAGTTTTATTTCCTGTGGTGCCCATTACTACTCGGGAAGACATATTATAATTATCTAACAGTACCAGAATCATTTAAAAAAGATAAATTCTTTTAGCTGAATCTAATATACACTCTTTAACTTGTCATGGAGAGCTCTGAGTGTTGCAGAAACTAAGCAGCCTCTATATTCAACCAACAGCATAAATTAAGAATGCTTTTTTTCAGAATGCATATGGTTACATTAAATTAATGTACATTAACTTAGTTTCTCAATTATTTGTGTATACAAATGTGTATATAAATACTAATGAAAATGAAGAAAGGTATTTGCATCAGGAACCTCAGAGGATTATTAAACAAAGTGCAGTCACTTGACTGAAGTCTCTAAATATCAAGAAATATAGCTTCTGTGCAACTGCTTCTGCATCAGCCCAAGAAGATGGAAAATTATCCTTATTTAAGGGAGGAGGCTGCTAACAGAAACTTATTGCAAGGAGGTCTGGCTCTTAATATGCTCACAGCCCCAAATCGTCTGCAAATAAGGGCTGAAAAGTTAGAAATCATGTTCCAGGACTGTAAATAGGAAACAGCAAATCAGAGACGAATACTGCCTTACCAAAATGAGATGGCTGAGGATCACGAGAGCCACAACCAGGCTCCCTGCTTCTGCTGCCTTCATGTTACATGGATTTGGACTACAGGAGAAATGCATCCAAAACAAATAATGACACTGCAATATTTATGTCATTACAGCACTAAAAATGAGGAATCAAAGTGGCCTTGAACAGTGCTTCAATGAAAGGTAGCTCATGAGGGAAGCAACAAAAGGAGAACTCTGATGTTTTACATGCTGAGCCAAGTTTGTATTCTGGAGCAGTTAAAGAAGATTTTTGCTGTTAAGAGTGATTTAGAACTGTACTTTGCTGGTTTGGGTGGGGGATTTTTTGCCTTGCAGCCTTTTTTCCAATTTCATAGTCAAGAAGAAATGAAGCCTTTAGTTTGCGAAAATAAAGACATTTTCTTCTTTAACCATGCTTGTCTTTAAAAGAACCTCAGGTACTCTGGCTAGCAGAAAGAAAATTATTTCTTCAGAAGCAGCAGCAATCTCTTTACATAAACTGTACAAACATAAAGAGAAAAATAAAAAATTGGAACCTTGATTTGGCAAAGAAACTCTGTACATGAAGACTTTCTCTTCTGTGAAAAATTCGGACCAGATTTCTGTTCTACAGCAACAAATACTGGAAACTTTTTATGGATTTAGAGTAGCAGAAACAAGTATTTGATGTTGATCAGACCTGAATCTGTCCTATATTTGTGTCAAATATAAAATTTTGCTGAAGAAATTGAAATATGTTCATTTGTTCTTTTCTCTCTTTCTGCAAACCAGACATTACTGTCCTATCTGCTATAAAAATGTTAATCTTCAGGGGAATATGAACTTTAATGTCATCTAGATTACACTTCAGATTTAAATTCAATTGCACTATTATGTCATTTCTGATAGCAATTACAAACATTTCTGTATATATTTTTTTGAGAATTTCAATAATTTTAGGTAATAGCAGACTAATATTTTCTCACGTTTATTTTTCATATTAAACACTATTTGTATCTATTAAGCTGTTGGCTTGCAAGATCAGACTTATTCTCGAAAATGTATACACATTTGTTTAGACTGCTTAACGCTCTTGAAGTGCAAGACCTTCTGTTCTAGAAATAGAAAAGCATTTAGTCATGCATACCAGCAAATAATTCAGGGAACATAGCAAATACTATGACCTTAAGGCCAACAATGCAAATTGACAAGAGACATTTGTGAAAAACTGTATGCAGATATCCAGAATGGGACCTCATCAGGAAAAGCACTGTCCCGCTCCTATTTGGGAAAAAAAACAAATTTGTGTAATGGCCTCCAGCCTACTCAATATAGAAACATAGAATTATTTGCATTGGAAAAGACCTTAACAATCATTGAGTCCAATTGTTAACCCAGCACCCTGTGTTGGCCTCTGAACCCCAGGGGCACATCCATGTGCTTTTTGAACACTTCCAGGAGTGGTAACTTCACAAAATTCCTAGGCAGCCTGTTCCTCTGTTTCTGAAACAGGCTAGGATGTCATTGGCCTTCTTGGCCATCTGGGCACTCTGCTGGGTCATGTTCAGTTGGCTGTTCATCTCCAGGTCCCATTCTATCAGGCAGCTTTCCAGCTACTCTTCCCCAAGCCTGCTCCATGGGGTTGCCTTGACCCAAGTGTAGGACCCTACAGGCAAGTGTAGGCCTTGATGAACCTCATGCAATTGGCCTCAACCCATCAATTCATCCTGTTCAGATCCCTCTGCAGAGTCTTTGAACCCTCCAGCAGATCAACACTCCTGCCCAGCTTGGAATTGCCTGCATTCCATCCCATCAGGTAAGTGATAAAGATATTGAACAGAATTGAGCCTTTGGGAACCCCACTAATGACCAGCTGGCAGCTGGATGTAGCTCAGTTCACAAACATTCCCCAGGCCCAGCCATCCCACCTGGTTTACACCCACTGAGGAGTGACCCATCCAAGCTGTGAGCAGCCTCCCTGCCTAGCTGGGTGCAGCACTGTCTTGGTCATTCTTGTTCAACAGCTGTCAGGAGGGTTATTGGTATCAGAATTCAGCCAGCCTGTGCAAGGAAAAGTGTTTACCTTTCAAGCACTGTCAGCTGGATCTCATCAAGCCTTCAAGGATGGGATCTGCCTTTCTTTTCTCAGCCTGGGAACACTCATTCATAGTGGAGGTAACCACTGACAAACCTATAAAGACTGCAGCAGGCACCCTATTGCCTCACATTCTCAATGGACCAGTGTAGAAAAACAAACAAATAAATAAATAAAGCTTGAAAATTAGCATTCAGACTCTGTCACTTTTCCATCATTGTTTCTCCATTGACATCATTAGCACTGAATCTGGCCAGAACCATGCTGCACACTTTTCAGTTAACTCTGTACATCTGGGTGGAAAGAGGAAAAGTGTTTTAAACAGTAGAAACACTAAAACATGGTAAATATTTTAACAACTGAATCATTTATTGGTGCCTCTGACTTAATCTGTATTTATCCTAAATGAAGCTGGTGAACAGTTTCAGTTTATCTTCAATGTTGTACAATCATTTTACACACCACCATACACAAAAGCAAAGCAATAACTGTCAGCCACAGTATTTAGTCAATTTATGACCAAAGATCCAGTGTTTGAGCTGTAAGATGCATTCTTTAACTGCTCCAAAATTCCCTATTTAAGGTTATTAATATAAACCATATGCAATTAATGAATGAAGATGTAATAATTATGTAATTGTATTTTTGTTGATAGTTTAATACATATCAAATAGTATCATAGATAAATCAGGTTAAATGCACCCTTGGAGATCATATAGTCCAGATAGATAGAACATATATTTAGCAGTTTACAACACAATTCTTTCTTTAGTATTTAAACACTATTGCAGGCTAGACAACCTTCAAAGCAACCTAGTAAATTTATCACATGTTGTTCTTCACTGAAGTCTGGTCTTAGCTCCTCACCCCTTCTTATAGTACCAAGGACAATCAGAACTCCTGAGTGCATTTTTAGAGCTGAGGGAAATGTGCTGTTGTGTGCAAACTTGAAAGATATGAGAATGATATCCTGAAATATGGAATAATAGTTTAGAAGTATTCATAGCCTTTCTGCACCTTTAACTAAAATTACCAAAGAAGTATCTCCTCTAAGGTGATTGGTAATAACCACACTTTCATTTTTAAGAGAAGTTCAAGCATGTGATATTAAGATTTTAAAGTGTACAGAAGCTCTTACTAGTTATGAAATAGATCTTCCTATATGGAAAAGGATAAATTATCTTAATTTGCTTTACCAACTATAAAGTCAGTAAAAAATTATAGAAACGCTACTATTTTTTTCCTCAGGGTTACAAAATATTAGTTACTCTGGAACAGTATATTTTCTCCATTTTTTTCTTATCAGTCTAATCATTGCAATTTAATCTTATTTTTATAATGATCTCATGGTGAAAAAATGTATTTTCTCTGTGTATGAAGACAATATCATAACTGAATAAAGGTAAAACATATAATACTAAGTTATTTTACATATTTTTGTCTTCTTATGTTTGTGTAAAATCACTTCTTTTGCAGCTTCACAGTAACTATAAATTTTGACACAAATTAAAATTAATCGATTTTTGGATAAATTTTTTACCACAATGGAAATTACTGTTTTTTATACCAATGTTTATCCTATTTAAATGGAAACTATGGGCATATGATTCCAAGCACATTTTGCTATTTCTGTCACATAATACAATTAAGCCAGTCTGCTCATAAGTCAATCCTGCTGTGTGAAGGGTTTCTTGACTATCCTATCATCTGACTGTAATATTTTTTGTAATGCAACTTATACCATGTTCATGTAAAAATGTTGGACGAGTTTTCATTCCAGCAATGTATAACATGCTTTAAGGCTTCCACTTGTTGACTACGTGATTTAATATCAATAATATTATGTGCTACCTAGAAAATATGAAGGAAAAAGAAAAAGGACTTTTTAATAACAAAAAACCCCAAATATTTTAATGTATATATATATAATATACATATGAGAATATGCAGGCAGTTCTAATCCCACATAATAAAATGAAAGAGAATTTATAATCAAGGGTGGATAAATTTTTAAAAAGTTCTTAGAAGGAAAAGGAGGACAGAGTAAGAAAACACTATTGTAGATTCATCCCGTGACTGTTAAAAATGAGAAGACATTATCAGCTGTTTACTAGAAGGAGATAAACACTGAAAGAGGAAATAACAAATTGGGTTGTCTAACATATACCAGGCATGTCAAAAAGGAAATACATTATACTTAGTATTCTCAACCATGAAGAAAGTTGACATTTTTTTACTTTATGTAATAAGTTATTTAAATACACACTCAGAAATTGTAGGACATCAGACTTTAAAAATAAATACAGTTCTATTGGTAAAGTGTTGAAATCTCGTACTAACTTCACATCATTAAGTATAAAGCATTTCTCCAATATGCATCCTCACTGCTCTGCATTCTCATCAGCATTAACAAAACCACCAATTAGCACTTTTCCAGGGCAATGTGGCTACAAATTCATCAGCATCATTAAAAATATTTTTTTCTTCACAAATTCTATTTAAGTAAGAGAAATAATGTGGCTGACAGTAACTGTGACCACAGTGCCTATCACATCAACAAATATTTAAAGCCTGTTATAGTTTATGGTTTTCAAATCCACCTGCAACAAATAACATTATTGTTGGCTTCATCTTCTTCCATACACAGAACAGAAATGCACAGAGTCATTTTGCTTGGAAGACTCATGCTTTCCACAAAAGAGATAACTGCTGGGGTACTTGTCCTACAACCTCGAGGGACAGGTATTATATCAAGTATTTATATTCCTTTTTCTGCTAATTTCAGTTTTCATCATAGCCATTCTAGTTATATTTCATTCAAGCAATGAAAGATAAAGAAATTACTTCACAGAACATTAATTTTATGTTAAGGGACTAACGAGAACTGACAAAAGAAAAGAAATTCTCGTTTCAACTGTCAGTCCGCTCACTTGAAGTGACAACCTACACTAGAGATGTCCTTGTTTTGGTTTAAATTTGTATCTCTAATATTATTTTAATATATTGGTTGCAACTGTGTTATTTCAGAGCAATAAAAGAAGTGACTTCTGTGGACATTTAAATAATGAGATACATGTTTAAAATGTCAAGCAGAAAGTAAAAGCACCACAGCTTTTATTTGCTTGATGGGTTTGATGAGTGATATACCAAGTGCTTTCAAAATGATGACAGATCAAATAATCATCTGCTATTACCTTTGAGAACACCTTGTGCAAGTTTCTCTCCCATTAATTGACTGAATCACAAAACTAGACTTGGAAATAATAGAGATGTTTTAATTTCATATTGATATTTCCCTTTGAGTATAAATGTATATGAATTACATTGGAAGAATATGCATAAAACTTGGTTTTGAATTGGGATGAGGCCATAGCTTTTCCAGTTAACAGAAAATATAATTGGCACAGGTCAGGTTCTCTGATGATGAGAGAGAGTTTGCTAGAAATTTTATATCTTAATTAGGCAGCTTACAAAATATCTGTAAAAAATGTAATTGCTCTAACAATTTACTGGGATTATTTACAATAAACATAGTTTTTTAAACTTTGCAAAAACAGGATATCTGGCCTTCTTCTCACCCAGACACTGAGCAACACTGAGAAGAACAGCTCTTGTGAAACTCTGACACAGACTCCAGCTCATCAGGTGAGAGCAGCTGAAATGATTGATCTTGCCCTTTAGACTCTGTAATAGTGGAGTGTACTTAAAATTCATGCAGAGTACAGTCTTTCAATACGTGTGAGTCCTGTTTCTATTCAAATGTTGAATTGACAGCCCTGAGGACGGCATTTCTCTATTGCCAGATCATACATACAGAACTGGCAACAGCCTGGCTGTCAGTCTGGAAACTCAGTTCTAAGTTCACATATACAATGCAGTCAGTAAAGAAGACACTGACTATTTGAATTATTCAAATCCATCTCTGTGTTCTCCATTTCAAGCAGGACTAAGCCTAGGAAATGTTACAGCATTACTTATTTCTCTAAACAAAAAGCAAAACTGATAAAAATCCCACTGAATTTTAGACAAAGTTCTGAAATCAGCCCATTCAATTTGTCAGTAAAGACAAAGATTGCTTCAGCTGAAACTGCCTTACCATCTCTTCTGTCACTCACTCCTGCTCCTCCAGGACCATAATCCCCTTTCCATGTTTTTTGGGACTGTTATGGAAAATGAAAGTCCCATGCTAGATCTCAGAAACATCTCTGTTACCAAGAAGTGCATGCAAACAACAAAGGCCAGGAAGGCAAGTCTTTAATCATCTTGAGAAAAAGAGATTTTTACTCATAGAGCAAGAACAGGTAACTTTGCTGCAGTATCTCAGTTGTGGTATTAAAAATATTGAATTTATATTCCAACATTTTGTCTTTGAAGTAGAAAATAATTCCACCAGTGTTTAGAAGACATTTGTTTTAAATGCCACTAATCAATGAAAACGAAATACACTAGTAAAATACATTGATGATAGATGCACAGAAATGCATAACTGAATAGGCTTTAGCTATATTTGCATGGAAATAAAATATACTCTGAGCTTCTTCTAGTCCATTACTATTTTAAATACTATTAAGGAATTTTTCCAAGGGGGAAAAGGAGAATTTCTTTCTCAAATGACTTACCTTCTTCTGTGGTAGAACAATTAACATTTTTAAACACTTTCTATATTCAGTTCATGCTTCGCATACACTATGTCAGATATTGCTTTGTAATGCCACTCTTTTCTGCTTGATTTTTTTTCCTTTAGAAGCCATGGGAAGTGTCTATCTATTAGATGGCTTTGGATATATTTATAATATTCTTATTTAATTTTTTGTTTATATAATTGTTTTCACTTAAAAAAATTGTAAGTGTTATAAGGCAGAAAAAATTATTCTATTACCCTGTTGCTGCACCTGCTGTATTCCTGCCACACGAGGTATTGAATCCAAAAATTTATAGAGTAAAATAAAAATTAAAACTGAAGAGTTCACATTTTTCCACGAGAAATGTCTAGGATTTGCCATAAAAAACACCGCACAATTGTATTCTTCGGTAGAAGAGTCTAGAACAATCAAGCCAAGCACCTGGGGATCACAGCATCTCTGCCTGGCAGGTAGGCAACCTCTGCTGAATCCTGGAAATCAGTCACCTTTGAACTCAGTTTATTGTTTCATTACTGCTTGCTTGCTTGCTTTTCCTTCTTCACTAACTTTCTTTCCAGCCTGTGTACTGCACCTTACATCACATACCTGTTTCTCAGGATGTTTAAAAAAAAAATAAAAAAAAGCAAAAGAGAGAAAGAAGAAACATGTTTTTAGCCAGCTAGAGAATGGCTAATCATAGACTCAAAAGTGCCCTGGAGAGATTTCCATCTGGTTTGGCAGAGGTTCATAACTGGTTCCCAAACCAGCTGTTATCCATCACTCACAAGGTTTATGTCATGTCCTCTGCTGCCCTTCAAGTTTTCCCAAGGCCAAGGGATTCTCAGCTGCATTCCAGTCTCTGCAGGCTCCTAAAAGGACATCTGCTGCTGACAGAAGTTGATAAATCAGCCTGAGGACACAAAGTCCCAGATAGCACTCACAGCATCACAAGGTTTTGGGCATCCTACTACCTTGCTTACCTCTAGTCAAGGGGGATGAATTTCTCTCCTGCTACTTGTTTAGATTAACAGGTGTCATTCCTTCATTTTGTTTCCCTCTCCACACTTGCAACATGTGGAGCTGGTTGATGGCATGGAAGTAAACTCCAGATACATTTTTCTGAAGAACTGAGAGATTAAAGAGAGTTGCTTGGGGACTTTCTGTTTGCAGAGGATAGTTATGGCAAGCTCCCATCTAAGTAAGTGGCTGCTGCAGAGTCTGATGAGCTCTAAGGACAGTCTAATACTTCAGACCTCATGTAGCCTTGTCAGCCTCATGTCGGACTTCCCAGACACAAATGGTATGAACTGATACTACAAAAGCTGGTGAATGAAGTTCCCAAAGTCAGCCAGCCAAATCATTCTCTGCAGGCACCTTTTTGACATTATTGACCGTAGAGGCAGTTATATGTAGCTGGTACAGAGATATCTTTGTTTGGTCGTATGAGCTGCATCCATCATCTCCTTGTACATATTTCTGAGATGTCAGCAATATCACCTATTTTTAAAGTCATGTGCAGACCCTTTTGTGCAGACCTATGTCCAGACCCTCATACTAGAACCTACTGGGTCTAGCTGGGTTGGAATTTTTTTTCCTTTGGATGAAAAGAGCAGCATCACTTGGAGAGTTTGACTGAGAGAATACATCTATGAAACCTTTAATAAGCTGAGAGGGGATACAGCCAAGACAGATGATTCAAAATGGCCAGGGGAATGTTCCATACTATGTAATGTCATGCCCAGTGTTAAAAAAAGAAATAGAGGATGGCAGTAGTGCCTTTTGGGGTGCCTACTGTTTAGAGGCTCCTTGTCTGTCCGAGGTGGGGATGAGTGGTTTGGGTTTTTTCCCCCTTCTCCTTATCTTAACTTCCTTTAGTCAACTGGGGGTTTTTTTGGAGGTTTTTTTGTTGTTTTGTTGTTTGTTTTTTTTTACCTTACAGTGTTTTTCTCTTATTCTTCCTATGTTTTTTCTTCTCTGCTGCTGTGGGGGGAAGAGCAGCTGTGTTGATGCTGGTCTGCTCTCAGGGCCAAACCACCACACAGTGCAGACAGTGCAAACAATTAGATGTGCCAGTTCAAAAGTCTGGGTATGTGTCTGCCTGAGAGGAAACATAGGATGAAAAAAAAAACAAGAAGCAGTCACTAGGTTCATTTCCTCCAACCTTAATGTTTGGGGTTTTTTGTCTGAGCTGCCTTGTTATGCTAATTTACATCATTGTGCTATGAGGTAGAGCTTTTAGTAACTAGAAATGTTCACCACAGATATTTTCAGCCTCTCTGAGTAAAGAAATTCATACTCATAATAGCTAACACTCAAGTGTGAATTAGCTCTTGAGTTACTTGTTTAGTGAGAAAAAACACAGTTGTGAAAAGAAGTTGTGCCAAATCGCTGGTGTACTGGCAACTCCAGGATTCTAGCTCATTTAAACAGTCTAGAGCTGTGGTGATTTTTGTCAGTGAATTTAAAAGTTAAATAGAGCAAAATTCAAAAATTTGGTCAAGTAGCATACCATGTCCCAAATCTTCAGTCTTATCTGAATGTTGCATACCTGTTTTCATTTCACCAGTATTTACTTCTGTTCTGTTCTCTCTTAGCTACATTTGGTGTGTAATTCTATTTTTTCATGGAGCTCTTCCATAGGAAAGAAGTATATCTGCTTGTGCAAAGCAGACAACTGAAAATGGTGTGAGAGTAGTTGAAGGTAATTGGTTTTAGGAATTAATAACCTGAAATGGAATTGCTTCTACTTAATTTTTATGTGTGCAATCAACACACAACCAGAGGAGGATGTGTTCATTGTGCCATGTGAAGCAATTCCCAGTTGCACCAGGGCAGTGATTTCCATCATCTAGTTGTCCAGCTGTCAGAGGTCAGCTCCTCTGTTGCATGCACTTTGGAGCTGAATTGAGGTCAGATTAGACGTTTAGTTTGTCAAAACATGAAGAGACACTTTAAATAGCAAAAAATCCAAGAGTGGAAATGAGATTTCAGTGTAATATTTTACATTCATACAAATTATATAATGCAAAAAAAGCAGATTTTGTTATGTTTTTTATGATAGCTTATCTTGTCCAAATGGCAATTACACTCAGGTGAGCAGGTCCCTCAGTTGCATGTAATCTTCTATCTTTTCACCCTTGAGAATCAACTTGAAAATCTTGGCTCATGCTATGATATAATATAGTATCTCATCTACTTTCTCTTTAATTGCACCCGCTTATCTCCTTAACCTGTCAACTTCAACAAGAAAGTTCTGTTTAAGTTTATATCTCTACTAATT
This sequence comes from Sialia sialis, assembly GCA_009812075.1. Taxonomy (NCBI): domain Eukaryota; kingdom Metazoa; phylum Chordata; class Aves; order Passeriformes; family Turdidae; genus Sialia; species Sialia sialis. The sequence continues at coordinate 3,941,976 of VRYO01001878.1, forward strand.
TTCCTGTGCTGAGGTATATGAAGTATATCAGCTAGACACAATAGGAATGCTACAGTTACTTTATCATTACTCATTTTATAAATACAATCAGAAAGAAACTACAAATTAATTGGAAAGCAGATTTTACTGCTCAGAAGAAAATGCTTCTACAAAATCTTGAACTAAACGAAATTCAGAGTGAGCGAAGATTTGAAATGTATTCCTTTCATGACTAGCTTGTTTCTTGTTATCTGTGTTAAGGTATCTTTGAAATTACTCAGCTAAAATAAGATTCAATACCCTTCATAGATTTAAGACAAGACAATTTCAGACTTAGTCATTACATTATGGCACAAATGTTGCTATTATTTGTTAAATTTCCCTGTAAATTAGGTCTTGATCAAAATAGGGTACAACTCAATGATTAAGATAAAAGGCTACTTGAAATGCCTCTCTTTTTATGATGATAGTGATTCAACCCAAGAGTTTTATAAATGGCATATATTTTATATCATAGCACTGAAGGAAGAAAGCCAGATTAACCTGCAGTTGCAAGGCTTCTGTGAAAACAGAAATTCTTTCTGTAAGAAGCCATCATACAGCACCTAGCCACAGGAGTGTTTCTGCTGAAAAATGAAACACTTTGGATGTTTACCTGCCAGTGCCTAATGTGAAGATAATGTGATCCTCCTGGAAGGCTCCTTGGGACACAGGACAGTGGGGGGAAAGTGCTCTCTTCTACATAGCCCACTGTCTGCCAAAGGTGTACATGAATACTGCTCTTGGGGTTCATCTGACCACAGCTGTACAGGCTATTTAGCTTCTTTCTATGTGAATGCACTGAAATAACCCTTTTAGATTTACCCTAAAGTTCACCTTAACCTACACCTGTGTCTATGAAACCCGTATCTCAGACTAGCCTTGAAGAGTCTATGCATGAACTTTTATCATATCTGGATCTTCAGGAAACTCAGATCATTAACTTCTTTCCTCTGCAGTTGTTTTGAGGCTTTGCCTGTCAACAAAATTAATCAATTCTTTTCTGTATGCTGACATAGCTCCTTCAGATCAGCCTGTGTTATTTCTTTTTACGTATATTTGATATGCTATGGGGAGGTGGAGGGGTATGTATGTGGGCTTTAGAATTGCTCTGCATATTCTCATTCCTGTGTAGTCATTCACAAAATTCTACCCTTAGTTTTCTGAAATACTCTAGAGGGCTCAAAGTCTATTTACGGTGTATATTCAGGAAAAGCACACAGATTCCTAGTTTTATCATCTGAATACACAACCCAGTAGCAGCCTAAAGATCTACAGCCATCTTCTGTGATGAGATATACCTTGATGTTTCCCTCAGATATTTTTGAGTTTTGATGGGAGGTGTGCTTATCTTTGCTTTGTTTTACTTGAGAAGTTTTTTTTTCCCTCAACCTCACTGGAAAGCATAAACTGTGTAGCAGAAATCTTCTCTTGCTCTGACTGAATAAAACCTGTCCTATGAGCTTAATATCTTTCCTGCTAGAGCAGGAAAAAGTGTCCCTTGTTAAAAATTTTTCTAATTCAGATAGCTCAAGATGATCTTTCAGACATTAAATAAGCAGCTTTATCCACTTAAATTCCTGAGTTTAAAGTAAGGCAAGACAGAGATCGAATAAGCAACAGGACCAAAGTTGGGGGAGGAGAGAGTGGCAAAAGACTGTTGTAGACAGAGGAAAAGAACAAGTGTCTGGAAAAGTTTCATCATCTTGTTAAGAGGTACTAAGACCTGCACAAAATACTTCTGTTGCCTTAAGTTTGCAACTCTCACCTCCTTGCATCACTGAAGAAAAAGGAGTTCTCAGGTGGACTTCTCTACTCCTAATCACATCACATCACATCACAGAATCATAGAATGCCCTGATTTGGAGGGGCCAGGATCATGAAGTTCAACTCCTGACTCTGTACAGGACAACCCCAAGAATCTCACCATGTACCATTTTCCAAACACTTAGTGAAATCTGTCAGGCTTGGTGCTGCAGCAACTTCCCTGAAGGGCTTGTTCCATTGCCCAGCCACATCATTAGAAGCTCTTAGAAAAGGCTTCTTTTTCTTTGCCTTCACCCTGCAATGTACACATAAGGGATAAAGGGCAACCTAAACACACAGCAGCCTAATGTTATATTTAAGTGAAAAATCCCTGGGTCATCCTGTTGGAACTACAAAAGACCAACAACCCCATCTGAGACCACATGCCTACCTGACACCGAATATTATGTCTGAAAGCAGAGACTAACAAATGCCACAGAATCCATTTTAAAACAAGGCATGCAAGGTACAAGTCACACTTTCCTAGACTATTTTCCCTGATACCAGCAAACTGCAGTCAGCTCAGATAAGGCTAACAACACAAGTGTAAGTACATTGGAACTGAAAAAAACATTTTGTCCTCAGGAACGTGTTGTAAGCACAGAAAAACTCATCTCCAAAGAAAACCAGAGGTGAATGGTAGTGTGAAGAGGGAAGCATTACCTTATTGCAGGATCAGGAAAATAAATTATTTAAAGGATGAACAAAATGCAACTCTGAGTCATGAGGAGAAATTAAGGATTAACATTTAACCAGTGGCCTGCCCTCCATCCTCCCTGTAAAAATAAGTAAAATAAGAACAGTTTGACTGTTTGTGGATAAGTGCTTTTCACAGCAGAAAGGGCAGATTAGATGGGAGCAGAGATGATCATCTCATCCTTCTTAAGCACAGCTTGAGTTTCAGTTTTAAACAGCTACTTAGTTTTACCTATACTTCATTGCAGGTTCTATATTAATCTGACTTCTATCATCTAGGTTAGAAACCATTTAGTCAAGTGTTCAAAATCTTTCAACTTTCCCTTTATAATTATAGATCTTATAAAACTGACTCAATACAATTCCAAAAACAAATGTAGAAGTACAAGTTTCTTTAAAAACACTCCAAATTTGAACTCATGGTGTTTAGGCAGAAGTAGAACATTATCATCCAAGAATAATAAAGATATTCTAAAGAAATACAGGAACTGTAGCTAATGAAAAAAAATGTAAATGTTGTTCATTACATATTAGCACTGTGTTACACTGAATAACTTTCCTTATAAACGTTCTACAAATTTGGCAAATATTATAATTTGCTTGTAATGGCAATAGGGAAAAAATTTGCTCTTAAATGTAATACCTTTGGCTGATACAATACCTTTGGCTAGGAGGGAAAAGTAACAACCAACCATCTCATGAAGGTTTTTAGTGAAGAATAAATAACCTCATTCTTACTGTATTTGCTTGTTCCTGCTCGTGAAAATGTAAATGTTTTTGTGTGTGAATAATCCATGTAATATTTTCTGAATGAACCTCCTAAAGCAATAATATTTAAATGTGAGAGGAAGGAGGTTTAAGTGATTATATCACATGACCAACTCTGTAGAAGAAGAAACTCTGAATTCCCATTTTTACAAATATGCAGCCCAATGCTGAATACTGGAGCTAGAGATCATGGTTCAAATAAACAAGAATACTGCATTCATCAGGAGATTGATAATGCAGCAACACTGTAAATCAATACACCTCCTTCACTTCACTGATGTTTGAGGACTTGAGGATTGAAATAAAAGATTTGATTCCTGTTAGGATACATGCTATAAAAACAGCTATAAAAATGAAGGCTGCCTTTCATGTCAGAGCACAATAGGTCAAAGTTTTGCCCAGCCTATGATATTTGTAACATGGTTGTCTTATTTTTGGTACAGGACTCAGCCTTGGGATAGCTAGGGATTTTCACCAACTGAAGGGCCAACTCTGAACTGCTTTTGTAAACAGGATTACATTATTGTACAATTTGTTAAGGATCTTTGTCTCCTCAAATTGGCCTAGAATTTCAATTTCACTCTCACCAGTATGTGGGTGAAGGATTAGTTTCAGGTAGGTGCACTAGAAACTATGTGTAGAAGCATATGCAAAATTAGGGAGGCATAAGCTTTCCTCACTTACTTACTTTTGGGAAAGAATATATGTATATTATGCAAATGAATCTTTGAAGAATCAAGCTATTTCATGAGCTTCTCTAGGTTCAGTTGTGTGAAACTGCTCTAGAAATGTTTCCCCATTTGACAAGGATTGTGGTGGTGGCAGAAGAGATCCATCTGATACTCTGAGTAAAAGAGATGTGACATTGGCATGCATAGGACAGAAGTTATAGTCAGAAGAAATACAAGTGAGAACAGAAAAGTAAGAAAGGCTTTTTCTATCCAAATTAATTTCCCTTTCATGAACAGCAACATACAGGGAAGAGTCTTGAGGTGAATCCTGGATCCAAGCTTGGGAGAAGCAGCAATTTTCCAAGGGGTTACAAAAACTTCATCATACTATATTTAAGTCAAGCTTAGGGGTATTATTTCCTTTCCCTTCCTGACTGTAGTATGAAAAACTCAAATTTCCTTTGATCTTGTAAAATGCCCAGCATTAAGAGTAGTTTCAGGTTGATAAAAAGTTTCCAGTACCCCTGATGCCAGGGATTCAAGAATTTCTGCAAGATTTTTTTCATATCCTGTCATTCAATTGTTGGAGATCCCCAGAACTGTAGGCACTTCACCTTCCTTCAACAGCAAAGTGGCCAGTCTTCAAGTGGAAAGTCAGAGCCTGAGCCTCTTTTTCCTAAGGCAGTACAAAGGATGGAAGATTTCAAATTGTTTTCTCTTTCAGATTATAACAGAAGGAATTTTGGCTAAGGACAGGAATTAAAACAAAAATTTGTGAATTAAATTAAAACTTAATTGCAAGTTGATCATATCAGTCTTCTTTCGACTAATTCTTGCTTACATTATTTTCACTTTGGGGTTTATTTTTTTCCTTTTTCTATTAGTATAAAATATTTGCAATTTAACTAAACATTCTAAAATTACTTGCAAGCAACTTTCTGATATCAGATAGTGTTAATTCTTTCATGATTGCCAGGACAATTTATGTCTCTTTCTTCTACTCCTCCATAAATCCTCCACAGTTAATGAATTAGCATTCAATTCTACTGTTTTTTCTAGCTAGTCTAAAAAAAAAAAATAGAAGCCAGTATTCTCAAAACCTGCAATTAAAGCATTAAATCAATTTTAAAATGCAAAAACATCTAATTGATCGATGCTCAGTGTTTTTTGGTTAGCTATTTTAAGGACACATAGCCATATCTGATCTTCACTGGAATAAATTGAACTTTATAAAGGTTCTGAGAGTCACATAAATCCAATATATTATTGGAATTAGATCACTGCAGTCAAAATACACCTCAAAAGACTTTCTGATACATTTATTCATTTTTCCCAAGAAGGCAGAAACAAATTTATATTAAACTCAAAATCTAGTCAGAGTAATAGAAAAGTTTCACCGAATCTCGAGCAAGTCATTAATCCTATGCATTTAATTTAGGACCCAGTATGGTTCTGTTACTCTCAGCTATCATATAAAAAGCAGTATGATTTTCTAAGAAGTCAAACTTACATGTATCACAGTTACATTCTGCTCTGCAGTGAGGCCACAGCACCCAGTATCCCTTAAATGTTTCATTTCCATTATGTAGCATGGTGGTCTAATGTTTTGTACTGGAAAGATAATGAAAAACTCAGGAGAATGAAAAGGAAATCAAAGGGAAAGGATGTGCCAAAGAGAAAAGGCAGACAGCATGATTTAAAAAACCTTTCTGGCTTGCTTGAAATAAAATGTCAAACATACTATTTCTAATGCTGCTGATCCTCCTGCTGTTTCTGATTCTGATATTTCTTAAAGCCTAGGATGTCAAAAAAGGATAAAGGTAAAGGGCCATTTAAAAAAAAAATAAGCTGAAGAAAATTTAATTTTTTTCAAATAAGGTCATTATATAAGTGTATATATACTTCATTAGGGAAGCATATTAGCTCATGCAGTACCTGGACAACAAATCAGCTATAAGTTTGAAAATCAGTCCTTCTTTGCCTAATTTGGGACCTATTTTCCAAAATCACTGCTACCACTGCTACCTATCTCCTAGCAACTGCTAGAAAGCCTAGCAACTGCAAGAGCATTTTTTCTCATTATTTTATATTTTTGAATCACCTTCATGGAGTAGATTCTTATCTGTGATACCATAAAGAAATATAGAGCCTTTAGAGCCTCTGGAGGTGATCTTTCTTAGCTCAGTTGTGTGAAAGTGTATTATATTTGGATAACTCTATGCATCTACAGTTGCTCCAGTACTTTACTGAAACCAGAAGTACTCAAGCAGTTAAAGGGAGTATTCAAAATAGATTTAAGTCTGCAGTTCTGCATGTGCAAATCCTTACAAAGAAGACATACCAGTTTATCCCACATGGCAAGCCAAGCAAAATTGCCATGAGCAAGAGCCCTCCTTGTTTCTGCAGCTATCAAACGTCCAGGAGAATTGGGTGTGTTTAGGAGATGCAATGTGTACGCTTGTAAAGGTGAAAGAAGTGAATGAGGTAAAGAGGCCAGAAGCTCTTCTCACAGACCCAGAATTTCACAGTCACAAAGAGAACAATCTCTTCAAGTCCCTGCTTGAATGTCCACATGAAAATGTTCCTACCCAAAAAAGGAAGTTATTCGTATCCTGAAAGTCACAGAATTTTAGAAATTTACATACTTTCCCAAGGGAAAAAAATACAAACCCAAACTTATGAAATTTGCCAGGTGAAAAAAAAAAAAGGGAAACAGAGTAAAAGACTGTTTGTTTTCAAAATTATAGCAGAGCTAAATGAAAGCTAAAAGTCAGCAAAAATGAGTACTAAAATATAATATTTTCTCTGTAAAGTATTTACTGAGTAGATTGAGCTGAAGGAATATAAAAGGAAGATGAGCTTTCTACAGGGATAAGTGGGCCCATTGACTGGATGGGTACTGTTTAAAAACAGAAATAAATTCCGACCGTATTCCAAGGACTAAAATACAGAAGCTTAAAAACAGAGTTTCAGTCAATAACAAATACAATTTCACACAAAGGACAGATATCATGTTATGTCTTCACTTCTGTGTGCAATGAAGCAACAAGCTTCCTGGTGTTCCAGTATTTGTCCTTTCATTTAAATATAGAGCAAGGATTGTTAAGTAGATTTCCTAACTTCTGTCATTTTTTGTCATTCATACAAAAAATATTCAAATTAAGGCTGCCTAGTCAGAACTGTAACTTTGGGAGGCTTCACAGGAATTTTCTAAGGGATATATTCTACCTAACAATTCAACATTGAATAGAATGTCAATATAAGAGTCTCTCAAAGGCATTTTTAGTTTTTCGGTTTTTTATGAGGCACATCTGTTTTTTATTCATCCTGATCTGATCGAATGAGACTTTTTTTGCATTATGGGATCTACGTGAAAGGAAATTACTGAATAGTGTCCCAAGTATTCCTTCAGTTTTTGAATTCAGTCCTCTTAAAAGTTACCTAGATCTCAAATGCTTCTCTGTTCACTTGCAATCCTTGCTTTGAAAAACCAAATTTCCTTATGCAGTACATAATTACAGTAATTTCA
>VRYO01001878.1:3950463-3962552 GCA_009812075.1 Sialia sialis
CCCTACCCTGGGGTCTCCATAGTGGCGGCCCGGCCGCTCACTCGGCTCGGCTCCACGGCTCTGTGGCTGCCAAAAAAAGTATGCCTTATACGCCGGTGCGCCTTGTATATGGACAAAGTATGGAGAATTCCGATAACCCAGAAGTGCACCTTATACTCTGGTGTGCCTTATAGGTGTGAAGTTATTGTAAATACATTTAATAAAGAAAAAATCTACAAAGCGATGTTTGAGCCAAAACGTTCAAAAGAGCTTGCAAAAAAAAATCTTATCACATATGAATATGGGCAGAATACATGCTCAACAATAAAGGTGTGACAATTTTTGTGCAACAAACGCTTTATGATTAGGTAGAGATTAAGAATTGGCAAAAAACAAATAGAGAAGAAAATATAACATTTGAAACTTACCTAAAGAGAAGAGAAAGATAGGTCAGGACAGTTGCAATAGGGTTTTCAAAAAGTGTTATTATATATAGAAAGAATAAATTACTAAGACTCTGTTGTCTATTAACTCGGAAAAAGTGGGTTTAAGTCACACACTCCAACACTACTGCAGTGCTTTTTATCACAGCAAAAAAATAAAACTGTTCAATGAAATTTCATGAGCAATGTCACTATTGTGACCACTGCTGTCACAAAGAATGCGTTGGAGAGTTTAATTCTGAGTGTTTGTTTTTCATCACAAAACACAATGAGATACAGATGCTTTATCTTGCCTTCATTAATTCTCTGGAACAGAAGCACTGGCAGGTTCAAGAATATACCCTACAGTTCTTGAAGGGATCATGGGTAGAAGGGAGATTTTGAGCAGCCTCATAAGCAGATGTTTTGCTGTCTGTCTCTAATTGCGTCTGTCTTTGCTGAGAGTCTTCGTCATTTTGAGAGGCTGTTGATGCAACCATGGGGTTTTTTAAGGCCAGCATTCTGTTAAAGAGATGTTCTGCCTTCTGCATTTGCATAGTCAGTACCTGCCAAAACTTCTACATATTTTTTTTCCTCTAAAACCATGGTATATAACTGCAGAAATCATACATCTGTATTCAATTCTGATAACATCTCATTATTCACTTTGTTTTACACCAGAAGCCTATAAATATAAAAAAGATGTCAGGAAAAAATGGATGCACAGCAGAGAGAATACAGAACGGGTTTTATATATCTCTGGAATCAGATTGAGTAAAATAAATAAGTATAGACAATGTTGTCTTCCAGCCTCCTTCATAGATGTCATCCCACAAGAGCATACATGACGCAGAAGCAATAGATAATCGAGGTCTAGACATGCTTTTCAGCATCTGCTTCCTGTATGATCCAAAATTAAGGGCTCATTGGATATTCTCTGAAATATCAGTCACAACTTTGCACATCTTGGGATGGTTAGCTTCCTGTAAGTTGTGAGGTTCCAGGAGACTTTAGTCATTAATTGGTTTTTCAGCTTGCCCTCTGAAATTTTGTCTGACAACTCATGGCTACAGAAGGCTTCTATGACTCTCCATTTCCAAAAGATCATCGTCTGTTGCTGGCTGTTAATTTCCCAAGCATGAGGTTGTCCCACCAGCCTTAGATGATCGGGGCACAGAAACTGTGGCTTCCCAGAGGCAAAGCTGTGACAACAGTGAACTTTTTCAGAAGTCAGGCTAAAAGAAGCCCAGGACTCAGACTATTCAGAGTATTTTCCCAGAGTAGGTGCCTCAGGTGACAAAGAGCAAATCAGTTTCCTCACATTGAGCCTTTTTTCAGTGAGTGGAAGTTTGTGTAGCAGGCACTGGGAGGTCACCAGTATGGAATGCTCAATAGAATGTGCAGAATAAAAATATGGCTTGTGTCCACATGGGAACATTATAAAATACATGGAGCTGGTAAAAAAATGACAAAATACTCATCTCCAGGGTACTTCCATATTCAGAAAGGAAAGGGTTCTGGTCAGGTAACTTTGAACACCAAATGAAGTAACATAGGTAGACTATTCTGCGCAAAGCAAACCTTCTGAAAAGCTGTGAATGTAGAGACTTAAGCAGTATCTGTTTGTTGTGCTCTTTTAGAGGTGCATTGGTTAATGTTGTAGTTCCATTGTCAGGGAGAACCAGGAAGGAGAAGCTCAACTTATTGCTAGTAAAGATAAACTATTTGGAATAAAGGTCAAATCTATCACTATATTTATTAGGAACTGTAACATTAGAGAAGTGTGTTTCACCTTGACTTCTACAGTATTTATGTTTCACCATTTATCTCTGATAATACAATGCAAAATATTTATTGCTTTGAAGCAAAAGGAAACTACCAGGCTTTCAAAGAAATTACTGTATGGACTATTTAAATCTATCTTTGATTGAATTATGAATTTGCAAGAAACTTTCAAGATTAAAATGGAAGAATTATCATCTCTATTAGTGGGCATTGTTAACGTGCCCATTTATTAGAAAAGACAAGCAGAATTAAATAAAAATGTTTTGCCCTTGGGTGAAAATTAAAGTGACTGTTGAGAGGAATTAGAATATAGGAAGGTGATTTTTTTTCTTTTCCCAAGATAAATTGAATTTTCCAGTGGTTCCAAGGTGCTAGACAGGTTATGTTGTAAAGATCAACTATTGCTTCAGGAAGGAAAAAATTGATAGATTCATTAATTCACAAAGAAAGTTCAAATTCCTCCTAAATAGTCCAAGAGGGGGGTAAAACTATCATCACTCCAAAGGCAATATACCTCAAATTAAAATATGTATTCTCAACCATTAAAATTATTTTATATATTTTAAAAGCATAACTCACAAAGTACTTTAGTATGTGTCCAGATGCTTAAGTCATGCAAAATCTCTTCCATGTTTCTAAAAAATAAAAAGTGAAAAAAAAAAAAAAACAAGAAAAAAGCATACTATCAAAAATGAAATTAACACAGATGCAATAAAAGAAGAGTTAATTCAATGGAGATAAATCTTCTCAGAAGTAGTGAGATTTATTAAAACACTAGAAAAAATGTGATTTTCTAGAAAATTATTACCTGGTTAAAGTCAATATTATCTTGCTCAGCAAGTCCTTATGCCAATTAACTCCAGGGAAATTTGTGATAAGAAGGACTTTCCAAGCACTTGCCCTGAATGAAATCATCCAGTCTTTAAGGTTTCCAGAGTAAAGACTTCATGTTTTTAAAGGACAACACATGCAGAAGTTGCATCTAAGTCATCATTCCAATTTCAAATCTTGATTTTGATGGTTACCTGAAAAGGACCACTGTGTAGAAAACAGGTCATGCAGAGGGATCTCTGGTTCTAGTCCAATCTCTCTTCTGCTACTGACTTCCAGAAAAGGTGGGAAGGACAGAAATTCTGTAGGTGGTATATCTGTGTAAATACACCTCTTGTCAAGTAAATGCATGTAACCTGACACTAAGAAATCTGAACACTTGTAATCTGTTACTTCTGTGCCAGGTGAAAGAGCAGAAATGCCCCAGACTAGAATAAAGTATGGTCAAGAATGTTTTGCTAATGTTGAGTCCCAGGTGCAAGATATCTTTAGATATAAGTACAGATGCATTAAGAGATGAAGGAAGGTTAAAACTATTTGTGTGTTTTAATGGAAAAATGTTTCTTCAGTGTTTCCATTGCCAGCTGGGGCTCTGAGATTTGTAAACAGAATGAAAATCCACCAAGATAAGAATTTCTTGGAGTTAAGGATCACTAAATGTAGTGCCCATTGCAACCACTATAAGAACACTGTTGACAAAGACAATATTTGCCATGACTTACAAAAAGTATTACTTATTTACTTATCTCTCATTATGTGCATTGAAACCTAGAATGTGGTCATTATTCGGACATACCAGGTCCAGAAACCCAGTATTTCTTCCCCCTTCCAAGCAAATAGAAACCGAAGGGGAAAACTTGTTGGGCTTTACAGCTCTGGTCATTACACATTTAGCTCTTACAGCATGACAGTGCTGAAAAGTTTGGCAGGTGTGCTTCAGTCATTCACAAATGCACATTGAAATGGAGTAATGCACATTGAAAGGAGATAAAATACTGAGTTTATGCACACTAAAAAACTGTAAAGTAATTGGAGACGTACAGATGGGAGTGCCTTGTCATCAATATCAATAGTTCAGTGAAAACTTCAAGTCATTGCTAAGTTTGGCTAAAGAAAAAAATATTAGGTTATACAAAATACAAGATAAAATATCCCAAAAATATTTGAACATAGAATACTTTTTAAATTTTATGGGGGAATATTTATGTGGCATGCAGCAATTAGTTCTGGTCATGTGTTCTCAACAAAATATGACAAGAAGAGGAGGAAAAGGTGAATAGATATAAAATCCTTAGAAAAACATCTATATTTTAGATATCGAGTGAGGAGGTTCTTCCTATGGGAAGATCCTCGCGTAGCTGAATGAGAGAGACAAACTGAAGACCTCAAGTGAATAGCTTAGTCAAAGAGTCTAAATATGTTTTTTTATTTTCCCTTCATCCTCTCTCTCAAAGGTCCTAGAGTATTGCCTCTGTCTCCTCTGTAACACGAAATGAATAAGAAAGAAATAAGCAACTATAATTGCTCTTGTCTTTCTCTGTTGTTTAGACATGAACACCTCCTCATTATGTTCTATACATGTCAGGTTATGAGCTGTTTGGAGAAAGGAATATTGCTTTCTTTATATGCTAGAATCACTCCTCCTGGCCCAACGAGGTGAAAACTGTACTGCTTTGCACTAGTAAGGCTTGCAACATGATGAAACAAGCTCTAGTTCAGTTACAACAACAGACTAAATTTCTATTTTGAGCTACAGATGGAAAGAGTGCCAAAGAAGTATCCTGACTAAGAGCACAACTCTCTTCCCAAGCATACCCATGTTAATGTTAGTTTAAGGGGCAATGCTGCTGCTTCTGTAGAAGTAAGACAGTATCTATTCTATTTTGAAATGTTTCCTTATGAAAAGGATTTAACAATAAAGTATCTTTTATTTTCATCTTTTTCTTTAGGTATCTGCAAACACTGACAGCATGATCTTTTAGCCTCTGCCTATAAATATACTTGGTGGTGCAATCTGTTCTGCGTTCTATAGTTAGGACAAGGATGTGTAGAAAAGCAGAGAAAGAGGAGATGATTGGAAAGGAGATGGACAGAGAAAGGGAGGGTGTTTTCTTAGTCTAACTAGAGTTTCACACAAATCCCTCTTGTAGAAGTATTTCACTTCTCTGCATCTAACAGTGCATTATTTTCTGCTTGCTTGAAGACAGATCCATTCACAACATGCAAGATGATGATTGTGTTAAGAGAAAGATATTCATAGATTTGAAGTGCTTGCTCCTTGTGGCATCTGTAAAGACAACATCCAAAATCCCATCAAAATCTTAACTGGTGTCAAATAAACCAGAGAGACTAGAGAAGAGAAAATAAATTTGTAGCACACAATTAAAACTAAAATTTAAATTCATTCTACTTTTGGTGGATTTCACAAGTCAGGTAATCACTATGATGAGATCATATAATATTAATGTAAGCAGCTAAGATCTTCAGCCTCCAAAAGATAAAAACACTGGTTGTATGAGTATATACTACAGTATTACATTTTTATACTCAATAATGAAAAATTTAGTCACAAGCCTGGACAGTAAGTTAGAGTTATTGTTAGACAATTGTATATTTTCTAGACCATAACCAACAGTAAATTATGCTAGAAGACCAGAAATCCTAACAAAAAAAGCCCATATATCTGTGTATGACTGTGGAGCCAATATTACTTGCTGTTAGGAGACAGTCATTGTCACTATAACTGCAGTACCAGTCAAAAACTTTGCAAGCAAATTCATAAGACAGCTTTCTCCAAACAACTCTGTTTCTTTGTCTCTTTATTATGTAGGAACAGGAAACAAAGATATAAAAAGATACAAGATATATTTGACAGTTATAGTAAATAACACAATTTTTCATCTTTATGGTCATTCTCACAGTAAATCTATTTTTTGATGTCATGCTACTAGTGACAACAACACAGAAAAAATGTCTTTTTCATTTCATCATGTGCCTTTTGGCATTTGGGATCAAACTTATTTTGTTGTATACAAATCAGAGGGGAAAAATAAAAGTACACTGAAGAACAAAAGTAAGAACTAATGTGAATCTGTTGATAGTGTAGCTGTTCCCCTTGGCCTCATCCATGGCTGAAGGAGCTGTAACACAGGGGAAAATACCATGCTTTGACAGCAAGTGGAAATATGGTACAAGCAAGATGAAGCACAGCCAAAAAAAGGAATTCTTTCTCCAATATGCAGCAGAAATGTGCTTTCCGGAGTGGCTCTATCTGCCTTGGAAAACTGAAAAACATACTGTGAAAAACACAAACTCCAGTAAAATAAAAATTGGTCTCCTAGAGGACGGGAAATAGCTGTATGTTGTAGTCCAGAAGGTAAGAGTGACCCAGGTTCTTAATAGATGCCCTGGGGTGCATTAAAGTGAAGTGACACTGTATGATCAGTGCTTGCAAATATACATATGTTTGCAATGGAAAGCAGGTGTGTAGCAATTTTAGATATTATTGTCTGTTGTAATAGGCAATATGACAGCACAAAAATATTACTTATGAAAATGTATAGGGGAAGAGAAAGGAAGAAAAAGAAAGGGAAAAGGTTTATAATTGTTGTAGCAGACCTCTTGTTAGGGGTAGAAATGAGCCAAGACATAGACTCTTGTTTAACAACTTGTAAAGGGTCCCAGTTTATTCTTTTTACAGGTTAGCCATCCTGATTCCAACTTATCACAGACTGACTGCAGCAAACTGCTACCATAAGTTTCCTTTGCAGACTCTGACAGCAGGTTATTTCTTGCTGGAATATGACTGCAAGTATTTCCTTGCCACCTCTGACTGCAGGCTTTCACCTAGCTTGACTCAAGCAAGGTCTAACTGCAGACCTAGACTGACCTCACAGCAGATTCCTCACCACAGCAAGTCTCTCTCCCATTCAGTCAGTTCTCCAGTCCTTTTGAAGCACACCCTCAGTTCCTTCTTCCTCAGGGCTCCTCTACCTCTTCAGGGCTCCTGTACCTCGTCTAGATCCTCTTTCTCCAAGTTCACCCATGACCAACCAACCCACCCCTTTAATTACACTTATTTTTATTAGTCACAGCTCATTAAGGGCAAGGCTGTTCATCTTCTTTGGTGTTTAGTACAACTGTGACTTATCAGGGACAAGGTTGCCTCTAATCTCTTCTTCTACGCCTACATAAAATCACCACCAGTGGATCTACAATGATGCCATTTATGGATGTGATTCATCCACTGGGATTGGGGGGAGAAGCCCATGAAACACAGCCTGACGGGTTAATAAACATGTAAGTTCGTGTGGGAATAGCCTGGTACCTCCCCTGTGTGGGTGGAATATTTCAGTCCTCTGGTAGAAGGCTTCAGAAATCAGTCTGGGGGCACTTCAAGGGTCTTTGATGGTTTATGACACCTTGTGAGACACAGCAGCTGCTTCCTATGTCAGTGCAGTTGAGCCAGTAATTCGCTGACAGACCTGTCCTTGTGTGTGGAGGGAGGTTTTACAACTGAGCAGAGGATGATTTCCATGATAAAGAATGCCATCTTGTTGTCTTTCTTGTTCACTTGGCTTCTTGTCAAAGCCTGGATTCACCAAAGCACACTGGTGCCTCCACAAATGGATAAATGTTTTGAGTCATTAACCATTAACAACCTAGTCTCTCAAACTGTATCCTATTGTTGAAAATTAAACAGATCCAGTGCTGCTGTGAATTTATTAGGACCAGGGGGTCTGTTTCCCCCACTACAATTCCAGCATATGAAACAGAATATTTGGTTCACAAAGGTCTTGATCCTGCACTTGTTCAAGTGTGAACAGGACCATCATTTCATTAGTTTGACGTTACCTGTATATGGGGTTGAAGGAATGCAGCAGTTAGAGCAGGAAGTTACAGCAAAGTTTGTTAAGATTTTTTTTTTTAGTTTGAGACTTGTCCCTGCCTCTTATTCCAAGAGGCTTCCAGCTCTTTAGGAGGTGTGATCTGATTTATTGCTCAGAGAAAAAAAATCATCTGGTGACCTTCATCCCCTCAATTTCAATGAGCAAATTGAAAATATGTATCACTTCTATTTGTTTCTATTACTTCAAAATTCTTGCCCTTTTCAAGGTAGGGGTTTTGCTGTTGCATATTTTACTTTTCTGAATGTGTACTGCAATTATGTTCTAATTAGATATTAAAGCCAGTTATTAAAAGTAGTTTTGAAAGAAAAAAAATTAAACGTTGTAAATAAGATGTAGGTAATTGCTAAGCAAAGGTAAACTGTTGGATAATTTAAAATGTTAAACTGAATATGTCTGATGTTGAAGCAAAGGTCTTAAGCAATGAAGTGAGTCAGCTATCTTTTTGCAGGTAATCATTTGAAAATTCACCTCTAGGCCAATGAAAATGTCCATAATATACTAATTATTCATTCAGTAGCTAAATGTTCATACTATAAAGCCTGAATTCTATAAAGCTTTGCCAGAAAGCAAATATTACATTGTCTCATAATTCCATCTAATATATGTACCAAACATAGACAAATTTTCATTTCTTCAGTAAAAGCGCAATCCATCAAACTCAGAGGACTCATCATGGGATTTCTATATCAAACCTAATGAACATGGGCAAGTTGCTTGCTTATTGCCTTCAGACACACAGTCATTTTTTATTTCACAAATCTGTAAACCAGAAATTTGTTTTTAATCTGGATATCTTTTATAAAATATTCCTAAATTCAAGATTCCCACTTGCAGATAGAATCATATATATACATATATATATATATATACACACATACACATATATATATATATTTATATATATCAGATCATTCAAACAATACATATTTTTCAGAAAGGAGTATCTGAAGGACAGAAGCAAAAAGGCACAGAAACTCCAAGTGAAGAAGTGATACTGGGTCAAAACTCACAGCTCCTCCAGAAAGAGAAAAGAATCCAGCAAGATGTATTGACTAGCACCCAACAATCCATGTCCTACAAAAAGATGCTTTTAATGGCTTAGGATAAAAGGTAAATATGAAGGATGACTCAGCCACCATCCTCATTTCTCCAATCTTTTGCTGTAGGAGAATAATGTAAATATGATTCTAGTTACATATATAATTAAATATATACATACAGTTTTCCAAAATGAAACTGTGATAAACACTATGGGACCAAAGTACCATACACAGTTTCCATTCTCAATGCACAAAACTAGAGCTAGATTGTCCTGTGTGCAAGAGGCATTGAATGTACAGCAACTGCGTGAAAGAGAAGATCCTCCATCTACAAGTTCACTGACAGACAGGAATGAGAGATCCCTGGCTGGGATGGGGAGAAGAGGGAGCCTCAATTTACACCAGCAGTTGGAGAATTCCCAAGGAGAGCAGTAGCAACAGATGCTTTTGTCCTTATAAACATAGTAAGAATTTTACTTTGCCTCATTATGACAGCAATGTGAAATGCATATTTATTATTAGCAGAATTTGAATTCCAGAAGTATTTCCTAGTGACCCAGTCACTAAAAAAATCAAATGTTATTTATCAAAAGATTCAACCATTGTTATACATTAATTTCATTAAAAAAACAAAAAAAAGGTAAAAATTCTGAGAGTGGATAAAATTCTGAGAGTGGATTTTCTTGACAGAGATTTATTTCCTTAGTGAAGATTCCAGGTTACTTATTTGAACTCATTATGTTATCTGTCCATTTAGAAGAAAGAATATCTTAACATTCCTAAGCAAGGTCAAAATTCATATTCTCTTTCTAATCAACATCCTGAGGAAAATGTAAATTAATGCTCAAAATATCTTTGGTAGTCCAAGTGTTGAAAATCCAAAGAGCCTTCAAATCTCAAACCTTACAGGATACTTCTTCTTCAGCCTCAAGAGAGGCTGAACGTTGCAGGCAGAATGGGGTACAAGTGAATGTTTGCAGACATGTTAGAGAAATTTAGGAATTTAGAGGTTAAGAATTAGAGGGAGTTTGGAAATTAGAAACCACTCTGTTTAAACTTTCTAGAAGAGTGATTCATCAGGCCAGTTTTTAGCTTTAAAACAAAGCTTTGATGTATTATATTTGCTAAAAATGTATGCTACTATAAGTTATTATTTAAATTTTATCAAAAGTATTCTTTCCATTCAAGATGCCTAAGACATGGGACCATCAGAAAATTAAGCAGCCAGATTTTTAAAATATTTGAGCAAATAACACCATGATGGTGAAGAATTAGTCAATTTGTATGTGACTACTTTTAAAGTAGAATGGAAAAAAATACTGAAATAAGTCTTTATAATATTTCTAAAATAAAGCCCAATAAAAAAAAGAAGACTAAACTAGAAACATGCTCAGTGTGAGAAGAAACATGACCCTTTATTGGCTGGCAACAGTAACTTCAAGAGAAGAAGTAACTTTCAGACAGCATGTTTAAATAAGGCTGCAAGTCTCTGGTAAAAAACACTCACCAATTAGCCCAGATCATGTTTTCCTTAAACTATAACCTTTGGCAAAAACCATTGGTACACCTTTATTATCCAAAATTTCAGCTATTTAAATTGAATAGTTTATAAACTAATTTATATTTAATGACTGAATGTGGCACTTAGTGCTATTGTTTAATTGACAATGTGGAGTTTGGTAAAAGGACAAACTCAATATTAGAGATCTTTTCAAACCTTATGGATGATTCTATGTATCTGCTATGATCACTGTTTTTCAAAGACAGACAAAAATAGTTTTATTTTGTTTTCACTTTTTGTTTCATATTGATTTAAATTTTCTACAGTTGAGGCATTGGAATGCAAAATCAATTTATTTTTGTTTAAATCGATTTAAGCAATTTTCTTTTAAAGTCATATTCTTTGTGTTGCATCATTTGGGATTCAAAGACTGCAGGAAAATCTTTATCTACCAACATGGGACAGTTCAAGTCTTTTTAATTACAAAAGCATTCCTGCCACTGTTAGATTTAATTAAATCTTCCTTTTTGTTAAATTTAAATCTAGGACCAAATTCAAGCTGACAATGCCTCTTTGATTCTTGATCTCAATGGGGGAACATTTCATTTGTTATGAAGCCAAAATTATGAATGAACTACAGCTTAAATAAGGTAAACTAACATGAAGAAAAATAGATACCTAATAAAGCTAGTCCTTTATTTTCACATTTCCTTGCTTTTCTAATTTTCTAACTACTCATCTCAGTAAATAAGGTGATATTTTAAGGCACATAGACAAAGGAAAGGACATAAATAACAACTGTGCACTTTCGATTTTGCACTTTCAAAATCTTGACTTGCTAAAAAAGAAGGAAAATCTATCAGTATTTAATGTTAGAATCTCTTTCAGCTCCTCAGTTTTTTGTAAAACCGTGTATTCTTAAAGGAAACAATTACATACACGCACTTTCTCTATAAAAGTGTATCCTTAGTGTATCCTTTACAAATATAAGGAAAATCGAAACAGCAAATTATTGTCCAAGTGAAGGCCAGAATTATGTTCTAATATTCTTACAGCAGATCTATTTCTTTCCCTAATTCTTTCTCTGTTTCTTTTATTCATGTGGCCTTTATTCACTAGAAGCTACTATTCATCATTGCCATTTCCTCTAAGTTTTCAAACCTTACACTTCCTGCTAAGAAACTTCTCTAAAAACATCAGAGCTGTTGGGAAGAGTAGCCAACTGAGCTCCTTTAGTGTACAAAAATGATGGAGGGTGATTATGGTTTTTTTCTTAAACCATTAGATACAATTGTCTGTTTATATATAAAATAAAGAGAGCCTTACTGATTCTGTCAAGATAAAAGGTGGTGGAAAGGAGATGACAGAGATAGCAAAGGATGCTTTTTCACCATTTCCATTTAAAATACACTGAAATAAGGTGTATTTCATGCTTGCTTTCTAAAGTGCTTTCTGAAAATAAGGCGCACCCTTTTGACTAAAATTTTTATTGAAACCCAGAAACACCCGTTATACTCCAATATGCCATATATATGGACAAAGTTCGGAAATTTGCCAACCTGGAAGTGCGAGCCACGGCGAGGGCAGCTGTGGCTCTTCTTCACCCAAAACTGGAGGGGCT
>VRYO01001878.1:3963552-3976388 GCA_009812075.1 Sialia sialis
GAAATTGCTGACAACCCGGAAGTGCACTTTATACTCTGGTGCACCTTATCAGCATGAGATTATTGCAAATGCTGGTTTTCCAAGAGGCTGTAGGGTGTAAGTCCAGTCTGTGCCAACCAGATTTCAGCAGGTTCTCAGAAGACAGCCTGATACCACTTCTACATGGCAAACACAAACCTCCAGCTGGATACACAAAAAGCATATAATTGTATTTGCCTTTCTCATATAAAATTATCTGACTGAAAGGTTATCCAAGATTTCTATAGGTGGACACCATGACCTTCTATTAAAAATAAAAATAAATCAGTCCATAAACCTTAGCATGCTGTTTGGACATTGGTTGCTTTTATGACTGACCACCTCACAAACTTATGTGGAATTA
This sequence comes from Sialia sialis, assembly GCA_009812075.1. Taxonomy (NCBI): domain Eukaryota; kingdom Metazoa; phylum Chordata; class Aves; order Passeriformes; family Turdidae; genus Sialia; species Sialia sialis. The sequence goes on from VRYO01001878.1 coordinate 3,963,935, forward strand.
CAAAAAAAATCCTGTTTGTACTGAATTAAATCAACAGTAGCTGGTAAATCTGACATACAGGCTTTAATTTAAGAATTAGACCAGAAAGGAAGGAGTCAAGAAAGTACAATAAACTGGTTTGATTCTTCCTTCCACATATCCTATTCTGTACCATTAAAAGCAGTCTGAAAAAATCTCAGAAAATTCAATTCGCATCTAAAAATAATCATACTATAATGTTAACAAAATCATTTTCAGAAATATCTTAGTTGAAACAGATATATATCTGACTGAAATCCTTTTTATTTTCCACTTTCAATATTTCCATAGAATGCCAATCAAATGTAACAGAAGATTCAGTATTTACTGCCAATTTTCTGCTATATTGTGAAAATTCCAGAATTGTCAATTATCTACCAATTATTATTTACCTCAGTCAATAGAAACTTTGCAGAAAAAATACTGTAGTAATGCTGAGTAATGCAGTATTTCACTACTAAGACTTCATTTTTGTCTACTTAATTCTTATTGAACTAAACACTTCACAGCTGTTCATTCAGTTAGAATGAAAAATATTTTCGGCAATAATTTTACTTCACTAAAAAATGTAGGTTTTTCATAATCAAGAAAAAATTGCAAATTACTAGACTCAAAAGGAAACAAACCTCTGCAATCAACACTGTTTTTTTGCCAAATGGAGCAAGGAAGAAAGTGAGCCATACAGGCCAAGTGGGCTGATAACCTGGGTAGGGTATTCTCTCCTGTAGATATCAGTGATTGCTTATTTGTTGCAAAATATTTCTTCATAGATAACAACAGATAACATTTGCTAACCTGTTTCCTCCTCTCTATCCCTCCTCACTTCCTTCTAAGCTCAGGTCTACCATCTTGAAAAAGAACAGGCCCATCATGTTACTCCTACATCTGAGATATATTTAGAAGATTTAGCATGTAGCATCTTGAAATTCCAAAACCAGTTATCTTGAGGAAAATCAGAAATTTCCTGTGCATGGTAAATTTGTGTTCTTTGATAAATGGCATTAGATTATGAACAGGACATAATCATAGTGTGCTATATGCCTTTATACTATAATGCTGTTTCAGGAGTTCCTAAATGAGCACTGTTGAGATTAAAATGGCATAGGAAAACCTTCAAGAGAAAGTTTAAACTTTTCTTATCTTTTAACATGGTTTTAAAACTGTTTTGAAATATTCAGAACCGTGTCTTTGCAGGTTTTGGTTAGTTTGGTTGATTCAGGGTAACAGAGGCTCTGAATTGCACGAACAGAACAAACATAAGGCACTATCCTAACAAGGTTGACAAGAATCAGCGCCAACATGGGGACTTCATTTCACCATATTTTCTAAGAATTAGGAAAAAACATATACCCTATAGAAGAGTTGTACACACCAATACAGACACAAATACTGGTTTTTAAATTTTCTGCATTGAATAATATGTATTGAATAATATGACATTGAATAATATGTATGGCTTTTTAGGTTTTTTTTCTTCCTGTAGTTTGCCTGAGGAAAAAACTTGTGATAATGTGGAAAGGATCTTGTATCATCACCACAGGAGCATTTGTTTAATGGCATTCATTTACATAGAAATATGCACCCTAGTAGGAAAAATTCAGAAATTCAGCAAACAGCTTGTGATTTCAAAAAACTGTTGACAATGCTAACAATTTGCACTGGTAAAATACCATCTAAGTACTTTAGATTATTTGTTTGGATAATTGTCATACTAAATCATTCCCTACCCACTGTTCTATTTTCTACAGTGGTCATTTCCTCATTTTTATTCACTCTCAGGCAGCCTCTCATTTCACAAGTCAAAACTACATTTTCTAAGATTATTATTAGTTGCTGCAAAAATTCACAATAAATAATTTAATTCTGTGAGTTTATGCAAGAATAGAAGATTAGAAGATATTTAGGCTCAGAAGGAAAAGATCTTGGCACTTAGTCACTGTATACCCAGAGACTTTCTCAGTCCTGTGGTGCTCTACACTACAGTCCACAGAGGGACCCAGATCCAGAAGTGCTGAGTCAGGTCCTTTTATGGCAGTAAAACCAAAGTTCATTATTATCCCATGGGATTTAGGCATCTACAAAAAGATGCTGTATGAAGTCAGCTGTATGAAAGGACACCTAAAACCGCCAGGAGAAAACGCTTAAACCATAAAAGAAAAAGCACTATCTAGCTTCTGGGCCTGGCCACTTGTCTGGAAGTGGGAATGAAGCACCTCCTCAAGAGCTCTGTTCAGGGCAAGGCACCATTTCCCAAAGCTACATTCTTAAACACTGTGCTTTGTTAATGAAAACTGCGCTCTTCCTCTTTTTCTTTTGGGTGACTGCATGGGTGATTTCATCACAATGATTATATCAATTATATTGCCTTCCAGGCAGGTAGATATCTGGGGTTCACCTGCATTCCCAGTCCCAGAAGATCCAAAAGTGCTTTTCCTGGTTCTTCAAAAGACCCAGTTCCCAAGCCATTAAGTTTTATATCCATTTTGGAATCAGGAGCTTTGCACACTGTATAGGCAGTGGTAAATAGTTTTGTTTGATCCTGAAAGAAAAATTCTCTCTTTATTTCTTCCACAGCTGGAAAAAAGGAGGAGGGACTATTTAGTCATCTTTTGCAGTTCTTGTGGGTATAAGAAAAGCAGTGACCATAAAGGGCCAACATGTATTTCTAGGGAAGAGAACTCACCAGATCTTGCTCCCTGATAAATGTATTGATTTAAATACTGGAAAAATAAAACATAAATCAGCTAGATCCAGTACAAAAATGAGATTTTTTTGTATGATAATAATGAACTATGATTCTTATTGCCCATATTATAGCAACAGTGGGCAGTATTAACATAGAAAAGAGCTTGTTTGACCTTCTTTAAAGAGGAGAAGTGAAGAACAAAATGATTAGACAAGGAAATATTGAGCAGATTACCAAGACAATTTGCAATAGAAATGAAAATGCGATTTTCCTTATAATTGCTCTGGTGTCTAGACACAGTGCACACATAACCATGAGTTCAGTACATTTGTTTCTACAAAATGAAACATATCTCCAACTTGTCAAATCAGAATGGCCGCAAAATATAAGTGAGGCATAATTACAATTTCTTTGACTCTACTTATTTCAAGGCCTTGAAATATACTTCGTGACCCTATCATTATGTCTAGGTATTCTACATCAGACCTGTATTAATTACCAGGTTTAGCGCAGTCTCTAGTGGAATAATTGTACAGCTAGAATATTTTTGTGAGTTTTGAGCCCAAAACACTGTGTTTTAGTGGGATGGGACTTCTCAGTTCTAAAAGCTGTTGGGTCACTGCTTCCCTATATGAGGGCACAATTCCCTGGAAGAAGCTGCTAATCTTTACCTGCTTCACTCAGGTGTCATGAAGATCTGTTAACATTTACACAGGCCCTGTGAGCTACACTGAGACTTGGCCTAAACAGCAAAGCTGAGAATTCCCCTCCCATCATTTTATGAGCTACACTGACAAACTGGGCTGGGACAGAGATTGAGTTCAGGAAAATGTTTCCTGACAATTTCTGGCTAAAACTGTGACACCATTTACTGCTTAGATTATTTGACAGCCTTTTTTCAGGTGGGAGAGAAAATATGGGGAGCAACTGCGTCATATAAATTCTCCTGTCTCCAGTACAACATTTCAAAAAGATGTGGCAAATACAGAAGCACGACTAAAACAAATTATCTTTTTTAGAAAATAAACACCACAGAGTGATAATTATATAGTTTTGAACAATATGCACACCACAACCTTTTCATTTTGCTCTTATTAAGGAAAAATGTATATGGTCACATGCCCAGGATTTTATTTGGGTTGTTTTATATGTTACTGTGAATCAGTATTTGGACTACAACAGTTAAAAGAGAATTCTAGCCCTTTTCAAAATTATAGGAGATTCTTCCTAATGCTTCACAGAAAAAGAGTTTGTGAATCTTCTCTAACACTTATTTCAGATGATTCCCTCTAGAGGCCCAATCCTGCTGTTTTTACACATTGAGTAGCTTTAAATAGATCTTTCTGAGACCAGCATGCAAAACTCCTAGAAGAAATGTCATCTTTCATATTCTTATTCCATTACAAACATGATTGGGAGGAAAAATATTTTTACCTTCTAGCCTTAGAAAGTAAGGAGTAAGGAAAGGAAAAAACCTCCTCCACTTTTCCCTACATTTTTCCAACTCAAACATAATACTAGACTAAAATGACATCAAAGCATAAATATGTAGTCTTTGACCAAAACTCATAGAAGATGAGATCCAAAAAATTGTACCATAATGAAGCAAGTGGATATGCTTCACTCAGCTCTCAATGCCACTCCCTAAACAATGGCTACCAGATAATTAGGATACATAGCTACCAATACATAAACCTTGACAGGGCTGTTTACCAGCTAACAGCCTTGACAACAAAGCACTTCTCCATCTTCCACGTAGAATTAGTAAATAGTATAAATACTATGGAAGTCAGAAATTAATATTGCCACAAATTCTAAGCAGGTCTAGTTTATTCTGATGAGCCATACATTTCTATATCACTCTTCAGTGTAGGAAAACACACAGCTATTTTTTTTATGTTTTCTGCAGCACTGCCCTCCAACATGAAGAAACAGTATATTTGAATATAACATTTTATTAATTTTCCTCCCAGTACCAATCATTGTGTGATGCTGAACAGTTATAATGTACATGTAACAAGATGTACCAAATGTATTTGAAAATCCTGATGACACAGTATGTTATTTCTTGGTATCTAGACAAGATCATAACATCAAATGTGGTATTTCTGAGATACATAATCTATAGGAATGAATGTTCAGAGAAGACTATAGCATAAAAAACCCTACTGCACTAGGAAAGCAGAAACATGTAGCTGAAACTAAAAAAGCTTTTATACATTGTATACTGAGATTTTAATTACTTCAGTGACCACTACTTAGGTTAAAAGGTGGGCTCCATCCTAGTGCGCTTTGTGCTCGTGTATGTGTATTTATTGAGCTTCCACTGGCTTAATTCAAATATTCTGAGGACCCAAGATATCAATACGAACTATTAAAAGGTCCTAGATCATGACAGCTTCTCATGTCATGTAAAGAAAGGCATGTCCTTGAAAAAACACTAAAAATTAAAAAAAAAAATTAAAATAAAGGCCAGAACAAAATGCTTTCTCAATTCCTGCAATTTGGAAGCAATTTTGTGTATAATAACACTGAGAATGCTTCAGAAAGTACATTTTGTGTTTCTTCCACTTTATGTTTCACCCAAATTAATTTCCCTTTGGGCATAAAAAATAATCCTGTTTTTATCACTATAAGAGCCATTGCCTTATATGAATATCAGATATCAGATCAGTGGACTTACAGATATATTATTCTACATTAGAATCATTGCATTGCATCTGAGGAAAGATTTAGTTCCAACCTACTGGATATCTATCTCATCAGCTCTGACAGCCACTTGAAAAAGCCACATATCTTGATTCCTATTGCTTAAAGGGCTTACAGGCACTGATCTTAGGCATTTTTCAACCTTTCTATTTGCAAAGTTTTTAACTGGACATTATTTGTTACCAGCCTTTAAATGCTGTGGTTATTAGCTTGTGAGGCATGTATTATTGGCAAACAACTGCACATAAAATGCTCATACTAAGAAGAAGAAAAGGACTAATTTTTATTTCTTTTTTAGATATTAAACAAACACTGTCCATTGGGAAAGATATTTTTTCTGGTTTCTTGAGTTTTTACAGTTTGAGAACAAAGCCCCTTCCCATGCATCTGGAGCTCCCTCTAGTGAGTCAGCAAACAGAATAAAACCTCTTCCTGACACTTCCTCAGCTACTAAATGAACACACTCATTTCTCAGCAGTTTGCCTCTTCAGAAATTTGAAGTAATTTAAAATGTGAAGCCCAAACTATTATTGAAGAGCATCTATCAGTTTCAGATGGGAATAGATTAAAATAGGTAAATGTGATCAATCTTAATGGAAGAAAAATGCAAGAGAAAAGGCTATAGAAACCAAAATTAACATATAATCAAGAAATCATCAGATTTATGACAGTTAAGAGTGGAATAATATATTTAATAGCTTTAATTGTTTATTGTTTGGGGTTTCTTTTGTACTTTAAAGGAGACAATTAGGTACTATAATCATTAGCTGGCTAAAGGTTAACTTTTCACACACCAGAAATACTTAACAAAGTTCTCAGATGTTTTCTGTAACATGAAAAATTTCCTGATTTACTACAGTTGTCCTCTCAGTTCTTTTTCTCTTAAATATTTTGACTTCTTAAACAATCTGCATCAGTGCTGCTGCATAACTAGAAGAGCTGAAATAGCTCCCAGGAGATCCATGGCACTGGATTTGAAACCCTTCCACAGCCTGCCAGTTCTAATTCACAAACCGGAATTAATGATAATTCTCAACACACCTCAGAGCCACATCAGTCTTGTTTATTTATTGCTGTATTTTGTAATATTTAAAATTTCAGCATGTTTACTTCAAACAATGAATTAATCACATTCCAGAATTGGGACCTGATCCAGCTAACTTTTATTCTCTTATTTAATCCTTAATCATGCCAAGAATCCCTTCAGAGCAGTGAGTGGAACAAACACATAGCTGACAGTTGTATGACCAGGCTCTCAATTCCATCTGGAGATGTGGTCCTCTAGGAATTACTGATTCTTGCAGCTGAATAAACACCAAAAATGCTTTTGACAGACGTTGTCACAGGGCCGCCCCACAGATACAGAAATCTGACTATGTATACTTGCGAAGTCTTATCATAAAAATTTCTAAGGAAGAACAACATAGTAATCTCACTCTGAGTATTGGGACAAAAGAATGATTTGTCCTGGAATTTCAGACATTCCAAGAAAAAAACACATTTTCTACACATAAAAGACTTCTTCATTGCAGTACACTCAAAAACACCCTCACAAATAAAGCATTTTTAAAATTAAAATATCAAAATTTTGCCAATGAAACCCAGTTGATGAGTAACTTGATATTTTAACTCTATTTTGTAATATAATTTTAAATAAGTCGTTTCTGTTCAGAAATAAATAACATCCACTGTGATTCCCATTGAGTCTCATAACAATTCAATAACCATATGTTGTGGTTTAACATTGCTTGGTTTTTAGTTAAAGAGAAAATCCATCATTTATGGAAGTGGTTCCCTGTAAGGACCTTGGCAGTTTCCTTTGGACTTGACAGAACCAGTGCTGAAGCAAGCAGATGTTAAAGTAGCTGTGAGCCAATGAGAACTTTGAAAGAGAAATGAGCAAGAGATGAGAAACCTTGCCCCAGGAATAGAAGAAAAAAACCTCTGTTTCCCAGAGATGGATGGATAGAACTCTTGCTTTTATGCTAGAACAGCTTATCCTTAAAATAGTAACCCATATAGTTGGCATGGCCCATGAAAGCAGCTGTGGGAAAGCTGTAACTCATGGGAGAAACTTTCACACTGTGAATTGATTTTCCTTTCCCAGGTGGCTGATTCACTGTGACACTGAAGTCACAAGAGAAGTGGAGAAGTGTCCATAGCATGGCAAGAGAGACTCCTCTCCCCATGAGAACTGAAGAAAGACTATTGCAGAGCTGGTAAATTGACTGTAATTTCTAGGTCTGGTTTCTTTACATTGTCAGTGGGAAAGAAAAGTGTGTGTGGCGGGGAGAAGTGTTCTGAAGGTTTATTTTGATTTCTTTTTTTTTTTTTTTTCTTTTAATTCTGTTAATAAAGCTTTCTTTATATCCTTTGAAGTTTGAGCCTTCTTTGCTCTTCTCCTAATCCTATCTCACAGCAGAAAATGAGTACATTATTATAGTGGGTACAGGGCATTTGGCCAGCTTTAGACCCACTACATCAAATTGGTGCATTGGCCAGGAAACTCAAATTGGCAAACCAAAATCACTACATAATATAATAGAGGGCATTGCCTGACGTTGTATAAATAATGTGTTATAGGACATATAGGATGCTTTAAACTACACTAGAGGATAATTTCAGGAGAATAGCTATTCAGTGTGCTCAGTTGTCTTCCTAACTGATGAACTGTCTTGAAATGGTTTCTTCTGGTATCTTGTGTGTTTAATCATTAGTTTTCTAAACGGGGTTGAGTTATTTAAATTCTTACTTAATCAACGCATATTTCTAAAAGTAAACCTATTTAAGGTGAAACAATTTTTAAATCAAAATAGTTCTCCAACATACCAACCTATGAAAATCATATCCTTGAAAATCTCTGGAAACTGTGACAGGTATTCAATGGGCCAGAAGTAGACTTAAGTGATGGTAAACAACTCCAGTGGTCATTGGCAATAATGCAGGAAGTGGGAAAAGTTCTGGATTCTGGATAAATCCTGACATAAAATACCCTGAGTTTTTGAAAGGGAACACTTCAGATAAACTAGAAAAGGGGAGGTATTCAGCATCAGAATGAGAACACTGCTGTGTTTCAGCTAGCAGAGCACTCTGTGAGAGGCTGAAATGGCTCATGGCTTACACATTCTTGAGTCATTGGAGGACTTTTACTGTAGCAAAAATTTGCAAAGGATCAACCGCTCATCTGTGGCCACCACAGACCACCCCTCCCAAACATACCTTCTGAGATAAACATATAAAACACTTGTGGATGCAAAGTAACCTGGGAACCTCAGTTCCTTTCACAGGGCAACCTGCTTGCTTTCACCAAGCATCTGGAATTATGATCATAGCAGCATCCCAAATGCCATCCAGATCTGTGAAGCACAGGGCCACCACACACAGGCCACTCTGGAAGCACTCCAGCAGTCCTGAATTGTCTGCAGCTTCTTTTTTATTTCATGGAAATAGCTTCTCTTGAAGAATAATCATTAGGCTGTGTGGCGCAGAACCAATTTGTGGTGCTCACAGGCCTTGAGCTTTTTTCAGGAAAGTTGAACTGAGTCGATTTCTGCCCCATACTGAGTGACAGAAGCACTCAGACTAAACACTACCTGCTTTACTGAGTCCTTGTGCCAAAGCAGTCTTGGATTTGCTCCCAGCTGACCTAAAGGAGCCCCATTCTGTCTCATCTGAAGGGCAGAGTAACACTCAGAGCTATACACTCTTGTTTCTTGAGATGCCAAATGAGAATTTTGTAGTATCTTGTCTTTTACAGAAATGCAGAACCGATTGTCCATGGTTTGCAGTAAATTTCAGATTTCATACTTTTATTGCATTATATATAATTTCTTTAATATTATTTTTCAAATCTCCCATGACGATTTGGGCACTTTATTTCAGGTAATCAAAACAAGTGTCTTCATATAGTTCAAAATAGAATATTGCCTCATAATTGCATTATACTATAAAATACAGCAGATATGGAAGCATAGGGATGACATAAAATCATTGCTGATAAACTTTGCAAATGACACAAAATTTCTTGGAGCATTAAATAATCAGGAAGATAAACCACTTCAGAATACTGTATTTCCTAGTTAAATGCTTACAACCCAGTGAAAGTTTTAATAAAGTTGGCATTGAGACTAGAAGTTTGTAAGTCGGAGGCTACTGATGTGTGACAGCACATCACCAATGTGACATTGGAGTGTACTCAAAAAGCAACTAAAAAAAAAAAAAAAAGAAAAGGAAAAAAGGAGGAGCATATCCAGGACTATGCAAGAGATAAATATCCAGTTCATTTGGATATTGAAATCACAAATTCCTAGTGGTTTTTCACAGATTTTCTTTTTGATCTGGCCAAGAAGTCCTCACCTCCCACCTCTCTCCTTGAATCCTTAGACCTGATTGCCTCTCACTGTTCCTTCCTTCCTCTCACTAGCACTCACTGAGTTGAAACCTTCTGTTTCGCTTGTCAGAAAACTTTCCTCTGCTATGCCTTCAATTTTTTTTCTCAAGGAAAGAACAAGCACTTGCTCAGCTTTCTTTCTGGAAACTCTTTGGTGTGGTTTGACATTGGCCAAATGCCAGGCACACACAAAAACCTCTCTCTCACTCCCTTCTGCAACTAGACAGAGGGGAGAAAATATAATGAAGGTTTCATGAGTTGAGATAAAGACCAGGAGAAAACACTCCATGGTCAAAAGAGGCTTAACTGCAAGATGTTAAATGAATTTGTTACTAACAAAAATCAGAGGAGGATAACAAGAAGCACAAATAGTCCTCAAAAACACCTTCCCCTCCAACCTCTCCCTCCTTTGCATCAACAGCTCAGGGAGACAGGGAGGGGGACTGCTGGTCAGTTTGACATCCAAGGTTTTCTTCCACTGCTCAGAGAGTGGAATGCTTCTCCTCCTACGCCATGGGGGTCCCTCCCACAGGAGAGAGTTCTTTGTGAATTTCTCCAATGGGGTTCCAATCTCACAAGCATCAGTTCCTTCCAAAACTGCTGTGGGTCACTCTTCCCCAGGATTCAGTCCTTCAAGGACAGGCTGCCTCAGTCTGAAAGCAGGCTCCTCTCTCCACTGAGTGTCCCACTGCATCACAGCCTCCTCCAAGCATCCTCCTGCTCCAGCATGGGGCTCCTCCATATGCTGTGGGTGGATCTCTGCATCCCCCATGGATCTCCATGGGCACAGATGCCTCACCATGGTCTCACCATGGTCTGCAGAGGAATCTCATCTCCAAAACCTGGAGCAGCTCCTGCCTCTCCTTCTCCACTGCCTTTGGTGTCTCCATGTGGTTTCCCTCACATGTTCTCACCTCACATGTTCTGACCTGCTCCTCTTCTCTGGCTGGAATGAACACTGTGCCACTACTTTTGTTGTGATTTCTTCTTAACTCTGTCATCACAGAAGCATTACTGTGATCTCTAACTGGCCCAGCTTTGGCCAGCATCATGTTCATCTTCAGAGCCATCAGAGATTGGCTCTGCTAGACAATGGAAACTTCCATCAGCTTCCCAGCAAAGCCACCTCTGCGGCCACCCTGCTACCAAAAACCAGGCCATGCAAAAGCAACACACTCTCATATATGAGGTAGAGGGGGGAGAAAATACCCCTCTTAACAGCATCCTGCCCAAGATTTTTGTCCTGAATAAGGTGATCCTGAAACATCAGCATGCTCCCAAGAAGACTGCAGAAAAGTAAAAAAAACCTGATGTGGTATGTGAGGGAGGAAGAAACTGGTCTCACAATTAATTAAGAAGGACATAAAAATACAAACAAAAGTTCAAAAGAAAGACATAAAAATGGCCCAAGCAGCAAACCAACCTTTTAAATGTGAGGATTAAATAATTTAATGCTTTTAACAAGAGACTGTGAATGTACTTGCATACTGAAAGGCTTGCAGTTATAGGAGATTTTTCCACCTTGCTAACAAAGCTGTAGGCAGCTCTGAAGAATACAGCCTAAAAGTCTGACTATTTCAATCTTGCAGCTAAAAAACAATTTGAGAGATGTGAGACAATTTAACATTGTAAGAGCTTTACTGAGAGAGAGGGCAAGAGGGAGGGAGACAGACAGTAAGCTCTGTCTTTGTGTCTGGGACTCATTTGGCTCGTCAGAGTGCTCCCCATGGGATGTATGTATACATAGATGTTTCTGTTTCTTTCCTGGCCCACAGGAAGAGCCAGATTCACTGCATCACCTCAGAAAGCTGATAGCATTGGCAGCTGTACATTAACAGCATGTTCAAAACAGCTCCAGGACTCTTGGCTCATGTCCTGAAATGGTCAAAGTCTTGTGCTACTTCCCACGTTTATTTTCAGGGTAATTTTTACCTTCAGCTGAAGTGTCAACTGTCCAACAAAGGGATATTGACAGAAGGATATATTCTAAAATTTGCATTTCTCATCAGAACCTGGGTTTCAAATATATCTGATAATAAAGCAAAATACTGACCTATGCTTTCCATCTTATACTAAAAAGATTATTCATGTAATCAAGGAGGTCACAGTAATCTAGCATATTAACTTCAGCTTAACCTCAAGCATATCCTTAAGATGTTTCCTAAATAAAAACAGATGCAAATATATAGTTATTAGCATTGATTTAAGTATGGAGAAAAGGGTGATCTAGCCCTCTGGTATATCACTACTGATGATATATGTCTTGTCCCTTATGCGAGATGATTTTTTATTGTAATTTATATCCTCTTTGCAGGTAGAGTGCTCAACAGGGGTCTTATTTCTAAAAACTAGAATTTGCCAGCTGTTCCAATGAAGTTAATTTTATCAGAGACACTGCAGTTATTTTTTATAATAAAAGTGCAGCTAAAAGCATATTAGCAGAACACTTGCTATTGGGCAATGGCTCTGAGCACAGCTGGAGCATCTTTTCAGATCTAACAACAAAAAATGAACATACTTCCAAAATCACAAAGCCACTCTTAAATAAGAGGTAATTAGTTCTCATTTTTCATCTCTCAGCACCTTGCTTTAGCTGAAACTTCTCCTGCAGTTTCTGAATATGAAACAACTCACTTTTCCCTACTTTTTGC
>VRYO01001878.1:3977388-3990676 GCA_009812075.1 Sialia sialis
TTTTTTTTTTTTTTTTACAATTAAATCCAAAATTAATTGGATAACATTCTAGGGATCCAAGAGTCAGCAAGCTTATCTGGAGGAAAATTTTGAACCTCCAGATGTATGCAGGAAACAAGCTGTGTCTATTTTGTTGTTGTTACATAGCAGTAATATTGAAAAATTGATACTTTCCTTAAAACAGGCTGTTATGGGTCATAGTCATTGACATTTGGTAGATCGAATTTTGACGTAGTTGGTAGGACCAAATACAACTACTGGCATAAGGAGGATCCAGCATAAATTCTACTGTTTCTTAAAAATATGCTATTTCAAAAATTCAGATAAAACATCTGAGATGTGTTTTATTTGGGAAACACTATACCATGTTTCATTCCACAAGGAAAAGAATCAGCAGATGTGCAGAGTGGGGGGAATAAATATTGGAAAAAAAACCTAATAGATATTAACAAAAAACATAAAACACATCTCTACTTCAGTAATAGTGTTTTTGTACAGTAGCACTTAGATTCCATCAGTTTTATGAACTACAAGTCAGGCTGTATTAAAATTTACCAGCAAAATCAGCAAGAAATATAAAGTCCCTAAACATATTGTTGTTACAAAAATTGGTTTTACTAAAGAAAAATGTGACAAGGAGAAGCACCAAGATACATCAAGGAAAAAAGCAGAAACAGTCCCTGCATTGACCAGCATCAAATGAGAGTGTGATTCATTTCCCAACAGGTGAATGTTTAAAAAAAAAAGGTAAAGCACCAGCCAAAATAAGTAGAAAGAAATATGAAAAATAAATCTGAAATAAATTTTAAATATATGAACTCTATATGTAACAACATTATGCAGTAGTGAAACTACTATTACCTCAGAACAATCCATCTTTCTATGGAAAACTATTGTGAAAAGCTGGCTTTCCTGACAAGAGCAATTTTGCCACTAAATTTAACAACAACATGAGCATTACATCCTGTAGATGATCTGAGCTTTGAGGTCAGGTTTGACTGCTCTGAGAGCCAAAGCACCTAATTAGCCACAGATGCATACCCAATGGCTGGCAGAATTTTTGTTAGTTTTCTGTTAAATCTCTGCACTTTGGCAGATCATGACTGCCATTGGTACTGATGTTTCAATTCTCTTCTGGTTCTCAGGCACCTGATCTAATTCATGCAGAGATTATGGACAAATCACATTTGCAAGCTTTTGCCCTAGGTTTTGCTTATAAATTCAGGTAAAATCATAAAAACTCCATAAGAAGTAAAGTGTCAACTTGGCAACTCCAGAGGTAAGTAAACTATCTATCAAATTCTGTTTAGCCATGCGTATCTCAACTCTAAAATTTTTCAGCAGCCAGGTACCATTAAAGTACAGCATAGAAAATCATTCATCATCAGTGTTATCTCAAAGCATTAGTGGCACAGTCCTATTTGGTTTGCTAATGAAGTGGAAAGGCTTCTTTTAGTTCTGGATCATAGATTTAAATTATAGCAAAAACTATGTTCCTAAGGTACACAAAAACTTACTTGAAAAGCTTTTTGATATGCTTCAGTCTGCTTTAAACCACCAGCTTCTCCATTAGTAGACATTATACGGAAAGAGGAAGATTTTTATTCTTAAAATGCTCCAATATAATCTGTCTATACTGTTTTATCTAATAATGTCCTTTGTTACCCATTATTGCACTTGAAAAAAAGGTGACCTTGTAAAAAATGTAATGATGACATCAATGAGGACACATTTTCACAGATCTTGTCTATTTCATAAAATGAGTTTTAAAGATTTTATAAACTGGTGAAATCACTCAGTGGACATTCTTTAACTTTTTATTCAAGGTTATATAACATATATTCTTACTACAAAAAAAAGACGTGGGTAACAGGGAGTCACCATCAAACTTACAAGAATTTGTCTGAACCAAGTGAACTTGAGCATTCAAGGCAGAACTTTTTCAGGTCAAAGTTTATCCAGATGGCTCACTTGAAAATTCTGCTGAAGACCTGCTGAACTGGAGGCTTGTAGACTAGCATATAGAAAAAGTCATGACACCCCACTCCTTTTCAAAGAAAATCCTGCAATTAACTGGAGAGCAAATGTCCAGGGAATTCTTGTGCTGGACACCATTGGGACCATGGTACCCAAAAAACCTGGACAAGTCTGTTCCCTCGAATTTTTCTTAACCTTTTATATATTTATACCTTGGTCAGCTCAACATTTTACGAAACTAATCTAAGTTTAATCTTTCACTAGATATATTGTCAGTTTGTTTAAAACATTCTACCCAGTAATTTCAGTCAATGCCCTCTTTTTCTTCCACTGTGGTAATTACTGAATATCTTCATCTTCTATATACATTTACATTCAATTGAATTTTCCCCAATCTCAAAGCTTTTTATCTAATCAGCTCTTGTACAGAAGTTTTTCCATGTTTCTTGTGACTTTTATGGCCTCTCTTTGTACTTTTTCTACTTATCCTGTATTCCTTTGAGATATGATGAACAGAACTGAAAATAACACTTATGCAGCAGGGACATCCTGCATGTATGCAGCCTTTGTGGTTTCCAATGTATTCTGTTCTTTTACAAACAGTACCTAAAATTCTGTTTAGATTTTTCTTGATACTTATTTCACCAATAGTTACCTCTGAAAGTAACAGAATGGCATAACAGAAGGAGTAGGTGGTTTTGACAGAACATTTCTCAAGCCTGTGTCAGCAAGTAATAGTGGGTTGTGATGAGTAGTCCCTGCCAAAAGCTAAGGCCACAATGAAGATTATTAATTTAATGTGTAGCTAATACTTGTTACAATATGCAATTTGTAGATTGAAAAAGGCTTCCAACTGTAATAAAGCAGAAAGTGCTTTAAATAGCAAGATTAATTTTTGCCTCTACTGTTAGATAAGCTATCAGTGCTGTGTTTCCCTGAGCTCAGAATTAAGGATAGAGAAAGAAAGGAAGAAGTATTTATCTTGAACTTAGAAGGCATAAAAAAACAAGTTAGGGGGGATCAACAGGAAGGTAGTGCCTATGGGGAGAGGATATTCCCATCTCTCTTCTACTGGGTGGAGGTCTGGCTGAGGGTTAACTGCTGTAGGAAAGAGGGAAGGGGGATTATTCTTTGAACCTAAGGTCCCTTTTTTTAATAACAATTAGCATAATGTTACTAAAATATAATGTTTTGTTTCAGGCAAACTTTTCCCAGGTATTTAATGAAGTATCTGACCTAAAGTTCTACTTAATAAATGCTATGCTTTTTATCATTCTGCCTACTTAGTGATGTTGCAGTATATGTAGTGGTATGAAGATACCAGATTATGGGTGAAATGTCTCCTCAGAAGCAGAGATTTCAGAGACAGCAGTGCAGACCTGTGTCTATGGTGGATTTGGAAGAGGTAGGATTTATGGATGGGTCATGTCAAATTGCAAAGATCTGTGTAGTTGCACTTCTGGGTGCTAGGCTTTAGGATAAACCTTCCTCTTGTACTTACTTGTCGGCAACTTTTCTACAAACCCACAGAGCAACACATTTTTATCTGCTTTGGAGCCCCTTCACTGACTGTCACCTTTTAGGCAGAGTTCCATTCACAACGTACCTGCAATATTTAGTGTTGTTAAACCTTTAAATCTTCACTATTTTCCACTTCTTTCCAGCATCCCATTCCTGAATCTGTTTTCTCTTGGGTGGGCATTCAAGAGCAGGGACTACCCTTCTTTTCATCATGCCTATGCCCATGAACACTCATGTATGCACAGCAATATGATAAAAATAACAGAAGAATGCTATCGTGGTTTTTGATTATTTCTTTTCTTGCAGTCTTGATAATTGCTTCCCTTCTTATCAATTTCTTTAGTGTCTAGTATAAACCAACAAGCGCAGCTCCATTCTAGTAGTTCTCACCACAAAAAGTGCAACATATTTAACTAACAAAAATGCATTTCTTGTAAGCTGTTGTGTGCTGTGGTTGAAAGCCACTCATACCCTTTGTCACAGCTGCAATCATTGTAATTATGTTGTTAGTGCATTAGTTGGCTTCCATCTGGAGCACAGTGTTTGTTCTCAATAGATGTCATATGGTTGAAAGGCGCCACTTAACTATGAATCACCCTTTATTGATGTAATCATTCTTACTTTATGAACATAGATAATTAATATAAAGCTTGTCTGGATGCAGCATTGCCAATCTCACTTAGACAGACTTTTTTTTTAAATATGTTTCCAAAACGCTAATTTCATATCTTTTTTTCCCCTTCACTTTTCCAGTACCATTCAATTAAAATTTCTTAATTGAAACAAGGAAACATAAGAAGTTCTTACAGTAATTTCACAATTATAAGCTGCATCTGATTATAAGCCGCACCTCCTGGTACCCTGGCAGACCACGGGATTTGTCCATATATAAGCCACACTTGAATATAAGCTGCACTATTTTTTTTTTTTTTTTTTTTTTTTTTTAAACCGAGGATCCATGTGTAACAAAGTAACAAATTAGTAACAGAATCGCTGCCAGCTGGGTTTGGTGTCAGGTGCTCAAGTTGCAACAGTTTTCATAGACCAGTGAAGCCTTTGAAGGTAGCCCCAGGTGCCCTCCCTGGCCAGCTCTCAGTTTCGGGTTGGCATTTCACTGGGATTTGTCCATAGATAAGCTGCACCTGAATATAAGCCGCACTACTGGGGTAGGCTGGATTCTTCAATGAAAAAGGTGTGGCTTATATTAATGAAATTACTGTAATTATTTCTACCTGTTCATATGGAAAGATTGTGCTCCCTATACTGATCAAGAATTAATATCTTTTGCTATGACTGTTACATGCCCAAGGAAACCCTTACCTTGAAATCCACAATTATACTCTATTTTTAAGGCTGTTCCCCTCTTTCTTATCTCAAAATAAGAGCTAGCATTGTTGCAACTCTCTTGATATTGGGGACTACATTTAGGACTTAGCACAGCCTATAATCTGTTCTCCATTGAGAACACCTCTTTGACATTCTAGGTAAGGAAACTTGTCATTATAAAAGAGGTCTGTTGGCATCAGGGTGCAGCCAGAATCTTAGTGCATGGAAACTTGTGTCCTGAATTGATGGGAAATAGCATAAATAACTTCTAAGCATGGTGCAAAAAGCCAGGGGTCTAGAGCATGCATGGTAAAAAAGCAAAGTACAATAATTTCACAATTATAAGGTGCACACTTTTGACTAAAATTTCGATTGAAAGCCAGAAGTGCGCCTTATAATCCAGTGCGCTTTATATATGGACAACATTCGGAAATATGCCAAACCGGAAGCATATGCCAAGCCGTGGCAGCCACCAAGCCGTGAGAGCCACACCAGCTGGCGCCAGGGGCAGGTGGGAGTGTCAGGGCCCGTGGCACGAGGAGGGCGCCTGGGGCTACATTTAAAGGCTACGCCAATCAGTGTAAAATGTTTACAAATTGAGCACCTGGCAGTGATCACGCAATTCTGTTACTAATTCGTTACTTTGTTGGGCGCAGATCCTCGCTGCAAAAAAATTTTGCTCCTTATAGTCCAGTGCACCTTATATATGGACAAGTTCAGAAATTTGCTTACTACCAGAAGTGTGCCTTATAATCTGGTGCACCTTATAGCCCTGAGATTACTGTAAATTGCTGGGTGGGCTAGGGATAGTGGCTGCTCCATGACAAGAAATCACTAATTATGTAACTGAGATAAGTAATTTTTTCCCAATTCATTATTGAATAGGCCAGTAAAATATTAGCACAGTGGTTTTAGCATCTCTTAGCCAAGATAGTACTTTTTGGAAGGCTTGTACACTCTAGCACATTTTTAAAACATTATAGAAAGGAAGAAGATATACCAGACAGTTTAACCTTGACTGGTTCTGTTTTGAGTATAGGACACAGGCGAACTCTTCCTTCTTGCTTGTAAGTTAAACTAGCTGACCCTAGAGGTGCAGTGCAGCCAAACAACCTGCCTTCTCTGTTGCTTTGCTCTTCTCACATCCCCTTTCTTCTCCTTTACTCCCTTGCTGCTTCGCACCTGAATGAGAGCCACAGGTTCTCAGGAAAGAAACTTTCTACTTTTTATCTGTTTCATAAAGCACTTAGACAATAGTAATAAAAACATATTTAGCAATAAAATATCATGGTTCAATAAATGTAGCCTATGCAAGAATCAGAACATATCCTCATTTCTACCTGTGGAGTTTGCTCGTCAGGTATTTTTCTGTGACTTTGGGCTTAGATTTTTGTTTAGGTTCTACTTTGTTATCTTCATTGTAGTAAAGTAAAAGAAGAATGAGAATTAATTTTCATAGCTTTTTCATTTTAGCAAACAGTCCAATTAATTTTGCAATTGCTACAATAATAAAATAAAATAATAAAATAATAAAAATTAAAAGAGTAAGGTAGTTTTCTAAAACAAACATACTTCATACAGACAAAAATGAGAAAAGAAAGTCCCCCAAATCATATTTCCCTATTTACCTCTTGTTTTCCTTTGCTCCAAAGAACATAACAGCAATATATCCTTTAATTGAACATCTTAAGAAACACAGAATATTCGGAGCTGGAAGGGATCCACAAGGATCATTTTGTTTGTCTATCTGACATCAGCATTAACATTTTATCCTCCTCAAATAAGGTAGTATTCATCCCTGGTGACTCATCTTTAAATCCAATGCTGTGACAACAGGTGAAGTCATCACAGTATATGAGAAATATTTCCTCCTACAGATTCTGTGTTCCATAGACTTAATTTAATTTGTAATGTCTGCTGATTTCCCATGGCCTCATTTCTGTCCCTCTTTCCTAGCCTGCAACCTGCCACTAAATCACCTTTTCTTTCTTTTTATCCTTGCTAAAATACATGTTTTTCATTCCTAGATTTCCAGCTAAATCTAAATAACTCTATTTACACTTCAACTTACCTCATTGTGCATTACTTAAAATTTTTCCTCTGTCAGGGCCTTTCAGTTTTCAGATCTTTCCATTCTCCTGTTCAGAAATAATTGGCTATTCCTTTGGTTTTTTTCCTTTGTGTCTTTTTCCAGGCAGAAAGGAAGAAAGGAAGAAAGGAAGGAAAGACTATTCATCTACTTGATTGTAAAGAGAATTCCAGGCCAGAAAGTCTTGAACAAACCCTTTCTTAATCAGGGAAAAAGAGTAAATGCATTGAATGAAAAGCACAGATAACATGCCAGAACAAAAGAGCCCGTTTAAAACAGGAAAGGTAAAATATAAAACATTAAATTAAGCAAGGATAGTTTGTCGATAAGCATTCATTCTAACATTTGAACAATTTCACAGAGGCAAAAGGGAGTTATGAGACAAAGACATTGATGCCATGCCTGGTTAAAACTTTGCTCTTTATTACTTTTTGTTATTATACTGTTTGACCATCTAGCTTCTTTCCTATGTAAATATTCCTGGCTGGTTTAGGGAGTTTTTGAGCAGGCTCCTCTATTTTTTAATTTCTCTACTGGAATTCAAAGACAGATTGTGTCAAACAGTATTCCCAGTCACAGTCATGGAACATCTCTAAAATAATAGTAAAGCAAAATTTCCCTCATTTCATGCTATTCTGTTTGGCATCTTCAGGACACACTGAAGACAATACTGATTCCTCCAAGTGCTGATGTTTCTTTATAACTGTAATTCATGGGAAGCATCTGTCCTGCCATCTGTGATTAGAAAGTTGTTCGGCCTCCATGTCAGTTTTGCATATACAGATTGATTTTTGAAGATATATTCTGATGAATCAAAATACAATCATTTCAAGGAATTATTTCTTGAAGGGTTGCCAGCTCATGTAAAAAAAAAAAAAAAAATCCTGAAGGAAAATTTCATTAATTCATTAACTAACTCGCATGCAAAGAAGAAATATGAGCATATTGAATTCATCTCCAATACCTGACTGCACAAATTAACAATAATAGTAGAGGCCAAAAAAAAAAACCACAAAAAAACCCAACAGCTTAAAATTTTATTCTGTGTCCTCAAGGTGTTTTACTCCATTAAAAAAAAAAAAAAGTTTGAAAATAATAGTTTGAGGATCAAGATGAGGACTGAAGGGACACTCACTGTTAAATGGAAGAAATGCTCACCAAAAAACAGATTGTCCAAAGGAAAATCTTGAAACCATTTAAGAGGAAAGCAAAGAATATTCAGAATGTTTGAGGTGGGAACACATCATTTTACTATGGGAAATTGATGACAGGTTGAAATGAAAGCACTTAAAAATGTGTAATTAATAGCAAATATGAATTTCCATTAATAATAAAGCACTCAACTCTAAGAATAATGTACATTCACTTAATGAAAAATAAAAATTAGCTTTAATCACCCATTTTCTGTCTGTATGTATTTTTAACATTAGCATGCCTATGCACTGGTTTCAGAGTGGAGGCTCATTTTAGCAGGAGTATCAGCAGGTTCTAGCCAAATATTAAAATTCAGGAAAAAGAAATCTAGGGGATATAAACACACTTTGAAAAGCTATTTCCACAAACACATGCTGAAAGTACTTTCCCACTGATTTTAGAGCCATTTGTTATGTTCTCTAATTGTAAGATTAACACAGTTTTCAGGAGGGAATATTTTTAACTTGTAGTTTTCTAAGAAGAAAGAGAAAAAGAGTAACCTAATGTACTGTAAGTGGGTGTAATTCTGCTAATATACACCGTATTTTAATTTGGCAAACCCAAGCTTTTGTCTACTCTGTTGCTTCCCTGTAGCAGTCAAGGATTTATACACAAGCAAAACAGAATGTTTAATTTAGCAAAATTGCCATTTCAAAACTGTATAGTCATATGTTTAACTAGAAGTGTTTGGGAAACAGATGGACTATTTAATTGTTGATTTTTAAAAAAGTCCTTAAAACAAATAAACAGCCTATTTGAATGCAGTTTTGCTTGAATTATTCTCAAGGGTATACATGTTAATGTATGAATAAATGTGTTTACAACTCCACTTTCACTGCTTAGGCAATCTTACAAGCAATTGAAGAAAAGTTTAAATATCACTGCATTTAACATGGTTCTTTTATGTCGCAAGTAGTAAAAGAATATAAATTTTAGCATTTTACATATTTGTGACTGGTATATATGCCCCTTGCATGAAATACTCTGGGTTTTAGAGGATTGCAAAGTCTCCCATGTTCCCTGCTGTACTAAGAAAATACAGGAAAAGAAGGAAAAGATCCTAACAACAGCAGAAAAACTGTTTCTCTCACAGATACCAAGGGTTAGTTACTGTAATGTAGCTCTGAACTTCAACCACAAGGCTGAAATGGAACAATGCATCTAATTCAATCCAGTGTAGATATAATTTCCTGGATGCTTTCATCTTTATCATGGGTATAAGCTAGGCCAGAAGTAGACCTGGAGTAGGCTGTGATGGGCAGTACTAGATCTCTCTAGAATTTTCACAAAACATTTCCTCCAGGGATTGCAACAGACTTGTAGTAATCTTTGAATATGTTTTACACTGACCTCAACTCAACCCCTGCAATGAATTCAGGCAAAGTAGAGCAAAATTAAGTTTAGACTGAATGGGTAAGGAGATCACTTTGTGTGTGTGAGAAGTGCCAGATTCTTCAACCAAAGAGACCAGATATATATGACTAACTTTTTCTACAAGACAGTTCAGAGTGATTCATATATTTTGACAGGAGTAGAGCAGTGTCTGCTCTGGAAGATACAGCCCAGCAATCTTGGATATTTACAGTGTGAGATTGGGCAAGATGTGTCATTGAGTTGTAGCTTACCTCCTATTCTCAGTTCAACTGCTTCTTTCTTAGGCAGCTGCTCATTTCTTAGCTCAGAGAAAGAGCCTTTGGGCTTCTGGGCCACTTTCTGTTTCTTTTCTTTTTCTTTTTTCAAAACACTTGTTGGAATATTTGATTCTTATTTGAGCTATATTTAAAATTCTTATATAAAGAAAATGGACTTATTTTACCACAGAAGCCATTCTCAGAGATGTAAACATGTTAGGATGAAATCAATTTTATAATCTGTTTCTTTCTATGCTCATTCATTAAGTTTCTCCAGTAAACCTTTAGAAGATTATTGTGCAGTCAATGACTAGTTTTATTTGTTGCTAAAGCATAACCACAAACTATTCTAAATGGACTGATACAACTACAGAAACAGAGCAGGATATTTTAAATAAATAAAATTGCAATCAGTCTTTGAATCAGTCTTTGACATTACTCCTCTTGCTATGAGTATTGAAAATAAGCAGCTTTAAGATCATAAAGATGCACAAAAAGCCTTATCCTGCTTTTGGCTGTATTTGTATTCTCTGGATGGTGCAGAAGTGATCTCAAGCACACCACCTCTTTTTCCCATATGTTTTCATGACAGCATTGATCAGATGTGTCCTAAGGTGAATGCCTTATTCAGGTCAGCTTTTCACTCAACACAACACCTTTTCTGCACAAGGAGAACTGCTGCTGCTGGGGAACCAGGCAAGGGCATATGGAGCATAGCCAAGCTGTGAGAGTGCAGACAAAGGCAAAGGAGAAAGCCAGCTGAGCATTCCTTGGCATATATGCTACCATTGGCACCCAACTCTACTCTCCTGGCTGGGAGATTATGTACTTAATGAAAATCATGGCTTTGACAAGGTCAGCTCTGTCCTTTTCCTTGCCGTTTCATACTTGTCCACAGAACAAAAGCTCCTGGGAAAGAGACTGGAACATTACTAGAGATCCCAGGGAGATCAGTACATCCTTTCCCTTCACATCTCCTCACAAAGCTGTAGGGAGGAATCGTGTCTTCTCAATCTCCTTTACTCCAAACTGGACAATCTCAAGGTCCTCAATTACTCCTCCAAGGATATGCCCTCTTCCTTCTAGCTCCTTCATATTTTCATCCTGAGTGTTCTGGCATAAAATGATCGGAAATCAAGCTGATCTCCAAAAGCCTTTACCCTGGCTAACCAGGTGACATCTTCCAATGACCATAATTTCTTTTCTTTGGAGATGATAGCTATAGGATCATATTCACCAAATTTAATATCTGCAATGCAAATAGCTACCTTTACCTTAGGGTGCTCCTGTAATTAACATAACAAAACAAAATTTGTACAATCTGCTTCGCACATCAATATTAAAAGAATACATGTGTCTTGCAGTATTTATTTCTTGCCTCTGAGAGTTTAAAGTCTGCTCAATTCATATGACCTATCTGTCAAAGCCAGATAGCAGCATGTTGCCAACATTACCCTTGAGGCTGTATTGAAGAGATGCTCCATTGACCCCATCT
This sequence comes from Sialia sialis, assembly GCA_009812075.1. Classification (NCBI taxonomy): domain Eukaryota; kingdom Metazoa; phylum Chordata; class Aves; order Passeriformes; family Turdidae; genus Sialia; species Sialia sialis. Next base: position 3,988,622 of record VRYO01001878.1, read on the forward strand.
AAGAAGCATCACCAGCTAGACTGCACATACTTGCCAGAGTTCAAATTAAAATAGCAGGAAAGGCCAAGTAACCACAGCTCAATTTTTGTTTTTTTCTGTCACCCCATTCCTGTTTCTTTAGCATTGTGACAGTGACTGACTGCTTTTAGGAGAGCCCTATCCAATTGGTACTTGTAATACTCAGCCTATTATATATCAGGTTTGCTTTTTAACCCTTTTTTAAATTACAGTAATTTCATGATTATAAGCCACACCTTTTTCATTGAAGAATCCAGCCTACCCCAGTAGTGCGGCTTATATTCAGGTGCAGCTTATCTATGGACAAATCCCAGTGAAATGCCAACCCAGAAGTGAGAGCCGGCTAGGGAGGATGCCTGGAGCTGCCTTTAAAGGCTTTACTGGTCTATGAAAACTGTTGCAACTTGAGCACCTGACACCAAACCCAGCAGGCAGTGATTCTGTTACTAATTTGTTACTTTGTTACACACGGATCCTCAGTTTGAAAAAAAAAAAAAAGTGCGGCTTATATTCAAGTGTGGCTGATATCTGGACAAATCCCGTGGTCTACCCGGCTACCGGGAGGTGCGGCTTATAATCAGGTGTGGCTTATAATTGTGAAATTACTGTAATATTTATTTTTATAAGTCTCTATTTGGTTTTCTGTTTCTCTTTGTTTGCAGTAATTAGGCTTGGCAGACTAGTGTAAAGTGTCTTAATTTTCTTTAAATATAATTGTTGAGATCTGGGTAAGAACAAGCTCAGCAGCAAAAGTGAGAATGAGTGTAGAAGACCAGTCAAGTTTCTTCAAATAGAATAACATAAACTGTAGAGGAAAAAAATAAAAAATAGAAAAAGTTGAGAAATCTACCCACAGGTGAGTAGAGCTGGGGGAACATTAACCTCATTAACATCCTTTTCCTCACCCTTCTTGGAAGCTCAAGCTAACACCAAGATAGCTTTGTTCAATTCCATCTAACATCAGCTCCAAGAGGTGCTCAGAGACAGCATCAGCAGCTCTCCTACTGGCTGTTGCTAGGACCAAGTGAAGTCCTCAGAGGATGCTGCCTGCTTCCCTTTCCTTGGGGCTACATCAAGTCTTCCTGCTTCCACTGCATGTACAATTGTCATAGAAATTATGCCCCACAGAGCAGTCACTGACAGAGGCTTTTACATACGAGCGAGGCTCTCTGGGACTCCGAAGGAAAGTTCACATAATTTTTCTAGGTCTCAATCTGCAGGATAAGACACAGTTTGCTACACCCAAGCTATCAATGTATCCTACCTCCAAAGCTATACCTCTTTACATTTTAACCTTCAGGCCATGACTTCTTCTCAGAAATCTGCCTTCCGGGAAGTCCATGGAAAGGAGCTGTGAGTGTGCTACCTGCCAATGGGTGGGAGTCCCATGAGTTGGCAAGGTCCTGGTGCCAGGTCTAAAGATCTCTTCACTTCTAAAATGGAGAGTTTAGCTACATGGACAGGGGGCTAATAAGCATGAGGAAGAGGAGGGAGAAGCATTGTGGATCTGTATCTGTGACTGCAAGCTTAACAAGCTGTTTTACACTGTCCTAAAGTGAGATGTTATTCAGCCACATGCAGCCTCTCTTACCCCAGCACCTCATTAGCAACATGAGAACAGTTTAACACTACCCTTTCTGAGTCCACACCTTTGCTCATGCACACACACTTACTCAGCTGAAAACTCAGAATTCCTGCTAGAAAGAGAAGAAAATGCTGCAATTTATGTAACAAAAGTTGTTAAAGGTGTAGCAACAGTTCAGTCAAAAAAAGCAAAAACAATTGCAAATTAAACAGTGTAACCACACCATAATGACCCTTAGTGAAGACTGTGTATGAGCAGGATTGCAATTTAGCATGTTAGGTATAACTTCCCACAAATTAAAAGAGATACATGTAAAAAATTCATCCCAGATATCCTTCAAGAACCCTTCTGTTCCAAAAAAGATCACTAAATATGTCAAATAAATACAGTAATTTCACACTTATAAGGTGCACCAGGTTATAAGGCGCAATTCCAGGAAGCCGGGAAGGCCA
>VRYO01001878.1:3991676-4075909 GCA_009812075.1 Sialia sialis
AAAGTGCCGAGCGTTGCCGTGCGATAGCACCGAGCCTCACCACGTGAAAGCGGCAGTGGCTCGCCATCCGCTCGCCAGTGGCCCTGGCTCGCCACCCGCCCAGCAGCGGCTCTGCGGCAGCTCCCCACCCACCCGGCTCGCACTTCCGAGTGGCAAGTCGCTGGAATTTGTCCATATATAAGGCACACTGGGTGATAAGGTAGGCTCGAAAATTCAGTAAAAAGGTGTGCCTTATAGGCATGAAATTACTGTAATTAAAACACGTAACTTTCCAGCTGACTTGAATTTACATTCTTTCCTATGCCCTACAGTAACCAAAGAGAGCTCTGAGCAACACGCAGTTTTTGAGAGGACCTCAGTCTTTGCAAGCTTCCTCTCAGTCATGCTGCCTCTTGGAAAAGACTTGCCTTTAACAAGGCAGCAGTGGGGCAGCAAGGTAGAATTATGCAAGCTGAGTTGATACATGGCAAACTGTGATATGACATAGGTAACGTGTGGCAAAGGACAGGTACATTTCTGTGGGGGATATGTGAGCACGCTTATGCATAAGCCTGTAGGTATGAATCCAGATATTCCTCCTTCTTTCCAGTCCCCACTCCCTCACCCTGCTATATCTGATATTTATTTAGGAAGACATTAAAGACTAAAAGTACTCCAACAGTTTTGCATAGATTTTGCTGAGAACACAAACTTTACAATTCTAGCCCATGGGGAACTTAAATAGGCATGGTGGCAAAAAAAGAGAAATATTCCCTAAAACCAAATTTAATTAAATGGGTGCCTTAATTTAGTTTATTAGATTGGCAGAAAAGACTTTCCATTAGAAATAATTGATTTCCTATTTTGAGAATCTATAAAATTAAGGTAGTACCTAGGAAGCTGGTATGAAACATTCATGCACAAAACAGCAGCCACCCACCACAAGTTCACGAGCTTGTGTAATAGCCCAGAACACAAGTGCATTACCCCCGCTGTAAACTGAAGCAGAAAGGTTGATTTGCTCTTGGAAATGATTGTTAGTTCCCAGAAGTACTCTAAACAAAGAAAGAGCTATTAGGAACTGAACAAAGAGGAGTCTCTCATGCTGCATAATTTCTTAGCATCCTGAAAAACAACAGTGAAGCATCACATACAGGGAGATGTTCAGATGTAAAATTGATTCCAGCTATCATTGTCCAAAGATATGACAGTCAGTTTATAATGTCTCTGCCATATTGCCCTTTTTTTGGGAGATCTCTTGCTTCCTATCTTGCTTTTTTGTTTTGTTTTACCTTATTTGCTGTGTCTGCAACTCTATCATTTTGACTCAGTTTTCAGTTTCTTTCCTTGAAGGCAAAGGGAGAAGGTTTGGTTTTTGTTTTTCTGTTTTCTGCCTTTTCACTATGGTCCTGCTGCATTTGCCTCTTCCTTTTGTTTAGTGATATTAGCTTCAGTTTCTGCTTTGCTTTTTCTGTTGCACAATTCAGTTTCTGATGCAGCAAAATCTATCAGTTCTTTTCAAAATCTATCAATTCTTTTCTGAAAGGAGTTTCTCTTTGCCTTGGTCTTTGAAGAAAAGTTTCTGAAATCTCTGCAAGGACTAGTAGACATTCTTCCCACTACTTAGATGCCACTTTTCAGGACATCTTTTTCTCAGGCAACAATCACCCAATCAGGGTCTTGGCTCCTTTTTTCCCAGCTTTATCTCAAAAATTATCAGATGTTTTCTAAATATAAGAAAAAACAATTTCTTTTTTATTTCAGATTATTCCGTTTTTTCAGTTTGTTCAGCTAAGGTCACTTCTTTGTGTAAATGGTTAAAAGTCTTCTTAAGCTTTTAATTCTCAGTGAGTGCAATAGCCTTTGCTTAGAAAGAAAAGCTAAAATATACCCCACCAAACAAAAAAAACCTTAAGAAATTTCTCCCTAAACAGACCTAGACAATGCTGGCAGAAAGAGAAGGAAAGAAATTGCACCTACTTTTTTAGGAGATGATCAAACTCCACTGTTTCATTATATAAAGATTTGATTTTTTCAGACTTAATTATACCTGAGTAAATGATACTTGCCTTGCCAGGGCAAAATTCCTACAGATATCCTGTTTGTTATGATGTTTATATCTGTATTCTTCTGATAGATATAATTTACCATTGAATTTCAGTAAATAAAACAACCTGAATCTATTGTGAATACTGATGTAATACTATCTTAGATATCCTTCTGTGAGAAGCAATGAAGTGAAACATTTAAAATACCCAGGAGCACAAATTATTAAGCTCTATAATGATATTGCTGAAAGAACAGAATAAGATATCCAACATGAAAGGAGGCCAAGGAATTAAAATTACTCAAAGCCTGGATACATTATAAAAATAACCATTGTCTGGTCACACAGACGACAATAGATAGCTTTCAGACAATAAAAAAAGAAAAATAAAAAGCTGGGATTTAGGTTTCCTCTTTCATTACATGCAATAGGAAGAAACTACTGCACAAAGTGAATCTGTGTTTGTCCACAGGGATTCATTCCTCCTTCCTTTGATACATACAGTACTGACCTCCAAAGCCAAGGGCTAAGGGACCTCTAGAACTTAGCCTCTCTTTCAACAAATGTTCTTCCAGGATTAAAAGGAAAACATTTGCAGGGAAGTCTCAGCATGCCCCAGGAAATGGGAAAAAATTACTTTTCAGACCACATGGCAAAACAAAAATGTCAAGAGTCCCTCACAAGTGCTAACAGGATAGGAAAATGAAGTGTGAAGGAGCAATACACAAAGTGCTATAAAGGAGGACACATTTGATCCCCAAATGACTGGAACACTAACATTCAAGCAGCCTGTTATGCTGACATTTTGTGAGAGACTTTGATGAGGTGACAGTTTGCCTGGCTGAAATGCCAAAGTTAAGCAATGTGAGCGTTCTGCTGTGCAACTGAACAATTTGTGCCCACCTGGATTAGTCTGCAATGTGTGAACTAGAGGTTGCCACATGGTATGGGGTGGAGGCAGGACATGATTCTCACTTTACCAAACACTATTTATCTTTAATCTATGCAGGCTTGAATTTTTCTTTAAATTTTCATCATATGTGGGGCTGATGTAAAATTATTGACCCACAAATGCACATGTGGTTGCAAAATTAAAAATGGCTTTTTTTTTTGCTAGCTCAAATACCGTCCTGTTCAAAAATATCTAAAAGTGGCTGATCTGTCTGGACAATTTAGATCACATTCAATGAAAAAAATATCTACACGGGAGATCCTTATTTTCTTGGAATAAGTGAGACATCCTTATTTAAAATTAATAACACTGTGCAAGCAGCTGGGCAGCTTGTGAACTTGAATGAAATGTACAATAAGTAAATGTAAAATATGCTATGAAATGAAATGAAATGAAATGAAAAAATAAAATAAAATAAAATAAAATAAAATAAAATATGGAAAAAGACAAAAATTGCCACAATGGTCGAATATTTTCTCCTGTAGGAGGGAAGCTATTGCTATCAAAACATGTCAAACACCACTTATTGCCTGCAAATGCTGGTTTAAGGCTTCTCAGAAAGTACTGCGTTTTTAAGAGAAACAAAAATAAATTTATGTAATGGCTTTGTGTCAAAGAAAGGCATTGATTTTAATTGCATTTCAAAGTGTTTAATTATTTCAGATGAATGCTTGTCACAAGTACAGAGAAACAAAATTCAGAATAACATTGTTTTAAAAATCAATCTATAGACCAAACTTTTAATTACTTACAGGGTGTACTTTGGTGGATTTTAGTTTATGTGGTTTTGGTTTGGTTTGGTTGGGGTTTTTTGGTTTGTTTCTTTTTAATTGTAATTCATTTTTTAAGCATAATCCTTTGATGCACTCAGAAACTGGAAACTTGCACCCTCAACTCGCAGAGTAGTTCCATGTTTTCTTCTAAACAGTGTTTGACCATTTTTGCAATTGCATCTTTTCTTGCAGCTTAATTTTATCTTTGTACTATGAGCAATTACTTCTGCCCTTCACTAATATAAAGAGATTTCAATGCACCAAAGATGGGATTTTCAAAGCTGTTTAGTGATGGATAAATCCCCAAGAAAAGGCAATAAGACTTTTGGAATTTATATTCATGGAACAAAATTAGGCAGATATTTCTGCCTTAGGAATATTCTACCAGTCTGATGGTTTCTCTTGTTTATACCAATACTGCTTTCTTCTCTAAGTTTTGTTTTATGCAGTATTTTACAGTTGTGTCCAGTTAAAAAGGGAAGATTTTTTTTTTAAGAGGGGAGACATTTCAATAACTGAAACTACTTGGTACTGGATCATCTATCCTTAACCAGAGGCTAAAAATTAATGCTCTTTTTAACCATTTCCAATTGCTCTTTAACTGGTTATATGATGGTTATATCCTCAATATCAGGAAATGGGCTTGTAGAGTGTACCTGCCGAAAAAGGACAGGAATAGTATTAGTGGCTATCACCAGCAGTTGTGTGGTTGATTTTGTACTTCTGCATATTTCAAAAAACACTGTGTAGACAAAAGCACAAAGCATCAACTTTTTAAAGCTTTGTCTCATATTGGTGAGGAGCACTTTGCTGTTCATTAAAAGCATGTCCATTTTTAGTTCCCTTTGCAAATCTGCAATCTCACCTACTATCCATCTTTGAGAGCAAATGATCACCCCATACACCAAGTTATTGCAGGAGATCATCTTTTAAAGAGCAACACAGGAGAATCTTATACAGTAATTTATACTTTCTGTGTTTATACTTGGTGTTGGGCTGTAAGGATGTTATAGGGTTCACAACCATTTAATTTGTTTGTACTGTGGGAAAGTTTTACTATCACACACCTTCTCCACTGCATTAAACATGTTTACAAAGAGGAGGTCACATAAAAACCTTACGATGACACTGAGAAAGTGAGAATTAAGGTTATGTTCATTTCCATGACAGGAAGGTGTGCCAGTATTTCTGCCTAGACTATTTACTTTGATATTGGCATTGATAAAGATTCTCCGCTTCTTAAGAGCATCCAATAGCACTCAGGTACCTCACCAGCTTACAGAATCCCTAAAAGCACTTCATTAATTGCATGATATTTTGGAAAATCAACAAGGCAGGACTCTGAGTCTCATTCCTTTAGCTGAATGCTAAAGGGATTGCAAATACAGTAATTATCAGCACAGAGTTTTGTTTCGTTGAACTCAAAGGATAGAATTTAATATTGACTGAGACTTAAACAAATGCTTAGAAAAGCCAATTCCTTCACTCAAGCCACTATTGTTTGCAGAGGACACTGGAGAGCAATCAGCCCATGTATAAACACTCAGTATTGCCAACAGGAATATCATGCACTTCTGAAGATCTTTGTTGCATAACAGATTTTGACAGGATAAAGCCTGAGGCATTGTTTTTCTTTGGAAATTCTTCCCTTTCCTCAGTAATCATCTACCTTCTATGGAAGGGCCTTCTAACTTGAAATATAATCAGATAGATAAACTTCATAATTATTGCTTTAACAAGTAGTGGAAGCTGAAACTGAGAATTAAAACTGAATTCTATACAGGAACCAATGCATGCATACAAATAGGTTTGGTTTTGCAAACAGGCTTATGATTTACCATGACCCCAGAATAAAAGAAGACAGATGTATTGTTCTACTGCAGTAAACTAGGTCTGTTATTTTGGCATTATACATTGTAGTTTTACAAAAAAAAAAAAAAAAAAAAAAAAAGATAGACCATTTTTGCCACAGTCTAGTTCAAGGGGCTGAATTAAACTTTATAGGAAATTTAATTTTCAGTGGAAAAAGATAAACCACCCATGCCTGGACATAAATCAGTCCTATGTTTTTGTACTTCAGACAACCGAAGACACAGTGACCAGGTATCAGAGTAGCAGAGTATCTTTCATTTCTGCAGAGTCCCCTTCTAAGCAGTTCATGAGATTGATTAACTTCCAGCACAGGAGCTCAGAGTTGTCAAAACCCAAATCACTAATCACTTGTCTAGCAGCAGCCCCAACTTGCTCTTTAATCCATTGGTGAGGGGAAGGCAGGGGAATGAATTATGACATATTAAATTTGGCACAAGTTCTTCCTTTTTGCTAAAAACAATGAGATTTTCCATTGCACTGGAGATGCAGGTAGGAAGAGAAGTGATTCCAAGATTCCACAATATTTCCATGGGACTGTTAGATTGCTTCTGCTCCAAATAGCTATCCATGGAGCAAAGAGACTATGAAAGAAAGTAAGGAAAGCTATAATAGTTAAAAGATGAAGGTAAAAAAAATTAGGGGGAAATAATCATCCTATTTCTGCTTATGAATTTGCTATATTTTTAGAGAACTGAAGAATATTTCAGTCTTTGTTTTGGGTATAATGTAACTAGAAGAGTATGAAATAGAATATTGGTTGGCAGTAGTCTAGACACAGATTAGGACTGTTTTTTTCATATCTCCAAACTGAGTTTTAAAAATTTAGAGGCGATGAAGAAAAAGAAATTAAAACAATTGGTACTTTTTTTCATAGCTGTAGTCTAAAGGATATGAAGCAATGAATATCAAAGATAGTATAAGTGTATATGAACTGATAGTTGTATCAAAAAAGAAAACATGAGTAACTGTAAGAGACAATAAAAATGAATTGGCAAAGGGAAAGCCACAATATCAATTTAAAGAATGAACTGAGATAGGTGTAAGAATGCATTGAATCTTAGCTACTTCATTTTTCCTTGGAGTAAGACAAAAATCTCATTGATGTAGACAGTCTTCAGAAAACAAATAACCTACCATGGTTTCAGCTGTTCTATTTACAGAGATAGATAGACATATAGATAGGTAGATAGATAGATAGACAGATAGACAGATATATTGATAGATGGATAGACCTCCAAGATAATCAAGTCCAAATTGGTATTTGGGTCAATTAACAAGGCAAATTTTTATTTGGTCGAAAACCTTGTAATCAAACCATAGCTCTAAGTGCCACATCTAGTCACTTTTGGAACACTTCCAGGGATAGTGATTTCACCACCTCCCTGGGAGCCTATTCCAATGGGTAACCACACATTCAGTGAAGAAATTCTTCCCAATCTCCAACCTGAACTTCCCATGGTGCAGCTTGAGGCCATTTTCTCTTGTCCTATTGCTGGTTGCCTGGGAGCAAAAGCAGATCCCTACATAGTTACAACCTCCTTTCAGGCAGTTTAAAGAGAGGTAAGGTCTCTCCTGAGCCTTCTCTTCTCCAGACTAAGGAATCCCAGCTTCCTCAGCTGCTTCTCATGTATGTAGACAGGTATAGACATGCACCTGATCTATTTGTTTACTGAGCATCCTACTTTATGTTCACCCGGTTAAAAGCTCAAGGCATTTTGAAAACTTTATTTGTTATACCATATGGCTAAATACACTTAAGCTAAAAAGGAATGCTTCAACAGCTTTACCACATGAGAAAAAAATACACCTCCCCCCGTGCTGTAGGGAGTACCAGATACATTATGACAGTCATTTTGATTTAAGTATTTAGACAAAATGTCAAAAGGATGCCATGCTATGTACTCAAGGAGAGAAAAATAACTGCTCAGTGCTTAAATATATAGCTCCTTGTATTTATAGGAGTTGAGAGACACAGGTTAGAGATCTCTTCTTCAAAGGAAACCTGAATCTGACATATTCAATAAATCCACTGTCCCATCTCGCTTATTACCTTTTCTTGGGCAGCAGCCAGTACTTAATATTCAGAATAATAGAAAAAAAAAATCTTCCTGCTCTGCACAAGCAATTTACTTATTTATAAGCTATAAAGTTTAATAACATTGCACTACTATTTTAGCTTGTGCAGCTCAATGACAATAATCCTTTTTTTCCTCTGTTTAAATAGTCAAAATTATCAAAATAGATGAACTTTTGAAATCTTGATTCACAACTTTCTATAATGAGTCATGCACGGCCAATCTGAGATCACATGTAAAGTAGTCACGCTGGTGAAAAACTGTATATCACAATCACATGGATAGAATTGCAAGTATAACAAAAACTTTGAGTGAGATCCAGTCTTAGACATGTGTCTACCTACCTTCCCTCCTTCTGGGCCTGCCACATTCTCTGGCCAGATAAGCTCTTCAGATACTGTTCTCTTTAGTCCCAAACTTTGTTGGAATTAGCCTGTGTACAATGATCTACAGAAATGCTTATTCTAGAAATGCTAGTACCTGAATTTCAAATATGATCCAAGCCTAGGTGGGGTCACTGAATTGCCTGGCCTGAATAAGTACCATCTTCACTCATTTTGCTAAAACAAAATTTTCAAAAAACAAGAAGACATCAGAAGTAGTACAAGGAGTAGAGAGTATGACTAAAGTTCTTTTTGAGAAACTGAGCTCCTGATTAAGTTAACTATGCATTTTATGCTTAAAGCTGGTTTGAATTTAAAACTGTTTAAAATCCTCCTTGGGGTGGAAAATAAAACCTTCTTTGAGTACCATTCCTTACTGAAATCAGTCCATAAATCATTCCAACTCATAACTCCTTTTCTCCTTGTAATCACATCATTCAATCTGGAGCTTTATTATTCACCACAAATTATTGTTCCCTCAGTCTTCTCCAAACACTGTTTATTTTGTTGATGACTTTAAATCTCGTCCCATGACAGTGGGGGGACATCATTCTCCTCTTCATGCCTTTGCCACATTATGTTTCCTGATCTCCCACTTTCCTCTCTTTTTTACCCCTCCCCTTGTCCCTCCTCTGCTCCTCTCTTTTACTGATGGACCTGTTGATAGTCCTTGTGCTTTAAATCTCCCACTTGACTCTTCCAGTTATCTTTCAAAATTTCTTTTGTTATTTTTAAATGTGGCCCACCTTTGACATTATTTCCTCAATTCCTACTTCTATATTAGGAAATATTTCCGACAGAAGTTCTGAGATCAGATGAGTTAGTTTTTTCCTCCTTCAGTTTTGCTGCCTAAATTTTTCAGATCTGTTCCTCAACATTGTGCTTCCACTTGTCTTTCAGGTCAATAGTGTTTGACTCAAGCTACAGTAACAATTCAAGCATTCAGACTATAAGCTCTACACATTCTTTTATCTCTAGGATGTCTCTATTCTACATAGAAACCCACCTTGTCATAGAGCCCATATTCTCCTAAGTGTAAGTGGCGCAATATTGCTCAAAAGATGATTAATACATTCATCTCTCCCTTTGAGTCCTGCTATTACTTGTCTCTTCTTCATGTCAAACACAAGCTGATAATCTTAACTGTCAAAGTCCTTCTAGCTTTGCTCTCAATCTACAAACTCTGGCTTGAAATAACAGCACTGTCGGTCTTCCATCTGACAGTTTGTTTATATTTTGGAACAGACACTGCTGGGATTTCACATGTTTCTCTTCACATGTGAAAAGCCATGCATGAAGATGCTTCATCATCTTTCTCAATCAGCATTTTGTTTCATCCCACACTGATCTATCCACATCAGCTGAATTTTCTATTGCATTTCAATGGAAAGCTATTTGAGACAAGATCTATCATCATAACCTTATATATTTTACCCACATAGCACCTTGAATGAGCTTCTGGGCACTATGATAATGCAAACAATTTTAATAATAGAAAAAAAAGTGCTCAGGGTGTTTTTTACTCCAATTAAGGCCAAATAAAGGATGATACAGGATTTTTTGAAGTATGTTTCAAGGACATATAACCACACTATCCCACTAGGAACACACAGGGCAGAGCACAGGTACAAGGCCTCCTGTAGACCAAAATGTGGAATTGGGACTCACTGTTTCAGCAGGGAGAGTGCAGCATGTGCTTCCACCTCCTTTGTTCAATATGGAAAGCTATTTCACATGTTTTCTGTTAGTGCAATGCTACTCCTTGCAGCAATCCATGCAACTGGGGCAGGTCACAACTTTTTGCTATGCCTGTTCTGCCTCTTGCTTCCCAGAATTCTCCCATCCTTTTGTGTATCTCTGCTCCAATGGGTGCAAGCTAGTCCAAAGCTATTAGTGATTCGTACTAATCACTAATTTCTTACAGTGAACAGAATGCACACATTTTCCTTGATGATTGTACAGATTTAGAATATTAATTGTCTTGGATATATGCACACGAGTAAGTCATAAAATTATCCCCAGAAAAATGCGACTCCCTAGCTTGTCTCAATCCATTCAATATGTCAAAAAAGCAATTATTCCCCACAGCTTTCCAAAGGCACTTTGTCTTTCTTTGAAGACGCATCAGAAAAGATCCAGCAGCTTTAATGGTCTAGAAATGAGCTGCTGGCACCTGTGAGTCACAATCTCCATAGGACACAATATACAAGCATTCGCAATGTGAATTCTGTGTGCGGTCAAGTGATTGCATATTAAAATGTCTTTGTAGAACTGTGTGGTCACTCAAACATAAATCAGAACTGTGATTGCTGAGTTTTATTACAGTGTGTCAGGATGCCTACAGGAAACAAGCTTCTAGTCTGCTACCTTTTAGAAAGTGCTGGCAATCTTTCCCTCCCTGTTGCCATGCAGCAGTGCTTACTGAGCTGTACCACAATCAAAGAGGTACGTTGTGTGTTGAGTACACTAAGAGTTAATTCAACTATGTGGCTTTCTTTAGAGAAGAATGCACTCAAATATGTCCGTGTAATGAAGATTTTTATATTATACAGTGCTACAGAGCTAACCCCTTTATAACTATGAACTATCAAAAATAAATCTCTCACCTCTTATTTAATTCAAGCTGGGAGAAAGAATGAAGATGAGATAGGGAAGAACAGTAGCTGCAGAAATGAAATCAGTTTGGTACTGCTGGAAGACCATTAAAGGGAGCAATATGGAATAAATTAATTGTGCTATAGCTGATATAATGGCAGGTTTTGGCACTTACCTGGAGCCTGCAGAGACCACTCCAGGACTATGGGAGCAGTATATTATAGCCAAGGCCTTTGTACTTAATTTTGTTGTCATTCTCTACAGTCAAGAGCAGGAATGCATGTTTCAGGAAATTAAATATGAAATATTCTAGTGTCAAAGCCTAGACTATAAACTATCATTCCTACTGTAGCTGCTCAGAGCACTCAAAAAGAAGACTTCAAAATTCTTTGTTGCGGGAGTACTTGAGGTATTTTTTTCATGTGAAATTTTAATGTTTAATTTTCACCTGTGGACTAACTTATTTTTCTGCTAGATAAAGTGATGCAGAAAATACCCAAAACACTTAGGGATTCTAGCTAACATTAAATTTACTTACCATCATTGCTCCCAGACAGAGGCAATACAACAGAGAATGCAGGCACTGTGTAAAAGCCAGTGCTTCTCTCCTAAAGAATCCTGATCTGAAAGATTTATCTTTTAGAATATTTTAATTTTAATTCATTTTCAGAGACAGAAGACTGATCCTGTTTCTCTATGTCAATGATTATGGTGGGAACGTGGAAAAAGACTTTATCTCATTTACAATAACCAATTCAAGAATGCTGAACATAATACATATTATGTATTTTATATTGTATTGTAATAAATATTGTAGGGATCCTACAATAATTTCCTAAATCCTCAGTATATTTCTGTATATCCTTAACTTAAGCAAACAGACTTCTCATTTGTAGATGGAAGGAATCTTACTCTGACATAAAAAGCAAAAAAAAACCCTTCACAAATAAAAAATATTTTTAAAAATAAATTATTTAATCCTGTTCTTTATGCTGTCACTGGATCTTTGAAAATTGAAATGAGAAAGAAAATCAAAAGAATCACAGAAATTACCTTGTATTAAAGTTATTTATTAACAGCATTTTAGTAGATTGAAGTGGAATTGGATTGTGTCTGAGACTCTTGAAGGAATATAGGGCCATCACAATCCCTACTAGGCAGTAGATTTTAAGTTAAAAGCTACTTCTAGTAACAATAAGTAAAAATAAACAATTGTGATTATTTCCCTGGGGGCCCCAGAAAGGAAAACTGCAAGGATCAGAGTTTATTCCTAATGGCTTTATTGGCTTTCAGAATGTTCCTTTCTTAAGAAGAAAGAAACAAACAAATATATGTACAGGCACACACCATATTCTCCAAAAAAAACCAGTTTCCCATCTGGATTTATGGAGGGTGTTATGACAGAGAATTACAAGGCTGCATGTTACAAGTCAAATTCTACCCTCCAAAGTTGTAATACCCAGACCATGTCAGTACTTTGCTAGCTTACTACATCCATTCAGGAAGACAAAATTTCACCAAATAGCTTCCACTCAAGGTGAAGGCTCGGATGGCTCATTTCCTTCATCAGCCCTTAGGATAAAACAACAGGATAGACTCCTCCAAGTGTTCAAAAATACAGTATATGTGTCTATAATTGCACACCTAAATGTTCCGCCGTGTAGATCAGCTGTTCCCTCTGCACAGGAATGTTTCTTAGGAAGTCCATAATGCACACTAGAGAACTCCGCTTTGGAAAACGTCCTCTGGAAGCATCTGTGGATTTTAACCAGAGACAAGTTGAAGAAAGTGTCAGAAATTGGCAAAGATGTACCCAGTGCTTTGCTGCCAAAATCCAATCACCGTGATGTCACACCACTTTCTGCCTTTAAAGTTGTATTCGAATCCATTTTCTGCACTGAACACACATTTGCTAAGCGAGAAATCTGGGATGCGTGAGAGAATCAGATGAGCAAAATGAGAGAATTCAGTTTAATAGGTTTAATAGGTAAAGCAGAAGTTATGCACACAGGCAAAAGAAAAACAAGAGATTCATTCAGCATAATCCATGGGCAGGGAGATGTTCAGCCACGTCTAAGAAAGCAGTGTGATTGCCTCTATACCAGTTAAAACCAGCACTGCAACAAGGGGCTTCTTTCTTCATTGAAAAGAAAGTTATGAATAAATTAGGTGGAAGGAACATTTCTCATACCTCTTTCTCTCCCTGCACTGTGCAGCAAGAGGGAAGGGAGCAGCTTGGTGGGACAAGAACTGTGAGAGTCACCTGGTGAGGGGCAGGTAGGAAGTGATGACATAAAAAAGGCTTTCAACAGGCCAAGAAGTATGTCTCGTAATGGAAATCTTCCCTTCATTTGATTAGATTAGACAAGAAAGTCCATAAATTACTTCTTGAGGTTAATGCCCTAAATGAAATGTAAGAGGAACAAAAGACTTAAGCAGCAAGGTGTGTTCAGCAAATGTGTCTAAGCACTCTGCAGTCTCTGAAATGAGTTATTTGGGTGGATTATGTGCTAGTAAATAAATTACACTGAGTTCCACGTAATATTGCTTTCTCTTTACTTGCCAAAATCCATAGCACCACCAGATTTTTCCAAGAGTACATATTCCTTTCATTATCCCATCTGATCCTATTGCAATACTGTGACCCTGCTGTATCTTTTTCAAATTGAGACTCACTACAGAGTATTTTCACAGAAAACAAAATACTGTGCAAACATCCGAATATATATCAGCTTAACTGTAAGTGTAGTACAGTAGCACAGATTTATTAAACCCATCAGGAAATTTAAAGAAAATCCAGCAATGATTTTCAGTTTTGTTTCCAGACGAGAAAGAGACCTTAGATACTGAGATGCATTATTCAGTCAGTATCCAGAGGTCCTGGGGACCTAATTAGCTCAATACCCAATACCTGTTGCCTATAAAAGCAAAGACAGTGTGTAATCCCTGTGTGTGCACAGCAGACTTCTTGCTTACAGACTTTACAGTTGCTAATACCTTTAGGAAAGCCTGGTTTTACTGGAATACTATTTTAGAAGGGATTCTGTTTTATAAGCAGTGTTATAAAAATCAAAATAAATATGAAGGACATCTTCCAGAAGGGAAAACAGAAAGAATTACATGTAATTCTTGGATAGCCTGACTATTTACAGGTCCTTATTTATATTATGTTTTTAATAATTAGCCACAAAAAAATCAAAGAGAATGCTGCACTGTATCTCAGTGGTTTCTCTGCTTGGTAAGTAACTGTAGTTTGGCTTTCCAGCCAGCATCTGGGGACATTGTGCTGCTGTAACACACTCAGGGAGTGGGAGCTGTCAGGCAGTTTACTGGCAACACAGAATCTAACAGATCATTGCCTTTATCCCCTTTTATCCAAAATCAGTTATAAATTGGAAACATATAAGTTGAAAAAAGTGCTATGTTTAGAACACAGGTTGTTCTGCATTACTCTATATTCCCTTTTCTCACAGCTTTCAGAGTGAATTAAAAGAGATAGTGGTCATCAAATTTGCTATTTACTTCTATACCAGTCAAATGACATGTGAAATAACCCAACACAATATGTATTCAATACATATGTTTTTCTTTGGCATAAAAAGTACTAATGAAATTAAGCATGTATTTTTGAATCACTCTTTACAGTTATTAAGAAAATGATAAAACAATGTTGTTCTGAGATGATACCTGTATCTGTAGTCTGGATTTAAAGTAACCATCTGTAAAGCAGAACTCACAGCTTTATCCAACCGTTGACCAGAGGTCAACAAATTGCCTTCTCAATGAAGAAAGTTTATGCAATTTTTCCCCAATGTGTGTCCAGTGTTTCTGGAGGTAAAGTGTATTTATTTATTTATACAAACAAACAAGCAAACCCCAAAAAACAGAAAAAAAAAAAAAAACTAGTGCCAAGCAGACAGTTTTTTGATCCTTCTGATATATGGATTGAAGCTCTTCCTACCAATTGCATCTGGTTATGATTTATTTTTCCTAAAAGGCTGAGAAGATAAGAATTCACTTCCTCCTTCACTGTTACTTGATAATGTAGGTGAGCATTCCTTGTTTAGGCCTTGTTCAAGAAACTAGCCATATTATTTAAAAAGTAACCAAGAAGTAAAACAAGTTTGAAGTTTAACAAAATTCTCAAAAATTTATTTTCATTTCTATTTACCAAATCACACAGGGACACCATAAAATGTAACTAATTAACAACAAAAAAATATAGATTGACTATTCCATTAAAATGGTCATATAAGTGTATCTAACACTAGTATGAAATTTAAATCAAAAGGTAAACAAGAATATTTCACAGGTCCCCCAGAAAGCGATATTGAATAAATTCTCTATAACCTCTCTTTTATACTGAACAAAACTTTGTTTATTCAAAAATAAAATCTCCACATTTATTTCCACATAAATGAAGTCTTTCATGTGAACTTCTCTACTGTGTGGCTTCCAACAGCAGTTGAAATATGTTTTTTAGTGTCTGAACTCAAGTTCTCTTCTTTTATAGCTCAGTTTTTTACTTGAGTGTTTTTGCCAGTGAAAAGCCCTTTTTTGTTATCAAGGAGGTCTGTCCTCTGGGGACTAAATTAGTTCAGAGGAGTAAAGGTGAAGGATGTCTGCAGTTAGAAAAGCTCCCCTTTTCTAAAGAAGGGGTTTTTTGCAAAACACAAAATCACTTCCCTGAAGGGTGATCTGGTGGCTTTCTCATACCATGGCCCAGAAATGTGTAGAGATGAAACAAATTGTTCTGAGCCAACCAAGTTCTTGCTGTATATTTCTTATCCCGAGAAGACATCAGGAAGATAGCCAGTAGTTTTCAAGCTTAGATTCCTTTGAAAACAATAATTTTAGCCAGTGATTGCAAAGACTTTACTAAATGCATTTTTGTACAATTCTGATCTCAATGCCACCAAGGCACCTCTAAATGAGAAAAAAACTGACAGTACTTTCAATTTCATCTTGAAAACATCTCATGAGTTTGACTGTGTCTCTTTGATTTGGGAAAGTGTGATGAAACTACATGGTCTTTTCATCAAAATAATGTGCTCTCATTGAATCTTTTCCTTGCGAGAAGTTTCATCGTTCTCTAACGGTTTATGTTTACAACCAACATAGCTGTTATCTAATCACAGCTGAAGGTCTTTATGGCATGAGTCAAAATGTCTGTGCCAAGGTCACTGCTGTAGTCTGGTTCCTTGCCAGCATCATTATCTCTATTTTCCCCACAGCTTGTCTGTTGCAGAAGCTGGATGCTTCCAGTTTGCCTGGAACATATCTCTTCAAGTCTGATGAGACCACACTGGACTGTTCTCAAGGAACAGAGTGTCTACCAGGCCTCTGGTAATGTGTTTTTACAGAAAGTAAAAAGCAGGGTTAAACAGGTGCTCATCCCATAAGAGACATAGCCAGTCACCTTCTAACAGACACCCAGTAACTCACTAATCTATCACAGGATAGACATTGCTGGGAGCTTCCAGGTTTTGGCTCTATTATGTCTTGAAACCCAAGAGAATTGGGGTCACAGGAGGGGATAGTGATCCTCTAAGCACAAATATTCTCTCTCTGGACAATTCCATATCATTCAAGGCAGACATCTTTCAGAGAGTAAAAACGTTCTGAAGATTCAATGAAGTGATTGCAGAAATTGAGCTAAGAGCTGGTTAGTTCCTATTTGCACCTGCCTTCACACAGATCAAGAGAAAGCTGAGTAAAATTATAGCTTTCCTAACCTTCAAATTCTTATCTAATGCTATGGGGATGTAAAAAGACAAACAGTAAATGCACAGCTGTGGTAGGTTGCCCCTGACTGGATAACAGGTACCCAACAAAGCTGCTTTATGAATTCCTTCCTTAGCTGGATGATGAAAGAAAATAGAACAAAAGACTTTTGAATTGGGAAGAGAAGAAAAGATCACTCAGCAGTTACTGTCACAGGGAAAACAGACTCAGGGGGAAATTATTTCATGTATTACCTATCAAATAAGAGTAGGATAACGAGAAATAAAAAAATAAAAACCTAAAAACACCTTCCCCACCACTAGTCCCATATTCCCAAGCTCAACTTTTCTACCAGTTTTCTCTGTCCACCCCTGTTCAGCAACCAACAGGGATTGGGATAGGATCATTACACATTGTCTCTGCTCCTCCTTCCTCCTAAGTGGAAGTGGGTCCCTCCCACCAGATTCCCCAGTAAAGTTCTCCAGTGTGACTTCTCCCCAGGGGCTGCAGTTCTCTTCAATCTGCCCCAGCATGGGTCACCTCTATAGAGAGAAGTCCTACTAACTAACTAACCAACGAACAAAAACTAAACCTCAATTAAGAAGCTACAACTCTATCTGTCTCTGTTACTGACACATGCCTAGGTTCATCTGATTTGCTTTCTTCTCTGACTGTTCCTTAAGAGGAAAATCTTTTCCCACACCATTATGATGCACTAACTGTAAGAGAACAGATATGAGCTTCCTGGAAACTTTTGATTTCAGAGAATGTGGAACAGACTAGAAATCTATATTTGGTCTGTAAAAACCTACAGGGCAAACTTAAAAACAGATAATCACCAGTGAAAATGTAAGCACCAGCTTTTATTTAATTTTTCTGGAGTTTATATAACATTGTTGGCTTCTCCTTGTATCCTGCTGTGCTTCCACAGGCAAGTGTCTATATCTCTCTCATTCCAGTTAAAATTTAATGCTAAATGATTGTTTTGCTGCTGGACTGCCGAATCCTAAAAGAAATGCTCTTCATGATGGATTCCAGTAGTTTTTGACCCTCAGCTTTCCTCAGAGAAAATCAACATCAACAATATTGATAAGGCTTCATTAATATCTCAGGAACATAACAAGGTTAAGACAATTGCTGTGTCAGCAAGATGCTGAGCTTTTAACTCATGCCTTTACAAAATCAAGGTTGGATTATTGCAATTTATTGTTGGCAGCTCTCCCAGACTGTTCACTATGTAGGGTTCATTTCACACAAAACTCAGCAGCCAAAACATTCAAACACTAGTACAAAATCACCAAACATGACAAGAAGTAACATCACCACTAGACACATGATGTTGAAACACTGGTCAGGTATAAAGAAACAGTGAAACAAGTACTTGTTGTAAAGATTGTGCATAGCCAGAAATTTAGGCCAAGGGTTAGCTGCTTGTCATTTTAGAAGGTAACTTACTCTTTCTACCACTATGTCTTTGGCAATACTTAATCTCTTCCACTTCCATGGAAGTCTTATTATCCTAGGTTCTAAGCTTCTGTTTCATTCAATTTTAGAATTTAATATCTGACTAATATTTTTATTTTGATAGCAATATCTTGGATGGATTGGTCATTAGAATAACCTAATCCTTATTGTGCCCTGTATTTTTAGATTTAAAGTTATAAAAATAATAATAAAATTATATGCAAAACGTACACTCAGTTTTTAAGTTGATCAGCTTTTGCTGGGACACTGTCAGGTTTACAACAAAATCTTAAATAATCAGAATCTATTTAGCAATTTCCATCTCAAGATCTGAAATTTTTTTACAAATAATTATATATCCATATACACATAATTGATATTTTTGGAAAACAGAGCAGATACTGTTATATATATATAAAATACTGTTATATATATATATATAATTATCATTAATTATTATATTAATAACAATAATAATAGTAGCAGGCAAATAATATTATAAACGTCTAAAAAGCAAGAACTTTTGTTTTGTGTCACTTCTATAGTTGCAAGTAAAAAAACTTACAGAATGGCTGTCTTTCATGATATTTAACATAGCAAAACATATAAATTTCAGTGAAGGCATTTTTGGTTTGTCTTTTTTAATTAGAGTGGCAAAAAATAAAGTTATCTGCATAAAGTCCAGATGCTCTATTTTGCCTATACATGAGTGAGGCAAAATGATAGAAGGTTTCTACTATTGCCAGTGAACCCCTAAGTTGTACCATGCTGAGTTCATAGGGATCATAGAAACAGAAAAAATTATGTTGGAAAGGACCTTTGTAGGTCACTTAGTCTGATCTCCTGCTTAGGGAAAGCCTACATTAGGTATCTCAGAGCCTTGCCCAGTTTTGTTATGATTATCTCTGATTATGAAGAATTACAACCACGGGGCATTCTCCTCCTCCATTGTTTGAACACCCTTGTGGTACAAAAAGCTCTTCACTATTTCTAGCCAGAATTTCCCAATGCAACCTCATGTCCTTTGTCTCTAACTTTTCCAATCAAAGAAGAGTCCAATAAGATAGCTGAAGAAGCAGAAATAGTACCTTTTATTCTTCTGTTTTTTCGGCTGGACAAACCTGTTTCTTACAACTTCTCTCTGTACCTCTGTGTTCCATCCCCTGATGTTGTTGGTGTTCTGCAGGCCTCACTGCAGAAGGCTTTTCTTGCTCTGTGGAGTGAAGACCAGGGACCATGTGGTCTCACAAATGCCAGACGTCAATCATTTCTCTTGACATCTTAATTGCACTTGCTGATACATCCTAGGATACACCTAATTTTCTCTGCAGATGTTTCTTTGATTGCATATAAACTCTGTCCCAGATTTACCTCTCTATTCATTTCCCTTCCCACAGACTGAGCCAAACCACTGGTGAGATGATAACTTTAAATTCTGTCTCTACCGATGAGAAGCTGAGTTTGGGATGGAATGAGAAAATGAGTACACTATAAAACTGGCATGTGTCTTGAGTTTATATGTACATGCTGGAATTACGACTTTCAGTGTTCAGCTTGTTCTTGTGATGGTCTTTGCAGACTCCCTGAGGATCTGGTCTGCTGGGCCAGTGGTTATTTTTTAAAAATATCCTACTGTCCATTATTGACTCTGTGTGTCAAATCTTCTCTAGCACAGAAGCTGTGTGATACACATATTTTTCATTAGCATATTTAGTATAGTGGATAGTGTAGATCATACCTGGAGATAAAACCGTCTAAAATTTGTGCTAATGGTCTTCTTCTAAAAGAGCACTGATGACAATGTCTTCAATCACTCCTGACCTCTCTGACATAAATGCTAACAACCATTTTCCCTGTGTCATGGATCTCTAATGATCTGTTCCCTGCTGGTCCTGCTGGTCCTATCTGCTCTACTGGTCATGATCACTTACTTTCTCTGAATTTGTTTCATCCAAATAAAGAAGAAATCGCACCAGGACCATCCAACTATAAAACAAAATTTTTGTCCATAAAATTATGTTCTTGATTTTAAATAAAACATTGAAGGTCTGATTTATCATGTCCAGAAAATAAATAAACAAACAAATTTAAAAAACCCAAATTAATTTAGCTTCAACAGTCTTATGACTCTTGCATTCTTATTTAAAACAAGTTCTTGGCCAGATTATGAGGCTGTCTTTTATCCACCAATTAAATCTTTAATCAATGAGGTAACAATTGAGCAATATCCAAAATTTTAAAATTTCTTCTTACATGAAGGTTCAACTCAACACCAGGTCATTCAAAAAGGCTTGAACATTTATTTTAAAAAACTCTCTGTCTCATGCCTACATTGCTAAGGAAACAAAAATAGACTTCCACTCATGGCTGTAACTACTATTTCCAGGTATCCTTCTGCCACTTCAAGTACAGAAATATAAACTCAGTATCTAAAGATTCTACAGAGTAATACCTTTTATCCTAAGTATACATTGACAGCAATTTCATGTTTGAATTGTTTTAGTTATTGTATGTGACTTATCACACTATTAGAGATTAGGTACTTTTAAACCCACTTGACAATATGATTTTTTAATACTGAAGCGGTACAGTGGCACCTGCAATCACTTACATGGTAGCAGCAAAATTATTAGGTAATTCTTCATCAAAGAGACATGAACAGCCTCATTAGAAACAAGTATAATTTTAAGACAGTACTTGTTATATCACAAGTGAAAGAATTTATATGAAAAATTTCTAAGCTAGGCTGATTTTTCTCATGTGTCTACCACACACATCTATTCTGGTTGCTGAAAAAACTACACTATTTCTTCTTTGTATACAAACCACATCTAAACCTTAAAATCTTGAACCCTACCTATAGTAGAGACAGCAGAAGGGTACAGATGGATACCTAGAAAAACTTTACTCCAAATATGCGAAACAGTTACTGATGGTAAATATTTCAGTTTTCTTAAATAGGAAGAGGTCCAGATAACAAATCTTGTAGCTGCAGTTCATCTTTTCACATATCTGGAGTATCCCAAAAATAAAAAGAGGCTGTCTTAACCTTCTTCTACTTGTGAGATTTTCTGGTATTTATGAGAGCTTAGAACAGATAAGTCCAGATTTGATAGCCAATCCTTCTCTGACTCAGAGGTGTTTAGTAGGTCTCTGAATGTCTTTCAGAGCTACTTTAAGAAATTCTTCTGAGGGTGGTGAGGCACTGGAACAGATTGCTCAGAGAAATTGTGAAAGTCTCATCCCTGGAAGTGTTCACGGCCAGGTTTGATGGGTCACTGAGCAAATTGGTCTAGTAGGAGGTAGCCCTGCCCATGGCACAGAGGTAAGAATGAGAAGATTTTTAAAATACCTCCC
Source organism: Sialia sialis (assembly GCA_009812075.1). Lineage (NCBI taxonomy): Eukaryota > Metazoa > Chordata > Aves > Passeriformes > Turdidae > Sialia > Sialia sialis. The sequence goes on from VRYO01001878.1 coordinate 4,012,898, forward strand.
AATCCAAACCACAATTCTATAATTTTATGATTCATGTCATCTCTGCAACACCTCTCCACAAGGAACCAGAAGTGTCTGCTTGATGCAAGCTGAAATGCAACATGATGGGGAGCAACTCTTTGACCATTCTGATATACTGCCATGACAGAGGAATTGCAGTGCATCCCCATAGGGCCTGCTGCCAGTCAGAAATTTGACATTAGTGCTTTATCTTACCAAGGACCAAGAACTGGTCCCTGAACTTAGCAGACCTCTGTCAAGGGCCAAAAAAATAATTTGTACCCTCATTGCAGGAAAATGTCTCCAGATGATATAACAAAAATCCACACACTACTCACTACTATCTGTATATATTAATTGTTCGAATACTAAGTACAGAAGACCAGCCTATAAATAGAATAAATAAAAAGTAATTGAGATCATGTTATATTAAATTATAAAATAAAATAAATCTTAAAATAAAATATAAATCAGCCTTACTAATGTTCTTGCAGATAAGGTACTTTGTGTTCTTTCCATTAAAAAAAAACAAAAAAAACCACTTCTGATGCTCTTGGTTGGTACATGTAAAATGCTAGATATAATCTGCATTCTTAAGATTGAAGTGGTCTTTTACTGGGACCATACTTGATGATTTTGTTTCAGTCTTCAAGTCTACTCCTCTCTGAATTTATTCAATATGGTAGTTTTTAACCGTCTGGACAAGTTCAGGTTTTATTTTATTTCTCTTTCCTGATGGAGCTTCCTTTACTGCATGCAGTTTTGGCAGGATACCAGTGACTATATCTGTGAGGTACATTCTGTCTAGAATGCCTGGTAGCCTGTGAATTATCTCCCATGTTTTTTTTAGGACTGTCCTATGAATCCTCTTTGGAAATGATCTATAAGTTCATTTGCTTATCTGCATTTGCAGACTACCCTTAAGTCAGGCTTAAGCTATGTGCATGGTAGGTCTGCCCACAGAATTAAATTTAATCACTGAAATTCAGAGCTAACTTCATAAGATAATATCTGATCACTGCCTTACCTGCACTACCAGGCAAGTGGAAAGACCTGAAATCTAAAATAATATACAATAGTCAATACAAAATCAGGTATCTAAATGGAGATTTTGTGCTAATTAACTTAAAAATGTCAAGTGCATAACTTAATTACTTTGCATTATTTAAATATTTCTGGTAGTTTTTAGCTAATGTGTTTAGATTACACCAATTACAGTCATCTCTTATTGGGCTTTAACACTGTGGTGCATGGCATGACTGAATGGCATAGCTAACAATTTATTATGTATCACAGCTCAGCTTGGATTTAAAATACTATTAGTAGGGTTGTAAAACTGAGGGGTTTGCTTTAACATAAATCTATATTTTATGGATAAGAGGTGTATCTATTCCCTTTATTATGTACTAAAATATTTAGAGTAGAACTCATGAATATGTTTATGACATTTGAAAATTTACTAGCTGACATTTATTCCTTGTGTGAAATTTTTATTTGATTATGAAAATTTAAGAGAAACTACAGGCATTAGTTGATTTACACAATGGAATTGCTTGGGCAGATTTCTTATGCGTCACCATAACATTTAAGGTATAATAAAAATTGCAGCTACTTTGTTGCAAATTATTCAATTTAATCTTCTGAAGAGAATTTTATTGGCAATGTTTGGAAGCTGACCTTTACCTGCATGACACTTTCAACAAGAAATGTCAAGAAAGACTACAAATTACTTTTACAGCACATTAATAGTTTATAAAATTTATTCTGGATCATTTAAAGAAACCCACAGACTCCATAAACACCCTGTTATAACAGAGGTGTTTGACACGTCGGAGCACCGTGAAATGGAACTTGATTTCTTACAGAACAGAAAGTAATGGAAGTAGTAGGGACCAAAGTGACACTTCACTCATTTTAAATTGATCCTAATTTTATGAATGTATATACTTACCATAATGGAACAACAGGGGGGTAAGATGATGTTAAGTATGAGACATCAGGATGTGCCTCTAGGTACTGCATCCTCTCAAAGAATGCACTGACTGCATCAAATACCTTGAGAATTTTGTTCATGAAAATACTTCTATATGACTTTGGGGAAAAAAAATTATCTAAAAGGGACCCAAAGTAAGACAATAGAAAAGGATCTAACTATATTTCTACCTACACTTATATCCAAGCTGAAAAGCTTTTCTACAGAAGTTTTACCAGAGATGGAAATAAAGTAACTAATTCTGGGCTTGATAAGTTATTTGTCTGAGATTAATGTTTTTTCTTACTATAGATACTCTATATCTCTTCAGCTGAGTAATTAATCCTGTTCTCCATCCATAGTTAGTAGAAAAAATAGGCACTTTTAGGGCACAATTTATCTAGTTTTGAAATAGGTAGCTTAAACAATTCGAATCTCACTGTGAAAACACACAGGTATCCACCGGGTACAAAAGAGACCTAAGCTCAGATGTAGACATTTTTATTTGGGTTATCTAAATATCATCCGTCCTGTCTATTCAATGGCAGAAAGATTAATGAACATTCAGTAAAAAAATCTTCATGGGATATACAGTATTTTTTCCCCAAAAACAGTGAAATTATCTTGTGCGAAAAATGCTACATTTAAAAGTACATTAATAGTGAGAGAAAGTCTCAGTAAAATATTAGTCTCGTAACTGTTGAAGATGGCCACCTGACCAACAGGGACTAACAAAATGCAGAAGCATTCAATGGGGTTTTTTCTGCAGTTTTTAATGTTAATGGTTGACCTTGGGCTGCTCAGTCACCTGAGGTGGAGCATCACAGCTATGAGAACTTTTGACTGGTTTTGAACCCTGAAATTGTATGAGCTGAATGTTCTTAAGTCCATAGAGCCTGATGGATTTGACCCTAGCACACTGAGGGATAATGGGTGTTACTGCAGGACCCCTCTCCATCATCCATCAGCCAAGATCTTGGGAGTCTGGGCAGGTTCCTGCTGACTGGAAGCCAGCCAGTGTTTTCTCAGTTTACAAGAATGGCATAAGGGAACCAGAAAACTACAGGCCTGTTACTCTAACCTTACTGTCTTAAAAAATTATGGAGAAGATCAAACTGGTCCTATTGAAAGGCATTTAAAGGACAATGCAATGAGCAGACTCAGTCAACGTGGTTTCACAAAGGGAGAGGGCTGTTTGCCTTGCAGAGGGATGTAGATATATTGGACCATTAGACTATGGTTAATGGGATGAAATTTAATATTGAATGACAAGTTCTGTAGGTAGGATGGAATAAAACCAGGCATGAATATGAACTGAGAGAGGAGCAGCTGGAAAGAAATCCTGCAGAAAGGGCCCTGCAGTTGCTCGCTGTGAGTCAATGACAGCAGTCTCAATGTGAGTCAGCAGTGTGACTTGGCAGACAAGAGGACAAACTCCATCCTGGGGTGCATCAAGCACCGTATCACCACCTGGTCAAAAGAGTTAATTATCTCACTGTATTCAGCATTGGTGTGGCCTTAGCTTGAGTGCTGTGCACAGTTCTGGGGCCCACTTATTGAGAAAGATGTTAAGCCATTCAAGTGTGCTAGAGGAAGGAAAGAAAGCTGGTAAAAGTGGTGGAAGGAATGTCTTACAAGCAGCAGTTAAGGACTTGTGGTTTCTCTAGTTTGGAGAAAAAGGGACTGGGGAGCATTCTCATCACTTTCTGTGCCTCACTGAGGAGGGAAGAGGGGGAAAGGGAGGTGCTGAACTCTTCTCCCTGAGATTCAGTGATAAGATTTATGGGGAAGGTTCAAAGATGTGTCAGGAGAGGATCAGACTAGATAGGTAATATTTCTTTACCAAGATGGTGGTCAAATACTGGAACAGACTTCCTAGAGAGCTGGTCAATGCCCCAAGTCTATCAGTGCTTAAGAGGCAATTGGAAAATGCCCTGAGTAATACAATTTAACTTCTCTTGAGCCACAAATTTGTCGGGCAGCTGTAGTGGATGGTCATTGTACATCCCTTCTAACTGAAATAGACTGTCCTGCTCTGCTCTGCTCTGTTCTGTTCTATTAAATGCTCTTTTGCAATATTTCTGGTTTAGGTTTACTTTCTCATTCTCTTGAAAAGTTCAGTTGCTCTATTGATTTAAATATTAGGTCAATATGGTTGGATAGCATTTATTTTTGGGAAATACTCTGTCTTTTTTGTTCTTTCAGTTACTTCAGGGCACAAGTGTTTTAGCGCATTTAAATAATCCTTCACATATCTATGTTATTTCCTCTCAAATGTTGATATGGCTGTGTGATAGCATAAAATGTGATGCTGAAAGAGAAAAAGGCAATTATTTGGCTTAAAACAGTAGTCAGAAAGTTCATGTGAAGTAAGTCCTTTATTTTTATTTATAAATAGTAGAATTGCAACATTTTATTTTTTTAATCAATCTTTTGAAGAAACTACTGTCAGTTGCACTCCCAACAAAGAAAAGCCCCATGTACAGAAATGCTATAAGCCTAAGATCAGCGATCATTAGTCTCCCTTTGGCTTAACTGCTTAGCAAATACCAAAAATTTCTTTAAATTTATTGTTGTGGACAAGCTAATGAAGAAAAGATTCCAGGCAAATTTATGCTGGATATGCAATACTGTGCCACTACTAAAATACCACATAACTCCAATAAAAAAGTTATGCAGAACCTGCCTCCTTTTTTAAAGAAATACATTATAAGTACTTCTGCTTACTGGAAAGAATTGAAGATTCTGAAAGTAATTTAATTTATGAATGATATTTTCATTCGCACACTAGTCAGCTGGAAAACAGAAGGAAAGTTAACTTCATTGCCTGGCTTTTGTTCAGCCCATATCCAATACCACTGGAGTGTCCACTCCAACCCTAAAAGAGCTAGGGGTGTTCATACTTTAGAAATGCTTTATCTGATGCAGCAACATGTCTCTTGTGAATGAAGCCAAACAAGTGCTGCAGAGCAGAATAAACTCACAGTCAGACACATGTGAGAGCTGATACAGCTGGTTAGCAAAGGGGGAAGGGGCATTTTCACTAAAGATCTGCACCATCTCTCACCTCTCAGACTTAAGGATGAGCCATAAACTCAAAACATTTTCAGCCTCAAAAGAGGTTCTGAACTATAATTCTGTATTTCACTGGACACCAAAAACATTAATGGAAACACTGGTTTCATGACACATTATTTGCACTGCTTTCAGCTGCAGTGTCTCTCTTTAACAGCAATGCAAACATTTAACAGCAATCCAAACCTTTTCTTCCCGGTGTCTCATAGATACTAAATATCTACTTTCCTTCTTGGATTTTCTTATAACTAAGTTAAACTGAGAGCAATTATTCCCAGCCTATACTTAGCTTGAACTATGTTACTTCTACACCTGAATGGCATCTGGAAAGCTTATATGCCTGAAAAGTTCTGCTTTTTCTTCCAGATACAGCCATGCATCTAGCAAAAAACAATGCTGCTTTATATGGCTTGTCCTTTTTCTATATCTAGAGAATTTGCATTGTTACAGGCTATTATTCCTCAATTTTAAAGGGGAAATAATATATAGAAAAATCAGAGTGATTCTTATGGTGGATTTCATGGTGAAGTGAGTTTCTGTTGAAGTGTTGTGTTTGATGTTGTTGTGTATGACATTTCATTTATTGAATACTGTAAACAGAGGCCAAAGGTTGCTCAAAACAACTTTCAGTGTTCTCTGCGCCTAGAAACTCACTCCAAGATTATAATCAAGCTTTTATTTATAAACCACTAGGGTTACAGGAGGATGATTTGGCATTTATAAGTGAGTCTCTTGTTTGCTGTATTTTATGTGTATATGTGAACACCCACAGTGCTTACACATAGGATATAATTTCCAGAGGTGATTTTGCCCTGTGTAGAATGGGAATTAATTTTGCATGGTAGCTGCCTTTTCCCAGCAGCTAGCATTTCCACAGCTGGTTGCTGTTTCACTCACCCATACTTTTCTATCACATACTATTTTTTCAGCAGGCCTCTTATATACCCAAAGAAAGAAAACATTTATCCACTACAAATCAAAAGTGTGAAAATGCTACTGAAAGTATGCTTTTTCTTTTGTGATTGCAGAAAGCTCACACCTTTTCCCTTCAGATCTAACTGTTGCAAAGTCATGGGTTTAAGACTTTAAGGAACAAGGTTTTGAATTCTGTTTATTTTGACAAATAATATAAAAATTTTAAAAAAAATTATATTAAATAACACATCTGTTTTATTAAGACACTTTTTAAATAATGGTTTATATGAAGTATTGTTAAGCTTTTGTTTTCTTATTTATCAGAACTTTTCAGCCATATCTGTAACTGAAGTAGCAGAGAACAACCTCTCTAAGGCAAAGACTTCAACAGAGAAAGTGAGATTAGAAGGAGCTTGTAATAGTTTTTATTTTTAGATAAGTCTCAAATGCCAATGCACAGAAAGGACTCACTACCTCCTGCTGTTGAACAAATACTTGTAATAGCTTTTACACATATTTTTGAAGGACTGAAGTGATTGACAGTTGCTGTAATGTTTGAAGAAGTTCTGAATGATAAGTGAGGGTATGGACATTTAAAGCTTTTCTTCACTCTAATTAACTGATGGTAATGATAGATGTAAGCTCAAGGCAATGACATTTTACCTTCAGGCAAGGACAAAAGTAGTCCTGTTTGTTCCAGTATAGACAAAGATTTGATTTGCCTGTTTACCACAGGAGAATTGACATGAACTTTAATCATTCAACTGATGAATTAAGAGATGCAAAGCTGTAAGAAATACATAATTTATTTTACAAATTAATAGATATCATAATCATTGAAAATCACACTGCATCAAACAGCTCATAATGCTTTCCAAACCATTTTGATCACTAAGAAAGTGACGATAACCTAATGGTTACTCTAATGTATTATACAAGGTCACAGAAGCACTTGTGAAACCTTGTCAGTCCAAGGTCTCTGGCTCTTTGTCTTAGAAATTACTACTGCTGCAATAGTGTCATCTGGAAGGATTTTTTTCTTCAGGTGTGTCTGCACACCATCCTGCAGCTTACCTGAAGTGGCATGGAGAGATGGCTTTAAGATAGATGACCGACTTTGCACCCTAGAGCTAAGGCATGGGCAGGCACTTTGTTCTGTCTACCCTACCTGTGAAGGAGCTCCAGCAGGAGAGAGGAGCTGGCAATCAAGTACAGTATCTCTGGAAGACTGGTTAGATCTCCAAAGTTAATCCCTCTCCCTCCTGCACATGGTACATAAGATTTATATCATCAAGATATATCTTCCAAGGAATAAAGGATGAGAGAGACTAAATTAAAATTGAGCAGAATATTAAAAACCTTCAAAGGGCTGTGTTTGTAGCTCTTTAATTATCCAGTTCTCCTAAGACCTGCCGTTTAGCATTAAGTATTTTGAGAATATCTTTTGTATGGCAGTGACTGTCATCAGTAATAATTTTCATTGGTGTCCATGCTTTTTATGTCTTAGATGAACACCTCTGCCATTACACATTATAATTTTTGCAGTGAGAGTGTCTAAGGAGGGTCTGGCTGGAATGGAGTCAGCTTTATTCAAAGCAGCCAGTATGAGGCTGTTCTGATTCTGTGACTAAGCAGTGTTGATACAGACCAACACTTTAGCTATTGCTGAGCAATTGCAATAAGATTTTCTCTGTTTCTCACTCTGCTCTACTAACAGCAAGAAGGCTGGGAGAGAGCAGGAGAATGGGAGGGGATACCATCCAGAGAGCTGGCCCAAAATTACCAAAAGCAAATTCCAAACCATATAAAATCATGTTCAGCAACAAAGAAATCAGGGGTTAGTTTTCCCAAAGATTCTACTTCTTGAAGTCAGACTGGGCTATTTTTACACCTACACCGGCAGTTACTCTGATTATGATCCAAGTTAACTCCTATTGATAAAAATGGATTAAAACTGGCAATAGTGTTAGGATGCAGTGTTTGATTCTAACATTTCTAGTAGAAGTGGGATTACTTCAGATTTTTACCATGATTATTGATGGTATGCATCAGACCATTATTTTTTCTCCATGTCTCAAATCTTCTGAAGTCAGTGCTTTGCACATCTTTACTTTTAGGGTCAGGACAACCATATTGTCACTTAGTAGCTGATTCCTAACACTGAAGTTTATTTATTTTACACAAGTGGAGATGAGTAAGTGTGTGTTTTAACTTTAAAAGTATAAAAGGTATGATATTTTGCTCTGTTCATCTAATGGTTCCATTTCATTGTATGTAATCCTAGGACATAATTTTCAGGATTATGTGTCTGGTCTCCATTCATCTTCACTGTACAGAATAAAATGTGTTAAAAGGTTTTGTAATCACAGCAAGTAAGGATAAAGTTACAGTCTAAATTTTACCGTCCCAGTAATATATTTCTCAGCTTAGAACATGTTATTTCACACTGTATTCTATCCCCTTCGTGGGGAATGAAGATTCTCTCTCAGCCTCATAATCCTTCTCTTCATGAGGCTACTTCATTTCCCCATCTTATCTATGTTAGTTGCTTAATGCGTATTTCTCAGAGGAGAAAGATTGTACTTCCAGTATTATGTTCTCATAATGCTGCATCCTGAGGTTTTCTCCAATCACAGGATTACAAGACATTTTTCTGTAAGGCTTATTTTGTACTGTCTTTCACAGCTCAGTTCTCAAATTTCCTTTTAAGTTTCATATTTAATTCCAGTGGTATCACTAGCAAGAATCATGCATTTAATGTTTCTGCTATATTGAGTTCCCTTTCTCCCCTTTCAGTTTTCATGATTCTAAACTTGAATTTCCTACATTAACATTGTCCTCTATTCTCTGCTACTCCAAAGATTTGGTAACTATACCATCCCTTTCTATGCCTGCCAAAATGTAAGAACAAAAGTAAAAACTGAGTAACTGAGAGGTAAGAAAAACACGTATTATTAAAGATAAAAGCATATTCTACTAACAACCTACTATTATTCCTTTACATAAAGAAAAGAACCTGAATGTGACCTGAGAAGCTGCAAAAACAAAATTGAAAACTACACAAATACTCATTGGCAGAAGAGTTCAAGGAAATCCTTCAAAAGGCAAAAAAACTCCAAACCACTACAGCGTTCCATGATGGTAAGAGAGATATACCCATAAGTGGGTAGCACATACATGATTCCTTAGCTGATAAATCTTCAGGGCTGCTTAGCTTATAAGTAGCCACTGTGTAGGATTCCTTATTTTCATCTACCCTTAAGAATGAGGGAGAGAAAAGGGGATAATGAAAAATTTAGAGCAATGCAACAAAAAAAAACATATCATTTAACACAGAGCTGATCAAAAATCCAAATACTAGCATCTCATATAGGCCAAGTTATTCTACACTTCAGCTATGAAACACTGTGGCCTGTTATTCCACAAGAAATTCCAGTGGAAAAAGATCTTTTGTAGAAAAAAAAAAGTGCTCCCAATGTGGCTGAGAGTATTGAAGTCTGGTCATCAGTTTGTGAGAATATATTGAGCAGATTGAGAACACCACCTGTTCATAATATGTAGAAACTAGAGTAATGACTATAGTACTATAGTCTATTTTATCAGACTAAATTTTAATGGAAAATGCTAGGACTTTATATTTGCTTGCAGGCATCTTGTAGTGTCAGGAGGGTGATGTAGTGATACTGATTAGAAATTCTAAATCAGTGTAATCTTTAATAATTCTGTATCATACTGTGTGCTTGTATCTATACTATTTAATAACAATAGAATACCAATAACCATTATATGGAAGAATGAAACAGAGAGATAGCATATGACTATGTACTATTAAACAGAGAAGACTCACAGCCATATAAAAACTCAGAAATACAGTGCCCTTTTTAATGGAGAAATACAGAACATTCCCCGCTGACTCCATTAAAAGTAAGTCCCCTAAGGCACTACAAAACTAAATATTTTTGTACAACACTTCATAGTCAGAGCTGTACAGTATGTGGCCTTGGGGCAGTAACACACATCACCAAATTCCCCTCTGTGAAAGCAGGTTGGAATTGTGCTTTTGGGCACACACATAAAACAGAATGATTGCTATTCTATTCAGAGTTGAAACTATGTGGTTTTTTTAGTTTTTTAAAGTTGCTTTCAAGATGTTGAGGTTGGTTTTATAAGTGATTGGCTAATGTCAGCATCAGTAATCTCATATCAAAAGGACTCTGTTTATATCTGACAGCAGAAAAGGAAAACTTGATGGATGTAATGTTTGTGGAGTGGTGTGCAAAGAAATGCAGATCTTTGCTGTTCTACTCCCACAGTCAGCTATAAAAACAAGTTTGAAGAAGCTTTGTAACTGCAGAAGCATCATACACATTAATCAGACTGAATCAATAACCTAATCCTGCTTTCCTTTAAGAAATGGTAAAGATCCCATAGATTTCAGTCACAGCTCAACACAGGTTCTATAAATATGAGTGAAAGGACTTTGAAGGTGAATGAGAGATTTACTGTATGCCTTCTTACACAAAAAGATAAGACTGTGTACTGTTTTCAGAATAGAGCTTATAGAAATGTCAGCAAGATAAAAAATTAATTTTATATTTGTTGCAAAATATGTGAACAAATTACATCCCTGAAAAAAAAGAGATATGGGTGAGACTGATTTCTGGTTTCCTTACCAAAGGATTATCTCCCATGCTATGAAGTTCTTGCTCTTTAATATTTTATGTGTCAAATCATTTTGAGGTCTGTAAGCTGTTCTTTGCCTAGTTTCAGTAAAATAACCACAGAAATTAAGTAAGATGATCCTATGTAAATGTAATGTGAATGTAATGTTAATCTGGCTTACTGAGATCGAATTAGAGAAGAGTTTTGGAGGAAAATAACCTGTAAGTAAGGACTTATTCTGACCCATTTTCCTTTTCCTCCAAGCTATCAACATGGAAAACAGTAATCCTGAAAAGAAGCTACCATTTTGGGGTCAGATGTCCTTTTTTCCTCTGTCCACGGGGTTTTTTTGGTTTTTTGGGGGGTTTTTTTGTTTGTTTTTTTCCTTTTGCTTTTAGATTTTATATCAGACTCTGGTATTATATCTGTTTGGACAACAAACTTAGCTGAATGAAATAGAATAGTAGTATAAGGCCTCATAATATAGTCCACCCCCCAAAAAATTTAGTGCCTTGGAGTAGTCATATATATCAAGCTACAAACATACACTTACAGGGCAAGGGAAGGCATTAGGATTCCTGACTTGGGGGTGCATACAGGTGTCACTTTTACATATATCCAGACCATGGTCAAAGTGTTGTGTCTCCTCTTGTCCCACTTCAACTGACATGCATTGACAAAAAAAATGTGCTACTTAGGCAGAATGTGAGCAAAAACACTTTTCAGAAACCCTTCTTCTCAGGATGATGTGGGAAGAAGGGCTATGGGCCCTAGCTGTAATACATGTTTTAAGTGGAATAAATTTAAGATTTTTCTAGTGATTTCATCATCTCAATGGTGTCCATAAAGAGATTAGGGTCCCATACATCTGTAAAAGGCAAACGTTACCTGTGGAATATACCTCTCAGTCCCTTCAATACCACTAAATACCACTGGGATCCCTAGGAAACCAACACCTGTATCTATGTATTTGAAATTCAGGCCACCTTGGTTGAGATATTTGTGATTATTAATATAGAAATATTTATGGTGTACAGCAAAATAATTGCTAAAAATTGGGGTTTTTCTGGTACTGGGAAAATCTTGTCTAAATTTTATGCTTTAGCTGTCAATTTTTGGATTGAAAATGGTGTCTCTAGTGATGTCTAAGCTTATGGACTGCTAGAGCAGATTTTTTTAAGCAGATGAAAGAGGTTAGCATAAAAATTATCAAGCTGGATCAGGAAAAATGTTAGTGTATCCACAGTCTCTGCTTATGGTAGCAGACAAAAGCAGATATCTGAGACAGATATAAGAACATGACAGGCAGTGATACTTTCTCAACAAAGCCTCTAGCAAAATTCAGGAATCCCAGGCTAGAGAGGGAATTGGTACCTCATTAGCTGGTGAGGAATTTTTCTTCGATTAATTCATTCAATTAGTTTCGAAATCTGCATCAAAATTTTAGCATCCACAATGTATCATGTCAAAGAATTTTATACAAACTTGTTATGGATCAGCCTAATTTCATGCAAGTTCCTTCTGTTTAATAAAAAGATATTATAAAAATCTCTGACCATCTTTTTTCATGTCCCTTAGGATCTGCAGACTTTGCTCATTTTCTCCAGGATAAATTATGTCATCCCCTTAGCAACTCCTCACCCTGAAGCCACTCAGTCTGTTCAGCTACCCTTGCTATCCTTGTCTGAGGAAGCAGTAATACAGTCACAACATGTAGACATTGGTTTTCTACAGTGGTAAAAAGCCATTTTCTTGTCTATTTCCTGTTCACTTTTTGTGATTCAATTTACTTTCCTGGTCCCTGCTCAGCAGTGTATATTTCCATTGAAACACTGTATTTTTTTTCCTATATGGAAATCTTTATTTCATGTATATTTAGTCCAGTATTATATCTAGATTTTTAATAACTTGTTCACAATTTTTATATCAATTAACACTGAACTTTATATACCATTTTCATTTTCTAGTTATTATTCATTATCATGGGATCCCTTTAAGACTCTCAAAAATTGGACTTTCTAATAACTTAACAGCACCACCAAATTGTTAACTGATGTTTCATTTCCTTTTCAAGGATATTTGTATCTTCATTCCTTTGTTCTCTTAACTTGGAATCTGTAAACCAAGCATTAAATATTATATTAAGGCAATACAACATTTCATAACATCAATGGATTTGAAAATCTTTCATCACCTAATGTTTAAGGAATGGAAACCCCTACAGTTACCTTATTTTGCAGGCCTGCCACATCAACTTCTTAATAAATTATCAGCGCGTTTAAATTCATTAGCTGATTTTATCCCAATTTAACACAAATTAAAATCTTCAAACTAAGCTTTTTATATGCTTGTCAGAAAATGGTTATCAGAAATTCATGTTCTAAAAACGCCAGGTAGAAACACTTCAGTAAAATCTGAAGTGAGATTATCATTTTGCAGAATAAAAAGGTGAATTAAAATAATATCTGGGTTCTAATTATATGAAGAGTGCTCCAAAATCTACTTGAGCTGGAAGGAAAAGATGTGTGGAAGAAATGCTGCGATTATTTTTGATGGATTGTAACTCATCGGGCATATTGGTCCTACTCAAAGTCCATGGACAGACAAAATAGGAGAAGAGAAATATCTAAATCTTAATGCCTGTGGTTTGGTGCCTTCAGAAGACAGAAATGATGGGAATTAATGTGTGCACTGGATGCGGTCCAGACTCCTCAGCAGTGAGCAATTAGTACCACACTATACTGCATTAAGGACCATTAGGGGACAATACTTCTCCTTAGCCCAGTTTTACTGAGAAATTTCTTTCAGATTATTTTGTTCTGTTCACAGGGAAAAAACAAACAAAACCCCCAACAACTAAATCTGATGGAATCGATTTTAAAAAAATATGAGAAGTAGGAACAAATCTCTGTGTATTTCAGTGCTAGTTGCCTTAAAGAAAGCTTTTGGAGACAGAAGGGTCAGTGAAAGGGGGAACAAAGTGGGGGAAGGACTGGTTGCCTTGTTCACACATTGTTAGCACAGCTGTGCCAACAGATGGAGAAAGATACCCTAAATGGGGTAGATATCTCTCCCCACGGAAGAAGTCAAAAAAAGGCTATGATGTCCTGATTCACCATTTGTTCTCATCACAGAAAATTTACTAGCCCTTTCTTTGGCACTTTGAAAAAATCCACAATACAGTGAGACAATTTAATAATTTAAAATCAGCTATGAGCTACATATATTGTGGAGATATATTTTATATTCATGCCTCAAATTTGAGGCAAATCAAATTTTTCGCAAGTTTGTTGTGATTCCTTTTTTGAGTTTTCCATGCCTGAAGCCTCCCAGGTTCTAAAATAGTAATAAACTCTCCCGGGTTTGTGTAATTGTAACAGATTTTAAATTCCATAGTGCCTTTCAGTAGAGTATTAAATCAGGAACACAAAGTATGCATTTGTGATTATTACTTTCTAGTGATGCTGACATTTTAAAAAGTTTTTGGTGATTATCAGGAGATAAACTGATGCACACTGTCAAAGTAGTTCACAAGTTGACAAGTACTATCCCTTTTTAACCTTACCACCCTTGAACAGATGGAGAATTCCTAAGAGGATCTTTAAGACCAGAAAAATCTGGCTTAACATGCTATGGAACTTGCCTATCAAGTGAAGTCTTTGTGCCAGTGCCAATGTTCCACTTCAGCTAGCCAATATCTGCTGATAATGTCTCTTTTTGGAAAAAGAAACTCTCTATCCTAAACCCACTAAGATCTTTATTTAGGGTAAATACAAAATATTTAAAACTCTTAGTAGGGTACTCAAAGTTTATCAGCTGTACACATGGATGCACTCCACTGAGCTATGAATTTAGATTTTAATTTCTCTCCCCTTTGGAATTTAGTGTTATGATGTCTACTGCAACTTGGTTGAATACTTTTCTTCTACTAACAGTATTACAGAGAGTATGTGAATCCATAAATATATATATATCCATGCACTGTAATTATTCATACATATATCTCAGTTTGGCAACTGGGAAATACAGACAAGAAAGTAAAACAATTGTATACGCTTTGCTGCAAATGTGCTTTTTTTGAACAATTAGGGGATCCTGAGGAAAATAAAAGAGCATTAGAAGGATGATTGATACTTTCAAATATGCCTGAGCAATTCAAAAGCCTAAAATTTATTTTCAGGAGTGGATAATTGGGATTTTGAAATTTTCTAGGTTATCACTATCATTGCTGGAGTGGAGGAAAATTTAAATTGCTAGTCACAAAGTCTAATATTCACAAAAACTGGTGTGAAAATTTGTAAAAAAAAAAAAAAACAAAAAAACCAAAACAGGTACTTCTTGTGCTACTTTGCAAAGTCATCTTTTTATTCACTTAAGCCTCAAAACCAGAAAAATTACATAGGTTAAATGTTTTACCTATGTCAAATAAAAAGTAGTACCTTAAGTTAAGTTTCTCTTAATGTAGGTTTTATACCTCATACTTTCTCTTAATCTAGGTTTTCAATTGTCCTAGTGTGGATTTACTTAATAACTCCACTACTAGCTCCCCATATTTCAGCCTTAACTGAATTAGGATTTTACCTAGGGAAGACAAAGAGAATGTATTGTTAATTCAATAAAATCTTTTATTTTTCAAAAATTGAAGAGACCCCTTTTAATCAGTTGATCTAAAAATTGGGCCATTATCCCTATTGAAAGGTACTTGGAGAAAATAGGTGATACACCCTTCTTGTGTGACAGCCAGCTCAACATTTCAGATGGAAGAAGTCATGAATACCAAAACCCAAGCACACCTGTAAGCACCAGGAACTGGCCCTCCTGAAAGGCCAGCCTCTCTTCTCAGAATATAGAGGAAGCTAGGAAAATGTTGTATATCTGACATTTACATGGATCATATTAGGTGACATCAATAATTCCTGTCACTCTGTGACAAGGGGATCGCTGTAGAGAAAACGTATCTCTGATAGACTTCCTTCCATGGTTCCCTTCAGAGATTTAGACTAGAGTCAGACTAGCAGCAGCTTTTCAACTTGTAATATTTGTTCAGGCAGGATTTCCATAATGGAAAGTATTTTGCTATTCTGCTCTAATACTGAAATGAAGATATCTTCCTGATTTCCTGAAATTGAAAATTAAGGTTAAGCATCAACTTGGATTACCCTAAGTGACACAGGCAATTGAGAAAATAGTAGGCAATTTGGTGATGTCTTTCTCTCTGTGGTATCTGAAAGAACCACGTTTTGATATGCAATTCTCAATTAATTCAGAAATGTGTATTCTTCAAGAACTCTTCTGACATATTTCATGTTCTCCTGTCACCTGAGAATGTAGTGAACTTGCACTATAAACAAAAATATGATTTCCCACCCTTTTTCCACATTTCTTAATGTCACTTGGAGCATATGCCAAATGTTCCTCTTGACGAAATAGAAGTCTTCATTGAAGTGAAAAATAACTGGCTTTGTATCTGCTGACTTTTCTCTTATACCTATTCTTTTTTAACAAAATTATCTGCAAATATTAACAGGACTTCTTCAGGAAATGAATGCTCATTCTTTGTTCCTAATCTTTTGCTCTATACTTGTTTTCTTTTTTTACCATGGTAGCACACTAACCAAAAGAAGGCTATAAACGACACAAGTCTGTGTTCCACGCAACAAAGAAACAACATCTAATCCATTTGATTTCTGCTGGATTTCAGTGACTTACTTTGCAGACTTACTGTAAACCACTGAAAAAGTTACACCGGATATTGTGTCTTGCTAGGACCTCTAAGCTAACTCAAACAAGTACAGTAATTTCACGAATATAAGCCGCACCTTTTTCATTGAAGAATCCAGCCTACCCCAGTAGTGCGGCTTATATTCTGGTGCGGCTTATCTATGGACAAATCTATGGACAAAATGCCAACCCAGAAGTGAGAGCCGGCCAAGCGGAGAGCTGCCACAGAGCAGCGGCCGGGCAGGTGGTGAGCGGGCTTTGCCGAGCGGGGCGGGCTTGCCAGCGGCAGAGCCACCAAGGAGCCAGGCGGGCTGGCAGCCGGGGATGCTGGGGAGTGGGACAAGCTGGCCAGCAGTGGGGTCGCCATCGCTGCCAGGTGGCACGAGCCAGGAGGGCTGGCGGCAGGGTCGCCGCTGCTGCCAGGAGGGGCGGGGCGGCGGGGGAGCAGTGCCGGCCGCGGAGTGCCGCCCCGCTTGCCGTTAATCGGGGCCCCTGCTCCACAGTGGGAGCACAGCAAGCGGTGGCCAGTGGGACCGTGGCAAGCCGCAGTGAGCGGAGCCGCGGGTGAGCAGCAGCGAGCGGGGCCACAGACAAGTGGGGTGGGCAGGCGGCTGGGCCACCGCTGAGCGGGGCGGGCAAGTGGGGCTACATTTAAAGGCTCCTCTGGTCTGTGAAAACTGTTTGCAATTTGAGCAACTGACAGCAAATCCTGCGCAGCCCTGAGCCCGCTCCGAGCCCACTCCAAGCCCGCTCCGTCCCAAGCCCGCGCCGCCCCCCACGAGCCGGTGCTGCTCCGAGCCTGTGCCACCCTCACCAAGCCCTCTCCATCCCGAGCCTGCACCGCCCCCCCCGAGCCGGCGCTGCTCTGAGCCCCCTCCGCCTGCCTTGCCGCACGGCACGGGGAGCCAGCGCCGCTCAAAAGTGACAGGGCGAGCCTCAGCAGCCAGCACTGGGGGTGGGAGTGCCAGGACCCATGGCATGGGCGGGGCACCTGGGGTGACATTTAAAGGTTTCACCAGTCTGTGAAAACTGTTTGCAAATTGAGCAGCTTGACAGCAAACCCCGATAGGGGGATTCTTTTACTAACTCGTTACTTTGTTGCACATGGATACTTGCTTTAAAAAAAAAAAAAAAAAAAAAAGGTGCGGCTTATATTCCGGTGCAGCTTATATATGGGAAAATCCCGTGGTCTTCCTGGCTACCCGGAAGTGCGGCTTATATTCCGGTGCAGCTTATATATGGGAAAATCCCGTGGTCTTCCTGGCTACCTGGAAGTGTGGCTTATATTCAGGTGCGGCTTATAATGTGAAATTACTGTAATATTATTTGTTGGGTCTTTTGACATTTGTATTACTACTACAAAATGACTGATCACTAGGGGATTTTGGACCCTCCACAAACCAAAATTTTCCCACATTTTGCTATTTTTCTGATAGAGTTATCTATCCTGTGAAGAAAGGATGGAATATAGTATGAATGGCACAATTATGGAATAACATGTGCTTTGCAATACATATTATGATGTGTTATAACATACTTATTGATAGCTACTGGCGAGAGGAAAAGAAGTTGATGGTACTATCAGATATTTTTATGGTTAAAGCTTCTTTCAACAATACCTAGGAAATAATTGTTAGTTTGTTATGACAGACATTTTAGGGGAATGTACCCCTAATTCTTCAACTCACTCTTCTTCCAGACTAGAATTATAACTAGGGTACCATATACTTTAGCTGTCAAGTAGAAAAAATTCAGGGCTTGTATTTTATACCTTTGCAAGCTGAAAGGGTAGATTTAAGCTACGATGATAATTAAAAATGCAATGGAGGACTGTAACAGTAGGACAGAAGTATTGCATTCCAGCTTCATTCCGAATAAAGAAATTTAAGATAATAAGAATTGAATTTAGTGAACGTTGGCTTTGTTTCGTACACAAAATTCACTTTTCCTTAAGAGTTAGCCTCCATATGGTTAATACATATGGTGCAATAAATGTCCACATAGAGAAGTATAATAATTTTATTCTTGACTATGTGCAAAAATAGTTATATGATCTGATTAAAAATTTAATACTTAAATAGGGAGATATCAAAGACTTATTTTAAACAGACTTGAAAGAAAAAAGCTTAAGAAGCAAATTCTTTAGATTTCCTTCCGGGCTCAGTTCTGTGCTGCCTTATATGCCTTTAATCTGCAATAGTTTTACTACAACTGCAGACTTCTGCAGCTGTAAGGTAGCCCCTAAAAACTGCCAGTTATGAAAGGGCAAGACTGAGCTGGAAACCATTGGGAAAACAAAATATTTAAAATGAAGTGAAAAAAAACAGCCATTGCATTTGCACTATGCTGCTTACTGACAGATTCTAAGGCTGTGTCTGAGAGGTGGAAAGCACAAGGAAGTTTTCTTCCTTTCCCCTTTTTGTTTTCCAGCTTTTTAGTCTATATATAGATGAGGAAGAAGGCACCTGTGTTTTTCCAAGGCACAGGATACACATTTGTGGGCTGAGCTCCATTCTTCACTTACACTGAAAAACAAAATTTAAAAATTTCGTTAAAGGCATGTTCCAAGACAAAGAGGAATTCAGTCAGAGGAACACAAAGACCTCATTACATGAGACTGACTTATGGAAGCAGTGCCCCTAACATCCCACACAATTTATAGGTATAAAATCAAGGCAGATTCACATAGGACCATTTCTGCCACAAGCTGGTGCAAAGGCCCATAGAAAGTTTTCATAACTATCTATGAGAGATCTTTTCAAATTTATAAATTTTGGTGTTGGAAAGACCCACTACAGACACCTAGCTCAACATGAAACCAAACATGCAGCTTTTCTCACAGAAATTTATGGGGAGCTTGTGGCTGAGGAAGCATTCTTCCTGTATGTAGCACTTATATCCTTAAGCAGTTTTTCTTTTTAGCACTATGGAAAGACTTTCACATTTTAAAAACCTAATGCAAAGCCTGCTGGAGCCACAGAGAGGAAATGCACATGTCTACATCAGAGGTAGTGATATTTCTCTCTTCATATAGCTAATGAACATAAATAGACATTCTGATGGCAGCTCATCTCATGCCAAAAGAAATATCTGAAAACAAGTATATGAATCATGCTTGTAAATGCCTCTTTCTTTCATCAGCTGTAAAAGAGGCTTAGGATGAATAGCTCAGATATATACATCCACACTCTACACATCAAAAGTCAGATGAAATAAAATCCTCCCAGAGAATTTTTTTGCAGACTGTAATGGAATTTCATACAAATCTGTCTTTGCATGGTTACTGTATAAAATAGGACTTCACAATACAACAAATGCAATAACTCTTTATATGGAAAATATAAAAAGTCCTCTATAATTTTGGGAGTGGATGGTTTCCACTACAGAAAATTTCAGAAATTAAAAAAAAATCACTTAATACTATCAGAACAATGAAAACACTTTCTAAAATAACCCTATAAATTTGCTTTGTAGAAGAGAAGAACAGATAATAAATATATAGTTGTAATATGCATTAAAACTACTGATTTGTAGGAGGTTACAAGATAATAACTGATTTTGTACAGACTACAAAATATTTGTGCTTAAGATAGTGTCTTTTTAAACAATATTTAGTATCTTGCAAGAAACAGAAATGAAATTGTTCAGGCATGCTACACATACTACTTCTCCAAACTGGAATATTTTTACTTGCTTCAACATATTGTCTATAAATGTTATGTGAAATTGATGATTTTACAGTCAATACTGTATACCAAAGATAAAAAGTATGCTGATATGGCGTTCTGCTCAAGAAATACCCATTTTCATCTCCCTAATGTTATCAAAAACTTGACTTGCTTTAAAAGCTGTTAAAATTAACTACAGTACTTCCTTCATTTATTTTCATCATTTAGAGGATACCTGATAAACTGAGAAAATAATTTCACATCAGGTTTAGCTTGTCTCGGTGTTTAAACAATTTCATCCTGGTTTATTAAATAAAATAAGCTTGTGCAAGATCTCAGTTAAAATGTAAAAAAGACTACAGTTTCAGAGTAATGACAGTAATGTTTGTTATTTTTACTTATTGATTGGAGGAAAAATCACTATGCTATTTTAGAAGTGCAGAGGAATGAATTTTCTTACAACTCAGAGCTATATTTTTCATGAGTAATGTTGCTAAAGCCAATACTGTCAGATTTATTAGCCATGTGATGCTCAAAACTTAAATCAACAATATTAATCCAGGAATGTTAATTACAGAGCTATTTTGCAAGCTACCATGATTACTCAGGATCACGAGTTAGTTATACCAGAGTAAGTAATTTAATTCTTCTTTACTTTTTAAAAAAGTAAGTTTGAAAGGATCACCATGACACAAACTGGCCATCATAACTGTTAACCATGTATGTTGGTCCAGGGTAAAACCTCATTTTTAAGCACTAATTAGGGACTTCAGCTATTTGAGGGGTTTGTTGGTTTTCATTGTTTTTTGAGAGGGAAGCAGTTGAGGTTTTTTGATTTTTATTTTTGTCTTTACTTAGAATTAACATAAACTTGTAAGAAGCCAAAAATCCTATGAAAACTGAAGAAAAATAAGTCGGAGCAGTTTATCTAACTATACCATAGCTCCAATAAAAATGGCAAACCACTGGAAAATAAAAAATACTTAGAAACTGAATGCCATTGTAGTTTGCCTGTATGAGTCTTTTCCTCCACATGAACCAAAAATATGTTTCTATAATGACATAATGAAAGGTAACTTTCATATCTTTCCTTGAAGGTTTTGAAATCATACCATTTCAACATGAGATTAATTAATTATGAGAGAGAAAGATGAGTTTGCCACAACTGAGGAACTGGATTAGTATTTTAGGGAATTAGCCATCTCTATATTTTGATTAAGCTGTGCTGGGAAATATCTCTTCTGTACTATAAATCAGTAGAAGACATTTTGTTTAAACTGCATGCATAAAATATGAAATACTTTAGGCCAGTTTCTACTACCCCAAATGACAACAGAAATTTTCCTGAAACATTCAGGACTAGCACTGTGACTTATTAGATGCCTCTCTGTCATACATATTAATTGAGAAGACATTAACTAC
The DNA here is from genome assembly GCA_009812075.1 of Sialia sialis. Classification (NCBI taxonomy): domain Eukaryota; kingdom Metazoa; phylum Chordata; class Aves; order Passeriformes; family Turdidae; genus Sialia; species Sialia sialis. Next base: position 4,034,333 of record VRYO01001878.1, read on the forward strand.
TAAACAGAAAGCTAATTCATGGTCTCCGAGCAGGCATTTGAAAGCCAACTCATACTGAAGGAGTATGGAGAGAATTTCTTTAGATAGCAAGGTACATAAGAGCTATTTTAAACCACCACTAGCCTGATCTTAGGAAACAAGACGACATCTGCCATATGGTGGAAGTGTTAATGTTTAAGAGGAAGAGAGCAGTAATACTGGAATCTAAAAGGAGTTTTATGACCAGAGGCTTCAAAGCTGTGCTGCAGTCCTGCTGGAGGGGATGAAACAAGCAAAATGTCTGGTACCTGCTATCAGAGGAGTGATTCCTTCCTGTGGGTAATTGACAGCTCCAGCCAAGGGTTTCAACATTGACCCACTATTCACCTACTGACTCTGTACAAGCTGTGCTATGTAAAAAAGTCTGTACTCAAATCAAAATGGAGTACAGGTGAGTAACTCATAAAATATCTATCAGCTCTAGCATAGAGAAAAAGGAAATTTTATTGAAAATGGGATGTTCAGTAAAGAGGCCATTCCCCTGATAATGTTGAAACTCCTCCACATTGGCATTTTTTATCTGGCATTTCTAAAGATTATTGATTATTTCCTATTTCTACAGTGGAACAATTCAACTGGAGAGTTTGTTCTGCTAGGGAGGGAGGAGCCAAACCACAGCCAGTGACCGAGACCACTTTGTACCAGTACTGTGTTAACAGAATCTATTTCTAAAGGAAGCACAGGAGCGCTGACCACGAGGGTCATTTTGCAAGGAATAACACAGAAAACAACAGGTCTAGGGATGAGGGAGGGAATCCAAGGAGGAACCAGATTTCTCTGAAATCTCAAATCTGAGAATGATCGAATCTTTCTTGTCTCAAGAAAATTCAATTTCTATGTTGTTTCCCAACAATGAAACAGCAAGTCTTCCATAATAGGGGGAAAGAAAATGAAAGAACAATTATATTTCAAGATACAGCAAGCAGAAATTTTCTATAAGGTTTCTGCAATATTTAAATTTTAACGTTTGCATTGTGTGATAGGCTTATCTTCTTGGTATTATATCTAAATTTGATACATTGTCCATCTTTAAAGAAAAAAAAAAATATCAAATGTATCTCTAATAATATAATCTACATGTATGCCAGAGATTTACAATTTTCAAATAAACAGTCTGCAGCCTTTATACTTTGTATCCATAAAGTATATGGAAATGAAGGTGAAAGTTAAAGGAAACATCAATATTTGATACCAAACAGTACTGTTAGGTACTTAATATTTTAGTAGAATATTATCACCAGTAAATTTTCTATGATCTAAAAGGTTATTACAGTTCAAAATATGTTAGCACATATTAAAACAATGGCTATATTACTCATTTCAAATACGTCATGCCTTCATAAAGCACTAGAAAGTCACCATCCCTGCTGTGATCATAGATTACAGAAAATAGTATGCAGATTTTGATGCTTCACTGAATACATTTTTATTGCATTTAATGTTATTTAAATGATTGCAGAGCATATTTGAAAAATTGGTGCTGCATCCTTGCCCAGAACCCTTGATGAAAGACTGTGAAATACATGCTAAAGGCTATCCAATTATTGGCATAAAGATTGCAAAATTTTTTGTCTATTATTCTTATGTTGCATATTTAGCTTAATGTTCCAGTGCAGCTAAAGAAAAATCAAATCAAATTAATGTTGAATAAATATTTTTTACCCAAAAATCAACAAGCCCCACGTGTTTTAAAAAGTGAACCTGTGAATATTGAAGATAAAATGTTACAGAGTCTTTTCTATAGACTGCTAAGATTTATCAGATGTCTTCATCTCAAAACATGGAAAGAAACAGCTACGTTTTTTAAATCAGCACAGACAATCAAAAAAATGAGGGCCTTTGCAGGTATATGTCACCATCCAGAATTAAACCTCCTGCAAGGCACAAAAAGGCTGAGGAACTGCATCTGCAAATTTCCTTTGCAAATTTTTAGTAGCCATGAAAAGAAACCTTAACAGGTCAGAGAGGGTGTAAGAAAAGACAACAAGGAAACTGGTTCTGAACAGAGAGGTGACACACACTAAGCAAAAGCAGTTCTGTTTAGAGTAACAGGATTTGGGGCTGAACAAACATAAAAATGTATTTCAAACAAAAATACAAAAAATATATGTCCCTGATTTCAAATTCACCAAATAGAATCAATTGTGAATTGCTTAATTATCCAAACAGATCAGCAATAGGTTGTTTGATCATGTCTAACCTTTTCACCTCTACCTTTGACCACAGATGGACCTGCTGAAAGTCCAAAGTAAGATTGCAACATCCTATTACCATGTGAAAACAATAAAAAGAAATTATTTAAGGTGTGAATACAGCAAACTAATTCTTTGGTGCCAATACAAATATTTTTAACTAAAATTTTAAACTAGAAATTCTCGTTGTTCAAATTTGCATGAAAATTGAATGACATCTAGTGGCAGATTAAATTAGTTACTACTCTACCATGGTAGCAAAGGACACTGTAAGGAAATCCATCATCTGGTTGCAGTAACATTGAGTTAAATTGAATATAAGCAGTAATATAGTGTGTTTCACTATGCATGTATTAAGGCAATTACTGAGCAAACCTCTTTCTTGAGAAAAGCTAAGGGTATAAACGTAGGACTCGGCCTGAGAGAAAATAAAATACAAAAGAGGCACATTGTCAAAATAAAATATTTTAACTATACTTCTAAATGACTAAATGCAAAAGTGCAGCATAAAATACTTCTTTTTACATCTTAAAAAAAAAAAAGGCTTAAAACAGTCCAATCAAATTCCTGTCTTTGTAATTTTTGCTTGTTTCTGTCAACATTAAGTTAGCCCCAGTACAGTTAGAAGTGCTTTCTGATTAATGTGCTTTTTCCAAAATAAGTTAATTCCTTCCTGGTCCAATTGTACAAGCTAAATAGATCACTTGAGGAAATTACTATATTTGTACTATCACTTACTGCTTTTAAAAATTTACTCTTTAAATTATGCAATAAAAAAGAATAAACAATACGAAGAATAATATCATCCAAAGATAAAGCCTGCATCAAAAATTTAGACCAGCATATTGAAGAGATCTGTTTCTCTTCAAAATTTATGTTTTGGAAGGATATGAATTATTCTGATGAAACTGTATTTGTGGTTTGTTCTCAAAGAAGCAGTGATTGTGTGTTATGACAGGGAATACAGACTACTGTGTTATGGCCATTTCAGATACAGGAAGTAAAGGCAAAAGAAAATTTGATGTAGTACCAAACTGCGGGCAAATATATCAGTTTATCAGTTCTGCTGATTTCTCTTTGCCTTTCAAAAGCTGTAGGACTAACAGGAAAAAGTCGCAGTCTTTAGTTGATACTAAATGAATGATACTAAATGAATAGAGATCAGATCCCCTCAAATCTCATTTATTGCCAAAACTTGACTTGTATTGCAGCTTTGATAAATTACAGCAATTTCCAAATGCATGATAGGGATTCAGGGAGATACGGCATTTGCTATCATGACTGATATGCAGCTGAAGACTGTTGGAAGATTTTAATTCATAAGTGCATTACTTTTTGTTGTGTTGCTTTATATGTATAATATTGGCAGGTATATTTTGCATGTGTTTTAATCTTTACTGTTAGAAATATGAAGTTTTATGACTGGTTCTTCTGTACTTGGGGAAAAAAAACAACTAAAAAAGGCATGATGACAAGCATTCCAATAAGACCAACAGACAAGCATTCTGTTTGCATTTCACTTTATCTAAACATTATTAAACTTTTACATAGAAATCATGTCTAATTTCATGTGTAGCAGTCCAAATTAATAAAATAGATTAAATGTAAACTAAGCATTGATTAGCCTTAAACTGCTCCAGTCCTAATTATTGGGCAACCTGTAGACTAGGATAATATACTCTCTACATCCTACATACAAGTATCCTGCACAATCAGTATGTCTCTCCAAGATTTCCAGGTCATGGGCCCACAAAAGCTCAGGATTTTTTTATAAAGGCTTGATAACTCACTTTAAATCTGGCTGCTGGCTAAACAGGCAAATCCCTATTTTTGCAGGTGGCCACAGTTTGAACACTAAATAGGGAGGACTGTTAATATTGAGTGAACATAAATAATATATGCATAGCAATATTCCTCTAACAGAAGCCTTCAATGGCAAGAATTCAATTATTTTATTGAAACATTATTTCACAAATTATTGGAAAAATTGTGTCCAAAGTTAGTCCACGATTCTTCCTCACATGCAAGTGTCCTGGATTTCACATTTTCATTTGACAAAAAGACTCCAGGATCCCTCTAGAGAAGCAGCTAAAACTTCAGCTAATGCCTTAATTGCTGTTAAATATCTCGGGTCCTAAATAAAAGTTTTCTAAACACAAGAACCAGAAAATGGAATTAAAATTCTGAAAGTCCTTATATCCTGAAAAACTATTTTCATCCTCTTTCCTGTCAAGTTTCAATAAGTCTTTCATGTCCTTATTTATCTACTTCTGTCTTCTTATCACCTTCCTCCTATCCATCCCTCCTTCCTCCATGCTGATAAAAATTCTTCTCTCTTTGCCTGCCCTCCATTTTTTTCTCTCATCATGTCACTTTGAGTTTAAACATTTTTCTCAGATAATGCATCACATTTCTAGGTGGTTGTGCAGTCACTTAGTCATAGATATATTAGCCTGGAATGATGAGGGCACAACACTTGTTTAGGTAAGTCATTACCAAGCTTCCATTTGTTCCATTATTGATCTGATGAGCCTCACAGAGTAAAACTGCCTTAATCTCAGCTGAAATGAGAAAAAGAAGTGCAGATTTGAGAAGGTGAAATCTATTATATTAACAAAATAATACTTTACCAATCTCAGAACAGAAACACTATCTATTGGTTTCTTCCTTCCTGGCTGAATTTAATGTCAAATCTTCTGCAAAATGTAATGAGACAAGAATATGATTTAGATGTCAAATGCTGAAAACCATACATGTCAAAATTAATCATTATCTCTCTAAATGTATTGCATCAATTAGGTCTTTTGCCCGAGCAGATGACTCCAAGCAGCATTTTTGGCTGTGAACCTCTGGTTTGTACTGCTTTTGTACTGGCTTGGTTTAGTACTACTAGAGTTTTCTTTGCACAGCAGTGCTAAACTACCAGTTAGCGCATTGGCACACGTATTTTGGTGGAAGTTAACCCTACACATTTATTTCACCAAGAATTTCTTACAATAGAATTAGACCTTATATAAGCTGCATCAGAAATGTGCAACAGATCCACACTTTTTAAAAGTAATTGCCTCCATATTTTCTCTGGATTTCTGAATACACTAGCAGAAACTTAGGTTCAACCAGCTAACAGCAACAAAATGGCAGCTAGATATAATTGATTAAAAATTATTTAAATAGTGAATAATATGGATGCTGGAAAGACTGTGCCTCCATAGTAGGCACCAGCATATATTTTTCGTATCTTTTTCAACTAACTTTAAAAAATTATTTCCTTGCCAAATAAGCAGGGAGCTGGTATACGGGTCCTTTTCTTCCCATAGATACAGAGAATACATAGAAAAGAGCTCTTTTATTATTCATATCTATTGTGCCAGCTGCTGAGAAACAAGCTATTTCCATATCACATTTTTTTTAATGTTGCAAAGACGTTTGTTTTTGAACTTTTAAAGAGATACTTACCCCTTCCCCCAGAGATAAAATTTGTCCCAGATACAATTATGCTGAATCTCAATGATGTATCTAAAAGATCTAAAAGAATCTCCTTTTTGCAGTTGTTAGCATATTAAAAAGACAGAGATAGGGTTCTTCCCCAGAATGTTTCTGGGGTTACTGCACTATTTCACACACAGAATAAATGAGGAACAGTAAAGTAAAGAATGGTCTTCATTTGGAAATAATGTGAGATAGGAACAATCTTCAGGAAGTAAAAACCAATGGGATCTATGGATTGAAACAACACACTAGATGTGGAAAGACCTAGATTTTTTTCTTTGCTCTGCTGCTCTTTGGTCAGCTGCATAACTTCAGCATAACTGGCATCTTAGTTACTTTGCAGGTATTCTAAAGGGCTGAGTTTCTAAAGGTTGTTAGGAAAAAACACCTTTGAGAGATATATATACGCACCCAGAAGAGTGTTCCAATTCTTGGACAAAGGACATTTAGTCACACTTCAAGACCCCTTATTTCCTTTTTCCTGGCTATGCAGCAGCTCATGACTCCACATTATGGCTTTAGAAACAGGGCTTCTCCATTAGGAGGCACAATCTCTGTGTTTTATATCAGCTTGCTGAGAACAGGTGTCTCACGGCTACATGTTGCAAAAGATGAGCTGCAGGCTCCTTAGACAAGTGCCCAAAATCTCTCCTTTAGGTGCATCATGAGTAGCACTCTACTCTCAGTCACTCTGCTAGCAACTGGGACTGTTTTACAGTCTTCCCACAGTATTGACTCAACAAAATGTTCACCCTCTTTTTAAAGACTAATTGTCCTCTTGAATGTGAGTTTTTGTGCCAGGCTACTTACTGAGTCTGTCAAAAAAAACCCAGAAGTTGTTGCATGGCTGCTGTCACCTGTTCTTGTGCAGGTTGCTACAGGCACACTCTGACACACTGGCCTGTTGCACAGCCTTCAGCACTGTGGAATAAAATGTTCATCTTTCTGAAAACAGCATCTGGATATCCAGCTGAAGATCACCATCTTGAAGCCCAGAAATTCAGCAATAATACAAGGGCTCCATCTGAGCTTTATAGTTTATTAGCTACATGCATATTCTATGCAAGGACTTTTAAAAAACACAATTTTTACCTAATAGGCTATAATGACTCCTTCAGTGCCTTTATAGTGGACTACATAATTTCTTCTGACTTCATGGATCATTGACATGACAGATAAATTCTTCTTTCATTTTCCTGCAGGCACATAACTTCCATTATCACTACTGAGATTTACAAACACATACTGAGAAGAGAACATAACTCTTACTGGTATTTGTTACCCAAATCAGCACATTTGAATTAACCTCTGTACTACGAAGCAGCCAAGGACAGATACAATCAGAATGTCCCATCATATCAACTATGTGTTGTGTATTTAGCTTGTTATTTATTAGCATCACCATACTTGAAAAAACGAATTGTGAAAGAATCATTAGAACACAGGAAAATTAACTTCTATTTCCATGTCTAGAACTAAATTGCTGTGTGACTTTCAGCAAGTAGAAACCTCTTTAATATTTGTATAAGAAGGGTAATGCTTCTTACCATGCCGCCCTCAAAGGGGTCTTGTGATGTTTAATTGATATGTTTGCAAATCTCTATTAGACTGTTAAACAAAAGACAGTGGTTATGTGGTAAAAGAGCTCAGACCCCCATAGGCATTTTCACAATGTAAATTTTAAAAATTATGAATAAATAACATTGTTACTCATGTTAGCACTCATAATAAGGAGAAACAGGTGTTGAGGAGGCTTGCTATTTTTAAAATAGAAATAAAAGTAGGATAGTGTGTAGTGCTCACCCTTGGAAATAGAAGAGACAAATGGTTTTGTTAACGGAGTAATAAAATTTTTAATGCACTCCATCATTTTATTAAAATGAAGAATAGAAATCAGAGCTTTTTAAGCACCTAAGGTCCTCAAAAATGTATTCAAAGTTTGGTTTTACTAACAACAACAACAGCAACAAAAAGATGTCACTAATCAGGATATTAAATAGCTTATGGGGCACATGACTGCACAAAGCTCACAACCAAACATGAGCTTGTGTTGGATAAACTAGGAAGGTATGTGGGCTTTTCTCTTGGAACTGTTTTGTCAAATTCATGCTTATTAGTACTTATTTTGTTTCTTTAAGACTGGAGAGTCTATTATGACCATAAGAACCTGCTAGAAATGTTTTATTTGAATGGTGACTTAGTTCTGTCAATAAAATATGCTAGTCTTATTTTTTGCTTGATTCTTCTGCGTGATTTTACCTTCAAATGCAAAGGAGAGGTAGATTTTGCTTATGGAAATTTAATGTTGCTGTTTTGTTTACTGCCTTCTCATATGAGATGAACATAAATCATATAGATTCTGTCTTGTTACATTCTGAAGTAGAAAGTCCTTTATTATTTTTTTCAGAAAGTAAGAAAATGAAACAAAACATTTAATAAGTCAAAAGTAATATATAATGCTTTCAATGTTGCCTCATTTATCTTTGGCATATGTTAAAACTGAAATGCAATAACTCATCACTATTTTTTAAGTAATGAACTTCTTGAATTGGTCTTATGATATTGCAATAGTCAGTTGTTGTATTAAACAGATTGTTAGAGTACAGTAAGCTTAAGAGTAGCTATGTTTCAGGATTCCCCAAGATACCTATCGCAAGAAAAATTAATTTCAGTTCTTTTTTCTTATCCTAGTTTCCTAGCGAGGAAAGGGATACAATAAGAAAGAACTTATTGCACTAGAAAGATCAGTCCAGGTTTCTTTTGCTGACTAGTAAGTACACATGGTCAGCTTGGGAAGACAGGGAACTAGGAGATAGAAAGACATCACCCACTTGACTTCATGCTAGCCTCAGATTCAAATATACCTTTTGAAATATTTTTCAAAATCAATATGTGAATACAACAGGTGCAAATATATTTGCAAACAAAGTTTAAAGTAAATTCACTCTCACAGGCTGTTGCTGAGGATCAAATGTATCATTCACATAGCAACATGACAACCTACACCAGGGATGTTGATTGACAAAGAATACTTGTCAGTCAACGACATGGCACTTGTCTCAGACAAGACAGTGGCACTTTTACCTTAATGTGAACTTTGGAAAGAAAAGGAAAAGAAGGTCAGAGGAAAATCCACAATAAATTATCTCCAGTCACCTGGATGCTGAAAAGCAGGAGTGCATTCTTGGGCAGAATTCTTCCCAGGACTTACCAATCATTTACACATCCTCAGTAAAATTGTTCCAGAGGGTGGCTGCAAGGGAAAAATAAACATTATCAAATAGGGTGAAAAGTTAAGAAACAGGATACCATCTCTTGAGTGGTGAAATATGGTTTGCAAATGTTTCATTTAACTAGCAGTTTGAAGATAATTTGTGGGATGGAATATTTTGTTTAGATGTGACATAGTGCCCCTTACCTCCTTTTCAAAGCTTTGGGTAGAGAAAGCACAGGTCATATAAATTCTTTTCCCTCCTCAAAAGGCAATCCTAACAGCTCCTGGGAAAGCATGTGCATATGGCACTCTCCATCTCCTCTCCCCTTCCACCCTCAGTTCCTTCACAGATGGGGAAGGTCCACAGTCCTATCTGAACTGAAGAGAGAAAAACTATTTTGTAAGATCTGACATTTATTTAAAATCCAAGAAGCTAAAATGCCAGTTTCCCCATGAGGGAAACAGCACAACCCATTTCAAGGCATTCTTCTTTCATACATATTCTTCTTTCTGCTGAACCTTTGCTGAGATACCAATTTAAATGACACTGGTCTAGAAGTGATATTCCTAGAGTGTGTAAGGTTCAAATTAATTGATATTTAATTGGTTGAGATGGCCTGATGCCCATGCTATTTTACTGAAAGAATTAGATATAAAATATTATTGCCATTGCAGATCCATCTCTCAAGAAGGGAACATGACTAGTATAAAAGGTTTTTGACCCTGCAATAGTGTCAGTGACAGACAGAGTAATCCACAAGCATTGTGTGTCTCTGAAAAGTTTGCTCATTTATAATGAAATATTCATCAAATAAACATCAATCTTACATGCATGTTCAGAATGAGAAACATGCACTGGCTGATAGCATGGCAATAAGCAGAAACATAGATGGATTTCCTTGATTAATGGGAGCAGTTGCACTGCCTCCCTTTTTCCTCAAGCATGGCTGCTCTGCATAATGCCTAGTTTTCTGTGACAGTATGCTTGTGGCTTTTCTGATCTTAGTTTTGTACAAGCATGTACCAAAGGCAGATTAAACATAATTTAAATTTTACTTTTGTTCTCTAGTTACATTTAAGCATACAGATGAACTCGTGCATTGTCACTCTCCAGCAGTTTTTCAAGCTTTTTTTTCTTCTTAATAATAAGCAAGATTAGTTCTAGATGGCTCTGACATTTTATGTAGGCAGAAAATGGAACATCTTTATTACCTCCTTGGGGATGTTTTCTTCTTCACATATGCTCTTCTCCCTCCCATTAACTTTAATGGGATTTTCTCCTGCCAATCCACATGAGAGCAAATGCATCTCTAATGTATGTAATCCTTTGTTCAAGGACCACAAGCTTGAAGAATTATTCAGGAGCACTTTCAGAACACAAGGATATACAGTAGTTGATTCTTCAAACCTAAACATATGTATTTTGACACCTTCTTTTTACATGTGTCACAAAACCCTGGAGAGAGACCGGCTCTAACTGAAAGTGGAGAAGAAGAAAAAAGATAACTATATCCAAAAAAAAACCCACAAAAAAAATCCGTATGATTTAAAAAAATACTTCTTTTCATTAAAAAGGGAAGAAAGATGTTAATCTTCCACTCTTCAGTACTGCATTATTACTCACTACATCTTTCTCTATAAGGAATCACAGCATAATCAGTGTGATACATCCAAACAATAACATGAAAACTGGTTGAAATTTGCCATAGTCCCTCATAATTATTTTAATACCTGTGATAATAATGATTCATTCTTTTCCAGATTCCTACATCTAAGCACTCTAGGCATTAATTACATTAATTCTCTCAGTCCATCAATGAAGTTGGTATCAACACACTCATTTTACAGAGGAAAGGGCATGCTTTTCTCCTCTTGAGCTACCCAAAAATGGTGAAAAGTGTTGAAAAGCTCCCACAGGGATTCATTCAGATGCTCTTCCCCTGATTAATCTACTTGAGGTAGGACTGTATCTGCAGAATTGCTTCTACCTTCAGGAAAATGGGAAGCCATCTAGAGATTTGCCTGACAGAATAAAATTCAAGGCAGCTTTTCTCTGTGGGACAATGTGCAACAAAGGGCACCGTCCCACTGAGTAAGGGAGCTATTGTGACATTGATTAGTCACAAGAGAGCAAAACAAGATTTTATCTCAAACTGTACAGATTTCTTCTGTGTAGTACATGATTGCAAACCACTAAGGGAATAACAATTTTTTTCCTTTTATATAAATTGGCTAAACACCATGATAATTTTCTTTTAGTAATTACATTACTATAGAAAAATCGATCACTGATATGTCAAATATAGTTTTACTGGAATTGCCTTAAAAGAATAGATAATTGTTATGCAATTTAAAATTACATAATGACATCTCCTATAGCCAAAACAAAACCTCATAAAATAAATCTAAAACTTTTTTTAGACCAGGTTTTTCAAGAAAAAAAGATTTCACAATTGCAAAACTCTGTAGCACACTAAATAACAGAACACTCCAAGCTGTACACACTAATTCTGAAAATATTTTAGTCCCTGTATTTTTCCACAAAGCACTCAGTACTCTCAGTATTAAAAGTACTCAAAAGAAACCCATGGCTTCTGAAGTTTTTCAAGGAAAAAAGAAGCATGCTACTTTAACTGCTGGCTCAACTGTGCATTGATATTCATGAAAACATTTCTGCAATTTTTAGTTTAAAGTTTTTGCTTAAAGACAGATTATGTTAGTGGTATTGTAGAATTTTTATGAAAAATTAGTCATTTTTCTTTGATTATTTTCTGAACTAAGGCCACAATTATTAATTCTACCAATAACTGAATTTTTAAAATACACCTTCCCATGCTATTCTGCAACAGTCACTTCAAATCTGTTATTCCCATTAATATACCCACTGGTAAACTTAAATTGAAACATTATTTTGAATGCACATCAGGGCTTTTGAATACAGTCATTGTAAATCTCTGCTTTTAAAACTAGAATTGCATTCATGCAGAAACAAAATAAGAGCTCTAGTCAAAACTAAATTGATTTTTATGAATGTAAAATAGCATCAAGGAGCCAAAAAAGAACCATCATCAAGGCTTGATGAGCCCATACTGCAGGTGTTTTGAAACTCCACATGATTTTCAACTCTAATCCTGTGCAATGACAAGAAACCAATGGTATAATGTTAATGAGGACAGTCATATTGATATGGGAGGATAACCTTTGAATCAGTCAAAGCCATTTTGTACAGGGATAAATACCTAATCCTCTAAATTCAGACCATAGCTCCACTGCTGGAAACTTCAATATTTAGATAGACACCAAAATTTTGGTACTACTAATCAATGCCTCAATGTTACTGTTTGGAGTAAATCTTAGGAACACATTTTTTGCATGTAAAAATACACATGCAAATTAAGAAGTAATAATTATTAACACTGGTAACAGTGGAAATTAAGCTAGTAAAAGCCAGTTCTAATTGAAAATTACTCTTTGAATATAAGCATTTTCCACTGAATTCAAATGCTCTCATTTATTTCCTCTTCCTGCTTGAATCTAATAGTCAGTGTGAGAAATCCTGATGACATAACTTGGTTTGCATCAATTTATTTTTTGCGTGTTGTCTTAAAATATTTAAGTTTCCTCGGTCTCAATAACCTCTTTTCTCATCTGCTGTAGTACTTCAGGGCAACAGCATTTTGACTTTATTTTATTCTTCCATAAAAGGGAAGATTTCCATTTAGATGTATACACATAACAGTGTATTGGCATTTTCCTCAATGAGTAATGAAATTGTCACATCACTGTCTGTCATGGATGGCAGAGGTTGACCTGAGAAGAGAACTATCATGGTATATTAAAAGAAAAGCTCAGGGTAGCAAAATGCATCCATGTGATTTCTCTCAGAAATCATCATCACATCAGGGTCCTCTGAATGGCTGGCCTGACAGTTTACTAAAGCAAAAGTGAAAGTTTGTGTATGCAAAAACAAAGAAAAAAAATTATTATTGACTTTCCATCAGCATTCATTGTCTAGTCACTTCGTAGGAATCTCCCCGCTTCCTCCTCCTTTTCTTAGCTTTTGCGTCTGACCTGACATACTATGGTTAATCCTGACATCCCTTTGGTTAATTTGGGTCAGCTGTCCTGGTCGTGTCCCCTCCCAGGATCTTGCCCACCCCCAGTCTATGGGGAGGCAGTGGAGGACATGGAAAGCTGGTGAGACATCCCTGATGCTGCACCAGCTCTATTCAAATACACCAGCTGCAGCCAAAACACCGGTGTGTTATCAACATCTTTCCAGCTACCAGTGCGCAGTAACAAAAGCTACAATATACAAGGGTATTAAAATAAATATATATTTTCTCCTCAAAGATATAATTGGAACATTAAAAATATTATAACCCATTGTACTACACATCCCTTCACTCCTTCATCTGAATTGATTCCCTGTTTGCTTTAGTTTTTCTCAAATGGTGCATAAAATACTAAGATTAGTACAATTTTCTCGGTAAGATAGCAAGTACTTTTCCTCTCAAAAAAGTTGATTGAATTGGGTGTCTAGCTCAGCTAGTTAATGAGAAATAAATGCTGGAGGGTTTTTAAGGACGAATTCCTTGTTTTCATCTATAATGGTAAATAAGGAGAGAGTTACAATTTTTCATATCTATCTAGGAATCTTAAAACAGCCTTAGGAAAGGGGTTTATTGGTGTAAATTTTTCAGAAGTCAATTATGCAAACCATTTCCACACGCTACTTTTTTTTCATTTTAATCCACATCTCTGAATAAGCTTTCCTGTTTTGTACCACCTTTCACCCAAATTGCACGATGATACACCACTGTGTGTTAAGTTGCAAGACCACCTACCTTGGAGGGCCTATTTAGTACTGATACTCAAATCCTTGTACCTGCTGTTGGGCAAGCACCATGTAGAATCCTTGTAGTGTTGTCTGGGTTAAAAATGTATGTGTACACGGAAGTAGAAAATTAAATTTTTGGAGTGTTTACACTTTAACAGTAGCCTTTCTCCTCAATTAAAATTCTTTGTACTGACAATTTAAGAACTCTCGGATTTTTGCACCAGATGAATACAAAATATTGCTTTTAAACCCACAGTGTTCCAAAGGATTAATCTACTTTTCAAAAGATTTGTTTTACTTTTATCCATCTAAGCTAATAACATGTTTTACAGAATGTGGAGGCTTAGGATAGGCAAATGGAAGATTTCGGGCTGTACGGTTAGAGAGGCCCCCTTTTCCCCCTGCAGCCAAGCTGAGGCCTCTGCTCGGCATCCGGCCATACCCAGCCGGACGTGAGCAGGAGGAAACTACGCTGGCTGCCCATGTTATAAAAACCCCTGTAACCCTTTAATAAACGCCGTTTGCCATCCACCACATTGGTGTCCGTGAGCAGGTGACCCGAGTGACCCTGGGTTGGGTCGCCGCGCCTAGAAAGGCAACAAGAGAACAAGAGGTCTCTTTCAGATACTAGGATTCCCAACTGACGTAGCTCTCTATTTCCCAGGGCAGTACAAAATCTACACGTTTGGAATACAGTCACCTTTCAGCAGGAGGGTGTACAAAAGAAAGATCAACAGAGAGCTGTCAAATGTTCTGTGTCTGCTCTGAGTATTATTCCTTTGTTTTGAGGGATTCTAGGTGGTCAGAGACGCCCTGCCAATGCCAGCATGGGAGCAACAAGAAACATCCCTTCCTGGATTCCCTCCCTAACCTACGGAAACATAGGAAAGCTCCTTCCACCTTGCAAAAGCACCTTGCAAAGACTAGGAGTGCAAAAGCTCACCTTTTACCAAAGGCTTCTGATTATTTCTGATTAGCCCTCACTCTGGTTTATGCACTGGCTACATCACAAGCATGTCTTAGGATGGTCTCATGTAAATAGATTCCCCAATCCACCAACACTTAGTTAAGAATCTCTGCAACAATGTTTGTCCCTGTAATGGGTTCCACTTATCAGCATCTCTTTCAGTCTCTATAGGCCTAGAGGCTTTTGTTTCTCTTCCAAGAAAAGGAAATTTCTCCTTCTCACATGATCCAGTTGAATAAGTGTATTATCTGTAGTACACAACGCTCTATAAAATGGTCTGAAACACTCATATTTCTTCTGAACTAACTCTCTTTTGTCATTTTCTATTCCTAGCTAGTGGGATTGCTAAAACACCTATTTTCTCTCAAGCTTTTCAGCCAGCAACTTGCCTGCCTTGGTGCCTTTTAGGGTACTTGGCTGCATTTATCTTAGAGTTTTTTCTGCTTTACTGATTTGTCATAAATCCAGTAAATCTCAAACTCTCTAGAAGGTTGTGTGATTCATTTATTTATTTGTAATCAGTTTATATTTGAATTCCAGAACTGAAAAGATACTCCATGGTTTGTAGGTTGTTTTCTTTTTTGTGGGTACTTTGGTTTTTACAGACAAAATTCTTTTTGAAACAATATTCTGTATCACTGCTTTGCCTGAATATCATTTAGCCTTTCTTCCTACTTAAAGATTTGTCATTTACCTTTTTCATTGCAGTATTTTAATACCTAGTATGCTGTACAGAACTGAACTATCCTAAACAGAAACAAAACTGAAACAATTTTGGTGAGGCTTCTTTAAACACAAAAAAAAATTTTGCAAGATTATTCTCCTTTGTGAAAAGAAAGCAAGTTAAGAAGAAATAATTAGAAGAATAAAAAATTTCCTTACTTCCAGGATGGGGGAAAGTGTATGCTATGATTTATTTTAGGGCAAATTCTATTCCTCCTGCTCTTTCCAGAACAAGCACTCTTACATATCAAGAATTTCCAATATTTTTTCGAAATCCTTTATTTTTACAGGTATTTTACTTATTGACATTCATGCCATATCACCTACTAAAATTTTGATGATTGATGTAAAGTATTTGCATTAAGGGCAATATTTTCATCTATCAAGATGCACAAGTTATACTACTTAGCACAATCAAAAGTAATGTAAAACTTTAAATGCTTAGGATTTCAAGATTTTGTCTTCATTTCCAGAACTGAAGTTTTGCTGACACTTCTCCTTCTGTCAACAGAGATTTTAAACTCAATCATATGGTCGCTGTAGCCAAGATGGCCACCAACCTTCATTTTGCACAGAAGATCCTTCCTGTTGCAGGCAGCAGATCAAGGAGGCATCTTTTTTATACAGCTGCCCTAGTAACTGCACCACAAAATTATCATCCAGGTATTTCAGGAGTCATCTGGACCTGTTTGTGCCAGCTGTGTGGTGCTCCCAGCTAAATCAAAGTGTTCCCACTCAAATGGTGTTCCAGGAAAGCTGAAGTCCCCTGTAAGAACAAGAGTTATTGATTTGCAGATGTCTTTTAGATCCTTTGAGGATAATTCATTGTTCAGAGAATGCCAGATTTTATGTCCTCAAAACTCATTTAATATTTGGAAGAAAAGAAGCCACATTGGAAAGTCAAAATAATTATTAGCACCTGGCCAACGTTTTCTCCCAAAGCATTCATATATGTCAATGTCTCTGAACTCCTGAAGTTCAGATTGAGCCTTTCCATCTCTTCACTTTTGTTCTCTCCTACATACCTTCAAGAGCAGCCAGCCCTTGACCCTAAATTCAGACAGATTTTCACTGAACCTGAAACATCACGGCTTCTTCCTGTGTTTACATGGAGAGTTAAGATTTCTCAATCCCAAGTTTCTAGAAGAATGGCCACATATTCTGAGCATCATTTTCCCCATAATCCATTACTATTTTTCTGGTCTATGAGTCAAACCACAAAATTCAAAGGCTGACTGCATAACTCATCCTGGCTCATATGGTTGTGCCATAGAAGTGTAATGAAAAATACTACAAAACAGGTCTGTGTTACTCTGCTGTGAGGCAGAGGTCAGGCTTTCTCTTTCTTTCTTTCTTTCTTTCTTTCTTTCTTTCTTTCTTTCTTTCTTTCTTTCTTTCTTTCATGCATTCATTCTTTCTTTCTTTGAGGGAACAGAGACGTATACTGTTGTAAAAATCTACTCATGTAGAAATGCACCTCTCAGCATCAGAGAGGCAAAAACCTTCTCCCCTTTTACAAAAAAAAACTAATTAAAAGCTAATAAAATCTAAAGAAAAACATAAGGAGAAAGCAATTGGAGTTAGTCTGCTTAGATAACAGTGAGATGATGGAGAATATTTTTTCTTAGCTTAATTCCATTCTCCATTTTTGAAACTCACTGACACCAGTGCTACTTTATTGACTCTACCATTTGTCTTTTTGAAATGTTGATTTAGCCCAGCATGCTCCATATGTTTCAGCATATTGTTGTCCAAGAGTCACTGGGATCTAAACATTAGCTTAAACTTCTTCGTTGAATGGAAAGACACTTATTTTCTTGTGCTGTGGAACTGAAGATGAAGATTGGGATGGAGGGCATAAGAGTAATGGTGAGTAAAGGGAGAGTCAGAAAGAGTCTTTTAGGTCCAGGAATAGTGACATTGGCATTTTTCCTTGTAGTTTTTTCCAGTGGGAGAAAAAAAGCATGATTTTTCTCACCAGAGCAATGAAATTTGATTGCTGCAACATGGTGCATCATATTTCTCTCAGAAATGTCTTTCTTCTAGCTCTTTTCCTTCTGTGGATGTAGATGTACTAGGTAGCTACTCACAGCTTTCAACCAGAGCTGTAGCAGCTGTCTCTTGGCAAGATTCAGTTCTGAGACACAACCATTGCACCTGGGGAAACAGGTGAATTTCAATGTGAATTTCAGGATTTAAAAAAAAAAAACTTCTCTAGAAGTGAGCAAAGCCAGAGCCTTTCGAAATGGAAGACAGAAAACAAGCCTGCTTGTCACAGAAGAATTGCTTGCCAAATTAGCTGTCTGTTTGTTAGAATGCCACAATGCAATCCCTGGCTCTGTGTAGCCCACAGCAATGACAGGAGCATCAATGTTGGACAAGTAGATATCCTGTCTCAAGCTGGCCTAATTAATATTCCAAACCAGTGAAGAGTGATACTGAAATCAAGATACTAGTTTAATTGCCACAGTCAGGTTTCTCACTCAAGAAGAACAAGTTTGAGAAATCAGTCTGAATATGAGATTTTAAAAAATTTTTAAAGCCTGATTTTTTTCCCCCCACACCCTGGCTCTTTGAATCCCACCCTGGTGTTGTTTTACTGGTTACACTGGTTATGCAGGTCCTAAGTATCCATTCATTCCAAAAGCTTCATATGATGGCAATAAAATGTTTCTTTTACTGACTTTTATTCTGTGATTTTCACCTAAAAACTCCCACCTAGCAATATCTACTGCACCAAACACATATTGGTTGCCTGACATCTCCAGGCTTAAAATTTGACCTGTGCCTATAAACTCCACAATTGTGGATATGTGACAGGCTAAACAACCTACCTATCACTTCTTTATACAATCATGTGCAAACGTGTGTCTCTACTTTTCACAGAAATATTTGAAGTTGTTTTAAAGTGACAGAATCTTTGTTTTCTCATGAGCTATTTGGAAACCCTGTAGCAGTTGACTTTCAGACTATCGCTGTCAGAATCTTGAATGACTCTAATTTCATTCTACTTTGTCTTCCTTCCAGAAGTCATTAATTAAAGACATTATTCTGAAGCACTAGTGCCTGAACATGCCAAGGAAAATTCAGTTAAATGACTCAGCTTCTGAGGATGAATTTGTTTCTTTCCAAACAAAGCACTAGGCCTTCATGAATGCAGAAGAGCAAAAAGTTTAGAACAATATGTTCAGATTTTGTGAGCATTTTTTAAAGTTTGCTTGCTGTCAGTGGATTTCTCAGTCTGCTGAAAGATAACCGTAAGTCACTCTCTTGCCTTTTATACTGAGAAGTTCATAAATCATGACTTTATCAGAGGCATTTGCCACCGTAAAATTCTGAGTTCCTGTGACATGAATTTTCTCTCATCTTCTTACAGAATACTTACTCTTTTAGAGAAAAAAAAAACAAAAACAACCAAAAAACCACAACAGAAATGGTTAGTGGTGGAGTCATTTTCCTGTGAGTAGAAAATACGGCTAAACAAAACCATGAGACAATCTTTGTAAGAACTGCTGCAATCCATGGCTGGGACATAAGAAAACAGATTAGATCTAAAAAGCATAAATCTTGTTGCTGTCTGCAGTGCCTACAGAGAACGGACTGTTTCATTTCCTGGATTCATGGATCCCTAATGAAGCATAATTGTATCTCCATTATGGTTTCATGCTAATTGAAGGAGACTACAGAGGAAACTAGCTTCTGAAAGCAAGCAGTTAACATTAGTCTTGCAAGGTACTTCCAGCATTAGTCTTTTTTCAAGGTTTTCAATATTTCCAGCTATTTTTTCACTATCCATTTCTATCATCATTTCGTCCTTTCCGAGAACACAGAGACACAGGAATAACAAGAATACATTATAATTTTTATAATATAAAAATATTAATCTTTTAATATCTTCTTGATAAGAATTAATGTTTTTAATTGGATTACAAATTTTTTACTAGCTTTCTTACCCTGGCATAAATTCAGCCTCATGTTGTCATGAGACATAAGCTATACCGCTAACTATAATATTCTTCTTATTCTGTCAAAACAGTTATTTTATTAATCCATTTATTACTGAGCCTTGCCTACTGAGATCCAGACAGAACCCTGCATGATCTCTTTCTCTCTCACCTCCTTAACCACCTGCCTGGGGCAGAGCAGGATCATTCACTATTTCTACTTCTGAATTTCTTTCAGTCTGAAATTATTAATTACAGATGCAAAAAACATAGCCAGGAATTTTCTAATTACTTTCCCCCTACTGCCTCAAATAAAATGATTGTTATTTATCTGAGACTACACAATAGAGATTTAGAAACTGAAAAGAATGAGCTGCCAGGCTGAGGTGGCATTAGCTAAATTGCCACCTTCATGACTGCAGAGGGTTAAGCTTTCACACAACCATTTCACTTGCTGTGATTCAGACACTGAGCAGTATCTTCTTATTCTGTGCCCACTCTGTGCACTTTTATTACATCACTGTAACCTCAGCAGTATAACTGCTGAGGAAACATAAATTAGCCTTAATGTGGCTGTACACGTAATTCACAGGGGTTTAACTCCCTTTACTTGGCTACAAGTACAAGCTGCCCTTAATGCAAGCCAAAATCTATCCTGAAACATCCTCTAACTGCATGCTTTGCATTTCTCTGATCAGGAAGAGTTCTCACAGTACTATGAGTAATCACAACTGGTTCTTTCACCTTCCTTTCATCATTACTCTTGCTAAAAGTCTTCAGCGGTTCCTAGGTAAAATGACCATAAGAAAAAATTATGCTTACATCCCCTCAACTAATTGTTTAGATTCTGTCCTAATCACCTTTGAGTACATTAAAGAACTAATTAAAAAAGCATAACCAGTTTGGCAACTTAAAGAAAATACATGCATTTAAGAAAAATCCAGTGTTTAAGAAACATTATTTTGTTATTTCAACTATTGCATTTGCTTTTTCAAAAGACTTTTATTTTAGCTTTGTGGAAGAACTATATACTCTAACTATTCTCTGCTTTACAAAATTTATTTGCTAAGTACAACTTCCCTACACCTTCCTAGCTGACAGCAGAATAACTAAACCTTACTCCTTTTCAAACACTTAGGAATTTCCCTTATTTTTGTAGAGGATTATGGAGATAGCTTTGACTGAATCAAATTATGCTCCAAATGCTTTTGAAGAGAAGTTCAGTCTCTCCAGGTACTCAGAATTCTCTTCTATAGGCTGAAGAAGCTGACAAAAAGGATTAATCAGGTTTGATCAAAGAGTCTATCCTCCAGGATACAGATTTTTCTGAAGTAGATTAGAACTGGAATAATGAACATTAACAGAGTCAGTAATGCATACATTTAAAAGGAAAATAATTCTAGGATTTTGTCTTCCCTAGGAAACCTGTGTATAACCTATATTTCTAGGTCCACGTAATTCAGTGCCACCACACTTCATTTCATGGTTCTGCAAAGATTATCATTTCAATAAAATATCACATTTAATATTTACAATTCAAGGACATAAAAAAGAAAAGAAGAAAAAGTAGATAACCCAACCATGACAGTAAGAATTAGAGCAGGCATTGAAAGTGCAATAAACAGCATAACTATTTCTCCATGGAGGGAATTTTTGCATTTCAGTTCTTGTTTTCTCAGGTGTTTTTAGCTTACCTGGGGATGCTGTTTCACTTCATCAGCCCCTGGTTCTACAGAAAGCCCAGAGCTCCACTGAAGTCAACAGAGCTGTTCTCAGGCCCCACAGCTCAGCTCTATTATCAGCCTGAAGAGTTAATATCTTTTTGGCTGCCTAGTCATACAAAGCAATTCCATTGATCTGAAACAAAAAGCTTCTTAAAACTGGTAGCTGGAATTATTACTAATGATTTATTAAAGAGATTAAATTTTGTTTCAAAGGCTCCAGATATGTCTGAAATAAATGTTGCTGAAACTTTCCAATTGCATCTTTTTTACATCCATTCATCTGTTAAACAAAACATCAACATTTAATATTCAGCTTTTTTCTTAAAAAAATTGATGTCCTTTCTATCCAAGTTCTACTGCAGCCCCACTCCCTCCACAGAAAGCTACCCACACTAAGGGCAAATTGCATTTGGTTGCCCTCAACCCTGCAATGCTATCAGTTCATCTCTATATCACTGCGTTATTTGCACTGAGATATCTGTTTTCAAAAAGCATATAAATTTAGGTCCTCCAATTCCCTATTGCAGCGACATGTCTCTGACTGTGTGTGGGAGATGTTTTCACTTTTAGATATCTGATTTCAGAAGTGTCTCAACATGCTGAGAGAACTAAATGCTTTTTTTTTTTTAGTTAATGGAGACTGTAAGCCTGAAACAAATGCAGAAAATTACTTTCAACTTAAATCTCAAAACTTAGCTATCAAAATAGTATCTATTCCATTAGCATATTATTGACAGCTGTATCTTCTCAGCGAGGTTAATTGTTGCTCCCTGGTCTTACAAGCCAATGTGAATGTAAATCATGCCTTGCAACCAGCTTTGAGATTGGAGTATATTGTCCATTGTTACATTGGTCTCCGTTTACACATGAATCAGCATGCCCTAATAAAATGCTTTCATTATTTAATGCTCCCATCCAAAACACAAACCAGCTCAGCTTCTCTAAATTATTATCAAATCTGTCATATTCTGTAAATTGTAGGTTTCATTTATAATCTTGATCTTTCCCCTTCAACTGAAGCAACTGATTTTCAGTTTTTCATGTTCTTATTCACCTGAATAATTGACTCTTAATTACCCAAGTAATATCACAAACCCCAACAAATTACTTGCAGTAGGGAAAAAGTTCAAACACTTTTCCCATCACATCTAGGGATTTAGTCTGATTGAATTTGTGAGTAGGGCTGGAGAATGGTGTACATAGCACAGCTGTTCAATAGGGTTCCAATAGCATCAACTCTGTGGATGAATCAGTGTAAGGCTGTAATCTGAGTATTTTCCACATGACTGTTGACTCTTTGTTCATTTAAGTAAAGTTTCAGGGATTTTTTAATATCTATTTCTTAATTTATATGCTGAAGTTTTGGGGGAGTTTTTGTATATATTCAAGGTTCTTTGCAGGTGACACAGACTAATTTTATCTACTAGGCTACATATTTTCACTGATAAGCAGAGGAAGTTGCCACAGGAGGGTTTTCCTACAATTCCTTTACAACAAAGATAATTATATTAATTTAAAAAAAAATCTTTTTCCTGTCAAAAACATTGTGCATACAGATTGTCTAGAGAGGTTATAGAGTCTCTGTCACTGGAGATATTCAAGAATCATCTGGACACACTCCTATGCAATGTGGTCCAGAATGATCCTTGATGGTGTGTTAGCAGGGAGGTTGGGCCAATGTTCCACTGTGGTCTCTTCCAACCTCACCTATTCTGTGGTTCTGTGAATATCAAACATTAAAATTGCTGGGTAGTTTTTGAAGATTGTTTTCTGGTGTTTCAATTGTGAGTATTTCCTTTTGTTTGTAATTAAGCTAACACAAAAGACTTTATAATTTCAACAATCCTCTCCTCTGAACCATAACATTTTTTAGTAAAAATTAGATTATGGCCAGGGCTTTACTGAACTCTTTTTCAATTCATACAAAATTGCTTCTGGAACATGAGATAAGGTGCTTTTTGGATGGTCACTTTTCTATCTTGAAATATAAGTACGTGTCAAAAGTGCAGCAATGTAAATATACTTTAGTAACACTCCTTCCTGTAAAATGGGACAAAAAATGACAGATTTTTTTGGATCTTAAGAGGTCCTCATGTCTTTTCCTGTTAATACTGGAAATTCTATTTGGCGCTATGTTATGTGAGACTTTTTGTCAGCTGAAACACAAAAGATAATGTGACAGTCACTGAGTCTGCAAAAATCCAAGTTCAGTGACTCCTAAAAAAATCATATAAATTTTTGGCTGACTAGAATGCAGAGTCTATCTAGAGGGCATTGGGAATTACATGTTTTGCTGGGGGAATGCTGATTTAAATGTACACAAAGATATTCTCATCCAAATGTAACTCAATTACCAAATGCATCTCTTGTTATTTTTTAGAAAAATATTTTGAGTTATCACATCTTTGTGTCTGTGTAAATTCATACCTTAAACATTTTTATGTTTCTTAAATATGTAAAAATTTTATTTTGAGGGATTAGGGGGAGCTGAGAGGGAGACAAAAAGAGAGAGCAGGTGGTGTGCCTTATCTGAGCCTAGACCTCAATCTCATTTATAAGATCTCTGTTTATAGTTTACCTAAGTAAAGAGAACCAAGGAGAGGGGTATGGGAGGAGAGAAGAAGAGAAGGTCACAGGATCCAGAACCTATGTGTTTGTACCTCTTTCAATCCAAGAAACTGGCATATTTGAGATAAACCAGAGAACAAATCTTAGTACCGGGTAGGAAAGGAAAACTTCATCATCAGCTTGCTGATGCAGAAGCTGACTATCATGACATATTTCTGTTTTACGGGTTCTTGCATTTATTGAAGAAGAAAAAGGAAAGAATGAAGGAAAATTGAAGAAGGAAATTTTTGAAAGAAGTCAAATATCTAAGTCACACTGAAATGGGAGTTCAGTTCCTTTAGGTCCTATGGGACATTCCACCACAAAGTTATTTTAATTTAGTCCTTCTGACTTTATATAATGAAAGCAAGATAACAGACAAATTCTCACTGATGATAGCTACTGCTACTACTATTATTATTGTTGTTGTTATTATTATTGTTATTATTATTATTCCTTTCTATCATTTATCAATTCTCCTGATTATTATTAAAAATAATAAATAATGAAAATTTATATACTGAAAAAGACATGTCATGACAGACTACAATCCATGAAGCAGGGATATGAGCTGTTTATCAATGCAGCTCAAAATCCAGGGAAAAAAAAACCTCAAAGATTCTGTTTATTAAAAAAATAATTCTTGCATTTCATTTTTGAGCAAAACAAGTGAATCTGTGTGGCTGAACTGTCAGACTTTAATTGCTCTGAAAGCCTAATGACAAATGGAGAGAATTGTCAGAAATTCACATGATTTATTATCTTCCTACACTTCAGTTTCAAGCAAATGTACAATCCCAGAGGGATTCTCAACCACTTCCTGACAGGCCCTCAGCACTGAATTAATACACATGGTAAAAGAAAAGTTAATGTAGAATATCAGAATTGATTAATGGAAGTCATGTCAGCTGCCAGTCCTCTGCAAACTAATTAGGCAAAATGTGCAAGAAAACTCAGTGCTGTATATGAAGGTTGCCAGAAACTTTAAAGAGGATCATAAAAATAACAGTAGATAATTATGTAAAAAAAAAGAACAATTGGAATTTTTTTTGCTTCAGAGTTTAATATGTATTCATTTGTCCAACTGACTTTTGCCTAGAAACTAAGATGTTAGTCCTACAAATTCTACATTTCTGTTTGAGTTTTCTAATCTCTGGAGAAACTTTTTATTTAAAGACTTTTGATTGGTTTATAAGAGAGTTTTGAAACACCGATGAAGTAATAAAGCCCAGACAATCCTAGGTAAAAATAATGTCATCCTCAGTACAAGAATTTATGTCCTTAGGTTGAACTAATTCATTCACCCATGCACCTGGACTACTGAAGACTGAAGTATTCTATTTCTCAGCATGCCCCAAAATCAAACCCTGTAACAACTGACATGATTTTGCCCTTGACATGTTCAACATGGACATAGTGTGCCAAGGGAAAACCATGTAAATGCTTCATATAGCACAACCTGGAACATCTTTTTAAGCATTCTCATCATTCCTATACCCAGGCACTACAGCTGATGCTGTTTTCTTAAATTATATATGTTGTCTGCCCTATAAAGAATCAATAACCTCTTTTTAACATTGAAGTCTCTAGTCGCAGTACAGGACTTTCATGAACATTATTCTGTCAGAAATACTGGACTCATTTCAGCCCCTTCATCCTATGCCCAGTTGGAACCATTGCACTGATAGCAAGTAAGTCTATAAAATGTCACCTCCTCTATCACAGAACCATGCCACCTTATGGTATTTTCTCATGTCCGTGTGGAAGTTTCAGAAGTCAGAGTTCACTGCAGCTCTGGACTGAGCAAAATCAATGTCAACCCCCTCCATATTGCTTTTAGCTTTTTCATGTATATTCTAAAAATAATCTCACATGAGACCTCTCCTGCACTACTGGGGATCAAAAGCCAAGGCCAGTGTATCCATGCAATTTGTTCCCCTATTCATGCCATGTGAAAAGGAGTTGAAGCTCACAGACAGCTGGAGGCAGTGAGGTAGATGAGCACAGGCCAATAGCTTCACTCTGCTTGCTAATTTCTCTTCCTGGAGCAGGGTCATCTCAGCCCTTCAGTTGCTGAATCCATACCTTCCCCAGTATCTCACATCCCCATGGAGTATTACCAGCTTCATCAGCCATTTCCAGTGCTTTCTCATTAATCACATCCCAGCTGAGTCAATGTGGTGGGTGTATGTGAAATCAGAAATAGCCCTGCTGTGCTTAGAGACAGGAAGGCACCCCAGCTTTCCTGAAGATTCAGTGCAAATATGCTTGACAGCCTGGTTCTCTCATGGTATGCCAGGTCCCTTTTCTGCTTAAGCATCCCTAGAGTTCACACTTCCCTATAGTCCACATACGTTTGGAAAAATCAATAACACAAAGGGTGGGCTTCAATGTAGGAGTGGAAGATATCCTTGTAGCTGGTTCTGTCACATATTTTCTCCAACTCCAGACCCCTTGTTGGTCTATTTATTCCTTCTTCAAGAGACCACACACCCAGCTCCATCAGTTCCAGGACATCACAGGCTCCCAGTCATTTGAGATGCCACACTAGAGCTAAAAGAAGTTTTTTGTTCCAGGATTTTCAAAGGAATTTCTCCCACAGAAGCAAATTGTATGATATTGTATGTATGGTATGATACTCCACGAGGAAGGGTTTTGGGGACACATCCCTTCTGCCTGTGTACACATTTCAGTGCACAGGGTCCAGCTATGACAGATTAGGTGTTCACTGTGTTTTGCATGCAAATGTCTAACAAAGAGCCAGAGAGGGCTTAAGAGTCATTTGAGAGCCTTTTCTTTGATTGTGGTCTCTGTGAATGAGAGAAGGAAAATCCTAGACAATAACAATTCGGGAAAATTGCCAGAATGAAGTGTGTAGTGTCTGATATTCTCAGGATATAACAGATTCAAACTGATATACCCACATAAAATTAAGAATCAACACCCAAATCCCCTAGCGGCATATCCATGGGGCCTGATACTTATTCAGACACTAAAGTGCCAAGCTGATAGGGACAGATGTTTCACAGCATGTTTTACTTTTTCCTGCAGAGAGAGAACTGCTATATGAGCAGTGGGGAAAGGTGGTCATTCATATTTCACAGTGCCAAATCTTGAATTCCTCTTCTTCTCTCTATTTATCCTCCCATAGCAGTTCCCTGGAAAAAGAGGAGCTGAGAGATTATTGCCACTAATTTGGGACAGCGGATGAGAGCAGTCAAGGTTTGATGTTTAGAAGCAGTCAAGGAGCATCAGAACTCTTGGCATGGCCAAGGTATCCCATGGGCCCTGATATGTGCATGTAACCAGAGCACTCTGAGGACACCTGCAGTTCTCAGAGATCAAGTGTCTTCATAGGTGCCAAAAAGCTCTTCGGGAGCCTAGGTCTATGATGAATTTAAACTTAATCCCCACAACCTTTGTTTCTATTTCCTCACATCTTTGTGACAACTAATATCTACATCTAGCCAAAATGTTCTCTAAATAAGAACTGCCTAGAGATGGTCAGAGATGCATCAG
The DNA here is from genome assembly GCA_009812075.1 of Sialia sialis. Lineage (NCBI taxonomy): Eukaryota > Metazoa > Chordata > Aves > Passeriformes > Turdidae > Sialia > Sialia sialis. The sequence continues at coordinate 4,061,591 of VRYO01001878.1, forward strand.
CTTGGAGCAATTAGCCCGAGAAGCAGAGCAGTTATTATCTGTAGTTCCATCTATTGATGGATCATTGTTTATTAATATTAGGTATAAATATGCCTTAGAGATACAGGCAGGTCCTGCTCTCTGCGGTTGTCGCATTTTGCTAGCCCCACCTGGCCTCTTTACGGCTCTTCTTGACTATCCTTTGGGGAAAAAGAGACAGATCAATACAGAATGGCCTGCTCCCATTTCACATGACATTGATTGACACTGAGTTTCCTGGAGAAGAATTGATCCATGCTCAGAACAGACTCCTGCATGTCCTGTCTGCAAAGTTAGGTTGGCAGGCACAAGGACCTCCCTGTCTATCCCCAGGCATCCTGATGAAATTCCACACTGTTAAACCACAAGGGCCAAACTTCAGCCCTGCAGCTCTCAATGAGCAAATGCAGTCCAATGGCCCCCTGATACAGTCTGTAAAGCCTGCCCAGTGCTGGCAAAGGCTGCTTGATGACAGACATAAAGCTGACATATGCATGTCCCTGGATTCTGATATCCATGAGCAAACCCAAAGTATTACCCTGAATATCCTGCCAGACTTGCTCTTGCACATCAGTGTTATGTTCTTCAGCCAGCACATCAGATGCTCTCAGAGTAATTATGTCAGGGAAACTAAGCAAACACTTCACAGCAGAATGGACTCATCCAGACAATCTATAAAGGATTAGGTATTTGCCAATGGATGAACATTTTTCACAGAATCATCATCCTCTCTCTAATCCTCAGCTCTGTATCTTATGGAAAAACCACAAACTACCTGCAAAAAATGAGCATAAGAGCAAAAAACCACAGTTTACTGGAAACAGAAAACTTGGGCTCAGCCAAGCCAGAATTTGTACCACACATATGATCCGTTGCCTGATAATTTTCTACCAATTTCTCTGATAATTTTTCTCTCAAAAATGTAAAATGATATTACATCTCCTTTTCCTTTTCTTTCCAAAATGGTCTACCTGTTACACAAACGAACTGAACTCTACACATTTTGTAAAATTATGTTTGCTTTTGAAATCTTTGTTTTTCTTTCAGACATGATGTGTTCCCAGACATTCATTGAATTTTTCCAAATGAGTGAAGAAATTGGCCTCTACCATACCAACTAGAAAGGAACACAATGAGGACTTATTGACTTCCATAACTTTAAAGCTACTGCAAGATTAATACATGATTCATAGACCTTTTCTTGAACAAAAGTAAAAGGAGAGGAATTTGCTATCAAAAATGTTCTCTAAAGCCATAATGTCTAGATGCAAATGAGCTCTGCAGGGATTTAATTCTTTCCAGGCTGGATACTTGTCATTATTTCACCTTACACTGACTTGAGATTAGGCTGTTATCTTGAAGCAATCTATCACAGAATTCAGTATCTATTTTTTTCTTCCTTCTTGCACTAGTGGAAATTTTTCTATCCTGACCATTTTATGGAAACATGGGTGCCTTTTGTTTAAAATTCAATACAGTCTTTAAAAACAAAGGAGAGAGTATGACAGATGTATATGTTGTGTACTAGGGTAATTTTAAGATATCTGCGCAATCCAGTGAAATGACGTGAAGTCCTTTTGCAGAGCTGACCTAAAAAGAAAAAGGCACATTACAAACGGCGGATGCATGGGTCTCAGTCGATATTAAAAGCTGGAGAGTGCCTAATGAGCTGTAGAAGAACAAGGCTTGAGGGGATATGTTAACTAACACAACATCAGCCATGACTCTGCAGTCAGGGCTGACAGAAACAAGTCTGTGCTTGGTGACCAGCCGACCTTGCTGCCTGCAGCTGGTTTGTCTTCAGCTGCCTCTCCAGAGTGCCCATGTGTAAGGGAAGGCCAAAAAGATGAAAGATGATGTTGGCTTGTGCAGCCAAACAAGCCCTGCTCCTTTCCTTCTGCTGCACAGGGAGATGCACGTACCCTGCAGCCCCAGAGCCTGCAAGCTCAGTATCTGACACTCTCTTCAGCTTAACAAGCACTTCATTTCATCCTTGACACCATAGCAAGAGACCTCAGAGTTTTAATTTTCTCTTCTGCCTGCTGGCCACATGTGACGTTTAGCCCTCTAACCAGCCGACTAAATCAGACATCACCAAACAAAATGTTTTCATGCAGAATGTTTAAAACACTATTTTATCTGTATTTTTAAGTTTGTTCCAAAAGAAAAAAAAAAGAAACAAACATAAAAAACCAGTGAGATTGCAGGTCTTTGAAACCAAATAAAGGCACAGAATATGAGCAGTGTGACAGAGGTCTGAAATATATTCAGATGCTCTGAATTTTTCTAAGCCTTGGTTCTGGCAAAGCTCATGAGTTGGACAGGAGAGCCTGGAAAGCAGGAAATGAAATGGAATTTGAGTTAATTTTATTTCATCATCTGCAACAGATGTTTAAGCGTTCTGATGCAGACCTTCAAGAAGAGATGTTTAAAGGATGTTTCTCATAAAAGCTCATGACAGAACCCTTCAATTTTCAATGGCAGCTAAACGTAGTAAAGTGCATCTAAATAACAAGAATCAAAAGATCCAAAGGAGCAGAGTAACTAAATCATTATTTTGTGATTGCTGACACATGTCTGCTTAATTTATTGACCTAAAGCAAACCAGAGATGTCATATTCTGATTTTCTTTTCCTTACTACAACATCATTTTCAGCAAATTCTGCTATCTGGTATACCTGGAGCAAGTGAATACTGCTGAGATTTCAGCATATTCAGGAGGATGAGAGTGTCAGGCAAAACTGCCTACACAGACCTCAAAGGAGGATCCTGACCACAAACAATTATAACAAAGTTTTGCTGGCTGGCTATTTTTGTTGCTACTTGGTATTTTACATTAGAAAAGACAAGTTTGGGTCATCCAGCCTATCCTCTGTACTCTAAACTTCTCCCAACAGAGAGGTTTAGTGGTCACACAGTAATACAGGAACTTCACCAAAAACAGTTTCCCCCACCTTCAATACAACCTGCTGCACTTGTTTTCCCATGTCAAGTGACTAACATTAATACAGAGAAATAATTTAAATATTTTTAGAGATATAAAAATACTTCTTGGGTGTTATTTTGCTCTTGTTCATTTTCTACTGGTAATATCATTGAGTTAGTAAAATCTTTGGAAGAAAAGATGCCAAAAACAATGCTCCACATTTTGTAAAACAAATTGAATGCTCACCTTTCTTATAAAAATTATATTGATCGTCCAGTAGAATGAAATTACAGTTTGGTAGTAGTTGAAAATTGTTCTCTTATACAAAATAGAAGTGAAAGATATATCCAGGGATTGCCTAGTGCATGTCAAGGCAAGGTAACCACACTCAATGTTTCTAACTCACATTTTCAGAAAAAGCTTGAAGGATCCAATATCCTCTTAGTACAGAGTGTCACTGATTAACAGGACTAATTAGAGGTATTTTACCTGATGTGCAACCACAAACACTTTTCCTACCTTTTAAAAACCACCACATTTCTTTTTCATACTAACATGCATGGAGACCATAATTCTTTTTTCCTTTGCACATTTGGAATGTTACCATGTTGCCATCTCTTCTCTGCCTTCTCCACTCTTCCCTCACAGGACACTTTTTGTGTTCTTATAGCCTTTAATGTCCTAGCATTATTACATTTATCCACATCATGTCATATGTTTGTTATTTTTCAGACAATGTATCCTTTTGCCAGTTATTCTGAATTCTAAACACTGTCCACCCTAGCTCTTCTAACTTTCATTTTACCTTCCCCAGATAAAATAAATAAATAAGCTCTTTTATAATATCTTTGATGCAAGGACTGACACTGAAAAATGTATTTAGAACACAATTTGAAATATTTTCTCACTTTGACTAGGAACTTTTGGATGCATTTTGTGAGAACAGCTCCCCAGTCCCTTTTTTCATGTCACAGTAATTTCATCAAGGTAGTTTTGCCTAGGGTTTTTTAGGAGAACAAAATATGACAGAGAACAAACCAGCTTACTAAAGTCAGTTGGGTTTTTTCTGTATCTGAAAAGCCTGCTATTATTCATAAAAAGAAATTTAGTTGATATGACATTTTCCCCCCCAACTCTATTCTGGTTATTATTTGTCATTTAGCTATTTTCCAAGCTTTTTGATTATTTCTTCTATGACTATTATAGAAGTCAGAGTTGAGCTGACTGGTCTGTAATTTCCTGTCTTTTTTTTTTTTTTTTAATATATCTGAGGACAGGTAATACATTTGCCCTTTCTGGAATGCCATAGTTTCTGAATAAGTTTGCAGAATAATAGTTAATGGCACTGACATTTTTTCTGTTTGTTCTGGAATAACTCTTGAAGAAGTTTCAAGGCCTTTCAATGTGTAGACACAAAACTATCCAAATATTCAAACTTATTCTTCCACCAGTCTGTTGTCCTGGACTTTCTGCCACTGGTATTAACCATCTGGTCAATGAACACTCAATGTGACAGCCAGTACTGGGCTGAATATCAAATTTTTTCCACCCTTTTAGTATGATCTGCAATTAGTTGTTGGGAAGGGAGGTGGTATATATTGTTTGGTCTGCTCCTTATTATCAGTGTACTTATAAAATGTATTCCTGTACAGTTTAGACCCCATTACTTGTGTCTCAGTCTTTGAATTCCTAGTGCTGTGCACAGAGGCCTTCTCATCCCCAATGCCAGACTGTTAGTTCAACATTTTGTCCAGGCCTGGCAAGTATTCATGTTTAGTGAAGTTTTTCTCTTATCTTTCCTTTGCACAGATATTGCACACAATTCTTTCTTTTCTGAGGCTGCTAACTCTCTTGAAATCTTTTTCCTTCCTTCTGCAGAAAGATTATACCTGGCTTTTTAAAGTCTGTCTATTGTTTTAATTTCTTTTATTTTTCCTCCTTTTTTCCAATCAATCATGCCTTTTATCTTTAAATTTCCATTTCATTTTGTCTGTTATTCATAATCAAGAATAACTAGTTTTAATTACTTTCTTTCAAGTTCAGTGCAGTGTCAAGAAATTGCTTTCAGCATACTGCAAAAGATTTTCAAATGGTTTGATTAAACTACAGCTCAGCAACTGATAGCTGCTGATGCTTCTACAGCCTTTGATCTTGGGGGTCAGCCAGGAATGCCTTTTTATTTGCCTTTTGGCAGTGGCCCTTGTGCCCAGGATAGCCTCTCTGCTGATATACATCTCTCTGCTGATATACATCACCTGAGAGCACTGCAAGAACAGTAAAAGTTCCTGTGTCTGAAAAGAAGGAAAAAAGATACTCCAAGTTTTCCAGCCTAGAAGTATGTGCTGCACCATCTCAAAGCTGTGCAATTCAAAATAAATTTGGGCTTTCCTGCCTAGCAGAGCAGAAGCAACCTGCATATCCAGCCTCCTTCATCAAGAGATGTTACCATTTGGAGAAAATTTAGTTTGTAAAAAAACAGGACCAGCTGCTTTACCTCTTTGAAATAATCACCATAATTGACCCTTGCAAGAGTGTTGTCCCATCCTCTCCTCTTTTCACTGTTAGCAGACTTTCACTGGTGTTTATGTCTCCATCTCTTCTGTCTATATGTTCTTAATTATAAAGCAATATATTTTCCTCCTTTTATCAACCCAGACTTCTTGAGCCAGCTCTACCCTGGTATATCAATATTGCAGTCATGTGAGTTATTTCCTAAAGCCTCTGCTATGCCAATCAGGTAATAATTTTAATTATGTGCTGAGATTTCTATGTCTGCTCTTCCTAGAGATGTAGTATTCAGCACATGCATCAATAAAGCCTTCTGTTTAGTTTTTCAATAGTTTAGCTTCTCCATTTTTATTAAGTTTTTGCAATGCCCTTGCCTGGATATCATTGTACACTATATAGTCATTGTTCTGTTTTAGCCGTCTGAATGTCCCTGAATGAGAAAACTAGATGGAAAATTCACAACAAAAATTACATTTAAAAGTGAAGGTGGCAGTTATGATACATTTTAAATATTTTGGCCCAATTGGCTTTTTATTACTTATTATAAGGAACAGAACAGAGACAGAGGAAAAAAATCAGAGAATTTTGCTTATGCAAAATGAGAGGGTGCATGTCTGCCTTAAGACAACAATCACACAGAGTGTTAAATTCAGTTTCCTGAAGGGAAAGCCTCACTGTTGAAAGACTTGGGGGGAGAGGGAGGGGATGATGTTCATGGTGTTTATTCTCAGGTCTTATAGTTCTTACTGACTTTCACAGCGCTAAATCAATTTAAACCAGTTCACATTCTCTTCTTAGGTCACTATTGCCCTCTTTGTATTCAATTTCCAAGCAGTCAAACAAAAGCACCTTAAGACATAATGTGTTCTTTTAGCCTGCAACCTCTTTAGTGTCCACTAGTGACTGAATAAAATATGATGTTGCAGGATAATACACTGATGTAATTTCAATTCACTTCTTTTTGTTTAATTTTTAACAAGCAATGGTTCCTAATAAAGCATTCTCTCTGCACATTTTCTCTGTGGATTTTAGTGGTAAGATTTTCACTTTTCTCTTGATGTAAACCAGTATTACACCAGTACACCAGTATTACATTCTACAAGCAGTAGTTACAAATGAAACACAGCAACTAAACGTACAAAATACCTGGGGACAGATTCTGCTATCAGTCCCCTTCAGTGAGGCTGGATCAGTACACAGAAAAACCCCAAGATTTACAGCCCTATGACATGTAACAAGAACAAAGAGTTATGTTAAATTGAAAAAGCTAATCAAAAAGCTGAAGGGTTTGATATTTCTGAAATGATACCTAAGTTGATATTGAAGCCACTGGAGTTGTAGAGGTGCTACTAAGAGAAGTGCAAGTCAGTAGCAATATATTACATAGGCTGCATTGCCTATTCTTATTAAACAAAAAAATACACATTCAAGTTACTTTTGCTTGCTTGTCCTTCACACTGATTCCAAACATATTTTATGAGACATCTCCTGTGATTCAACCTAGCAGCTTTATATTGCTCTTCTAGTTATTTGTCTTAAGACACTGTGCAACTTATAATAACCCAGATTTTCATACAGCAAAATAATCCTAGTTGATTCTCCACAGGGTTAATTTATTCAGCCTTCTTTCCTAGATCTTGAAATAATGTCGACAATAATCTCCTCTTTCATGTTCCTTTCACTGAAAAAATAAGGTTTTTTTTCAACAAGAGACACTGAGTGCCGATTACAGAAAAATCCTTTTAAAGAATGTCTATTATTTATTCAATTTCCAGACTCAGCATAGATACATAAGGTATTCAAATTGTGCTTTTTAATACTGATCAGTCACTTTTAGAAGACTCTCTAATCTGTACAGTTATTAAGTATAATGGGATTTATTTCAATAAAGTTTAACACTAGGAATGAAAGTACATGTGGTAAATCCTATTATATCTAAAGAGATGGGTTGCATTTCCCTGTTTACTTTTTAATCCTCCTTTGTCGGGAACAACACATTTTCATTTGAGAGTGTTTGAGGGTTCTTTTCCTTGATGATCAATTTTACCATTTGAAAGCCGAGTGAAGGTTGAACTTCTCCCTTTGAAGCAAGCAAACAGGATTCCCATGAAGTTCAACAAAGGGAAGTGCAAAATCCGGTACCTGGGAAGGAAAAAACCCAGGCAACATTACAGGCTGGAGACAACCAGCTGAAAAGCAGCTTTACAGAAAAGGACCTGGAAGTCCTGGCAGGCACAAAATTGACCATCAGCCAGCACTACACCTTGCAGCAGAAGAGGCCCAGCAGCATCTGAGGCTGCAGTAGAAGAAGCATTGCCAGCAGACTGAAGCATCATTCCCTTTTATTGAGAATTGGTGAGACACACTCAGAGTGCTGGATCCAATTCTGGGTATCCCACTGCACAACAGACACGGAGCTACTGGAGTGAGTCTAGCAAAGGGCCAGGGACACAAAGGGAAATAGAGCAAATTCCATGTAAATATAGGGAAAACTTCTACTGTGAGGGTGCTGAGACAGATGGTGCACCCTCCTTTGTGATGGATCTACTCAAAGTCCAACTAAAACCTGTCCCTGAGAAACCTGTCCTAACTGCCCTTGAACTGAGCAGGTTGTGACTAGGTGATTTCCAAGAGGTGTCTTCCTCCAATCTCAGTGATTCTATCACCCTGTGAAATCATCCATTAACTGATCACAGATCTAACCCCAGTCTAGCAGAATCTTACCTATACAACCAGTTTCAAGACCAAGAAGGCAATCATATTCTGTCTCTTTACCTAAAGCATATATTAGGCTGGTTTTTCAAGTTTAACCTGTCCAAAGACAGGTGCATTTTTATTAGAACTCTGCTCTATTGATGCTTCTTATTCTATTATAATTTCTGCACATACACAGGTAAAAAAGAAAAAAAAAAGAGAAATAAAAGGAAAATAATCAAAACAAGTGAAAAGAAAAAAGAGAATTAGGAGGAAAAGGAAAAGAGAGGGAAGGGAAGGGAAGGGAAGGGAAGGGAAGGGAAGGGAAGGGAAGGGAAGGGAAGGGAAGGGAAGGGAAGGGAAGGGAAGGGAAGGGAAGGGAAGGGAAGGGAAGGGAAGGGAAGGGAAGGGAAGGGAAGGGAAGGGAAGGGAAGGGAAGGGAAGGGAAGGGAAGGGAAGGGAAGGGAAGGGAAGGGAAGGGAAGGGAAGCATCACTTGAAAAAGAATTACAAACTTGAGCCACAAATCAGTGTTTGATGTTTACAAAGAGGCATAGCAAATGTTGTTCAATGAAACTAACAGCATCATGAAAAAAAAGAAAAAAATAAACCCCAAGATATTTCAAAGTTCTAGTTATGTTCACCAGTGGCAATTTTTCTTTTTAATGTTGGATCACTTATTCAGCAAATAGAGAGCTGATGAACAAAAATGCTGTCTCTTGGAAGGGTGGGGAAAATAACTTCTTCTTGGTGTCCTTTCAAAGGCAGGAAATTCAAAACCTGACTTCAATAGAAAGTGACACCTAATTAAGCAGCTTGTGTTCTTAGACACCAAAGAGAATAAAAGGTAATGTGAGATGTAAAGCTGGAAGTGAATTATGATGGAATTCAGGTTTTTAACACCCCAGGAGGGGTGCAGGTCTTCAGCGGTGAATGCAATTTGCAATTTCCAGTTCCACAGTCTTCTTCAAATAAAGTCTTCTGTCTCAATTCTTACTTTTAGGCAAATGTATCTGGGAACCCCACTTAACAGTTCCAGATAGGTAATAAAACCAAATACATCAAAATATACAGATATGCAACCACATCCCCTGCAGTCCAGGTTTGAAAGGATTTTATGGGAGAAGTTGTCTTACTGCAGTTGATGTTCAGTGCAGTGTATACCATTTGCCTACTGATGTGTTTTTCACAGACTGAAAATTCTAAGAAAATTTAAATTGCCATAACTTCAGAATAAAGACAATTGTGTATTTTCTGACAACATCACCAATCCCTTCTAATTACAGAACATATTTTATAGATGTAATGATTTCAGTGAGGATATGTCCTCCTATTCACAGATTTTTATCTATATAATTCTTGTTTCAGTGCTTGGAGCATATGAGTTGGCTCATGTAGGATTCAATCTGTATAACTTCAAATGTTGTTTTTAACAGTGTTTTTTAGACTTGCCAAAAATAGCCTCTATTCATGGTGTGCTATCTCTCTGGCTGTCATGGTAAGTATCACATAAAATAGCTAGCCTTTAGCTAAGGTTATAATACAATATATAATATGGCTTTTATATGGGCATCTCGAAACCTTCAAAAATTTTCCCTATGTAAATATTAAATTAGTCAAAATATTGTTCCAAGATTATACCTGATATCTGGAATGGATTCTCAGACAATTTTTAGAAGAAATTAATGGAAAATATCAATGCATACATGAATAATAGCTACAAATTACTTGAGAAGTAACTCATTTTACAAATAAATCATTTGACTCTTAGAGTGTAAATTGGTAATTGTATGCAGTACCACAGTATCCAGAGAAAAGAAATGGGCTTTAGTTCTACTAGCAACACAGACAAAATACTGCTTATTTGTTTCTTTATGCCCTTTGCTTCTGTGTTTCTGTCAGCTTCTCTCAAATCCCTGTAAGCTGAGAGGCCTCAGACAAGTTGGGCTCTTTCCTCTGCTTTTAGCAGACACTCCTATTGAGCTGTATCTAGGAACTTTTCCCCTGGAAGGCACAAGGCACAGTCTCTGTCTCATAGCACAACCCACTATAGCTCTTCCTTTTCCTTCTGAAAACAGGAGTGAGCATCCCCTTGTCTCAAACAGGCTGTTTTGGCAGACTCAAAATATTTGCATGGCAAATACCATGCACACTGGAGAACTGTGGTGATGGAAAATGTTTATGTGGCCCACAGGTAGGGGTGGCAATTCCACCCCTGAGGTCTCACTTCACCTTTTCAGCATGAGGTATGCAACTGCATGACTTCAGCTGCCCCTTGAGCCAGGCTTATTCTAAAGCAAACACTTTTCTGGTCCTGATTATGTCACCTTGCCCCACCATTAAAATGTTAAAAGACATAGGTTTACCTTAACATATGAGCTCTAATTTCAGCTTCTTGGTAGTAGGCCCTCTACAGAAGTTTAAAAGGGAGATCATGCTCTGTCCTGTATGTAGAATAAATAGAAAGATAGAGAAAAGAACAGAGGAAAAGAAGTAAGACAAGGCAAAATTAAAATAGACATAATTAGTATGAAGAAAATAAGTAAACAATGCTGAACTGTGACTTCCTCTCCAGACTGGTCTTGCAATCTACAAAAATGATAAAAGCAAATATTCCTGTCAGCATTTTCACATAGGAAACCATCCTGAAATGTTCTAAGGCATCAGGTTAATAGTACACACATTCTGCACTGAGGATTGTGACCTCCTGTTGCAAAGGGAAGGAACTGTAATTGTTTCTTCCAAACCTGACTATTACATTCTGTGTGTCTGTGACTCATTAAAGAATACTCAGAGAAAGCTGCTACATACGCAAGACAGAATGTGATCATACACATATGTATGCATATTGTTCAGACACGTTTACAAAGACATACACTATATATTATGGAAAGGGAACACAATACTGCCAATAGGAAAACTAGTGTTTTGCAAATTTTGTTTATTTGCCTTTTAAATTGGAATCAGAGAAACCACGGGGATATATTGGTACCACTTATGTTGCAATCCTCAATGAGGTAGCTATATTTTCCAAAATTAGCAATAACATGTACAATGTGGAATCTTAATTACCGTTGTGTAAAGAAAAATCACTGAATTAAAGGAAGTGTTACTGTCATTATTTAGGAATTAATTTCACACAATAACATATGGAAACCAGAGTGCAAAAGAGAGCAGGGTGAGAGAAGAAGCAGCAGCATTCCCTACATCGCCATTGTGTTTTATTTTCTGTGTGGCAGTCCAGGAAGTTTCCCCTGTATTTGTATTCTCTGTATGCAGCCCCCTGAGAATACCTACCTGGCTTTGGCTAATTGGAACATGAGCAGAGTACTTGACTTTGTGAATGGCAGTTGAAAATTGCTCAAAGACAGTGACTCATTTCTGAGTGGGCTTCAGGAGCTTGACCATCAAAGGAGATCTTTATGTCTCATTTTATCATCCTGGGACTCTTTGAATACAAACATGTCTGGGCAAAGGCAGAACGACTGGTGAGGTCAATGGTTTAATTTCTGTTCCTTCCCCAGAAATACGAGTTGCTAACACACCAGGAACTTTTCCTCCTTTGCAATGATACTGCCATAATTTTGAGTGACAAGTAGAAAGCATAATACTGCTACAAATCTCTCTGGGTTATTGAAGAGCACTAATCAGAAAATAACATTCCACAGCTGTTGCCTTCCTGAAGCACTCTTTACCATGGGAACAGCTGTCATTATCTCCTGTAGCAGAAAGCCTACACAAAGAGGTCATCAGCATCACGCCCAGCCTGATCTTTTCTTGTGGCAGCCCCAGAGTTTCCTGTGTGTGCTGAGTACACCTTACTCCTTTTGCCTCTTCCCACTGTATTCTATGGGGCACCCATCTTGGCTGGAGAAAAATACTTCTTAGTAGATAAGTATTATCAAAATGCTGGACACTTCACAGCCACAATATGGATGGGTTTGTTCCCACACACCCGACTCACACACATGCTGATGGATTTTTTGCATTGTCTGCACAACAGCAGAAGGCAATGACAACCAGTGAAATGGAGCAACTTAAAGCAAGCACGATATGAGTACAAATCCTACATCACACAAAATAGTGGCTTCGTTTTAGATAAGACAGAGAAAAGCCCTTATGGTTCAACATTTTATATATAAGTAGAGGCATATTTAACTAATGAAACATTTAATAGGTTCAGGAAAAACATGGGGATTCTCTCTGAGCAAGATTGAAACACTTCACAGTAATCTTCATGGTTCTTTTAATACCTGCTCTTCTCTAGGTACAGTTCGAGATTTATCTTCACTTTCACTTTAAATCCTTTATTTTAAAGGGAGGCCCATGACCACCCTAAGAAAAAACAAAAGAAAATCCCACCTATTGCTTTGGACTATATGCTTTTAACACTGCCACTTGCTTCCTTACAAAAGAAAATTCCAGAATTTGCTATCAACCTACTTAAGATTAATTTTTCACACAAAATTTCAAAATGATATTTTCTTGAAAATCTTCCAAGTTAGAGAAAAAGGAGGTTCAGGAAAAGCACTTTGGTAGTTCAAGACTCTTCAGTATCTAGGGCAAATTCAAGGGACAATTACTTTGGAGGTTCTAAATCAACCCAAAATTTGCTATGTAAGCTTCAGCATTTGTTTAAAACTAGAATCAAAACTAGATTGATGATTCAAATTGAAAAAACCCCACATATTCACTCCTTTTTGTATTAAACAGGGTTCTCAGGGATATTCACATAACTCCCTTACTCTTTGGGCTTTCAGATTCACCACTGCTAGATCAAGGAGGTTCTCAAGAACCTTGTCCTGTTGTTAGTATGTCACCCAGGACACTAGACATGGCAAGGTTTATGTTCTCATCATACATCATGCAGAAAACTGCTGAAGCAATTCAGTTAATAAACAAAAACCCAGCGTAAGACAAAGTCAGAAGGCATTTAAGTGTACAAAATCCCTGTATGTCATCAGTGAGAGCTACCCTGTTGTTTGGCAATGCTTTAAGCAGTAAGCTATCATGTATTACTGAGTGTTCTTGCTGCACCTGTCTCCCTTTCCATGACTGAGGGAGAACTGAGCTAGGTCCCATAGAGGATTTGATCAGAAAAGGTATTTGGTATAACTGCTCTGGCAGTCATTTGCTACAGTACTGCCTGCAAACACAAGGTATTTTACTGTTCATAAATGTGAATGCATTCTAGGCTCTCAGAAAACCTGTGGTTACCTTTCTGTGTGAAAATTTATTGGGGTTTTTTTGACGGTTTTTTTCCCCAGCACCAAATATCAATGATTTTCCTATTTGCCATAGCAAGCCTCTTAATCAATCTGGCACACTGCCAGGTTGAGATGGTTTTGAAGTTACAGGACTGGCAGATCTCTTTATGGCTGTGACCTGAGTGATTAATCATGTGAAGTGGTCATTTGCTGAGAGTGGGAAACTTTTCATGATTGATGGAAATGGGCCAGGCTGGAGGAAGAAGCAGCTGAGAAGGAACCAGATATTGATTTGAAAACCCACTCATCTGTATGAGTTAGGAAGGCTAGTAACAAATTCCTCCTTCTCCTCAAGCATTTACTTGCTACAGTTCTACAGCAGGAGAAAGAGCAGTGAATGGCAAATGAATATGATCTACTGGACACAGCCTCTGAAGTTTCCTTATGAGAACAGAAACTTCCATAAGCCTTCCTGTGGTACTGTGGCACTTATACCAGTGATAGAGCACAGAGATCATTCAGCAAAGAAATGATGCCTGTATGTAAATACATGCTCTTCTGTGCATGGATTAATTAGGCACAAGAATTACTTTATGCAGTTGCAAAGTCAGGTGTCAGTGGAAAGGTTTGAGGTGCTTGCCTGGCATGAAGGGATATCCAACATGAGACAACTCAGAGCACATCCAGCTCTGCCTTTGGCACTTGGGGAGGGATGGAGAACTTCACAGAGATGCCAGGACATCACTCCCATGGTTACCTGGAAGGCTGCATAGCAAACCCAGCATGTCTGACCACACTGTGGCACCCTATGAGGTGCCCATATGTCCTAGGTTACAATATAAAGATGTGCCCAAAGGTATGTATTCAATCACCATCTCCATGTACTGTTAAAACAGGAGGGACAGTGTTTTCCTTGCCTCCTCCTTCCCCGGACTATCTCCTGTTAATGGGCCATCAATGCCCTGCC